>JAOTQJ010000096.1:23099055-23113501 GCA_025642045.1 Solanum sejunctum | reverse complement strand
CGTACAATCTACCCTCCCCAGACCCCACTTGTGGGATACAACTGGGTATGTTGTTGTTGTTGTTGTTGTTGTTGTTGAGTGTTTTACAACTTGCTTGGCCGATTCAAAATTTCTCTTAATTAGGGCATGTTTCATTTTGCTTAGCAGGTTGCTACGGGGCAAGTTGCTAGCACTGTAGCAACCTTCATAAAATGATCTATTTTTAATATAATGGACAAGTAAAGATGGATGGAGGATATGTAACATATTTAAGCAGTTTGCGATAGCACCTTTATCCATTGTGTTGTTATATTGTTGATTTCATCAGAATTTAATATTTATAGTTTTTGTTTAATGAGTGTCACAACTTGCTTGGTTGATTCAAATTCTCTTAAATAGTTTTTGTTTCATTTTCCCTGCAGGTTGCTACAGGGCAAGTTGCTAGCACTGGAATGGTTGCACTGGGTTATGTTCAGAAAGTTTCTGAAAAGGTTTTAAAAAGGAACTCCCTTTTCTAGGGATAGAGTTTATGATGAGTGGGTTTGGTGATTTTCTTTAAAGACTTTCTTCCATGCAGGTGTCTCTTGCATCAGACTTTATGTACAACTATATGTCCAGGGATGTTACAGCAAGCGTTGGTTATGATTACATCCTGCGGCAGGTAATTTCTGTGGAAATCAAACAATTAGAAAATGTTTGGAATTGCGCTTGCGAGTTGTAGTTTTCATATCTATCTGTCAGCTGTGTGCACATTGTGTATGCAGCATGCTATTTTTAATACACCTAACTAAACAATGCATAAGAAATAATATTTCCATAATTAATGCAAGCATAACTAATGCAAGCATAACTAATACAAGCATTATTTATACGAGCATTACTAATACACTCTATTTAGCAATATCTTTATACACCCTACCAAGCGGCACCTAAGTCTATATTTTGACTTTATCATGCTGTTTTGCATGCATAGCTATAGTTGACTCATGTATATTAAAGGTGGTCTGGGTTGGGATGACTACAAATCAACAATATTTATGAAGTTTTTGCTTTCTTTGAAAATCAGTAATATTGTGTGCATTGCAGTGTCGTCTTAGAGGAAAGATTGATTCCAACGGCTGTGTTGCTGCTTTCCTGGAAGAACGCCTGAACATGGGTCTTAATTTCATTCTTTCTGCCGAGGTAAGTGTCATACGTGCAGGTCTAATCCTTTTTTTCTTTATATAAATAAAAATGTTTCTTCCCCATCCCACCTCTCTTTTCTTGGTGCAGTTTTTCCTTTCTTTTGGATGGCATCCTAATTTCGATTATGATTAATACTCTTTGAGCTTTTACTTTCAAAACAACTTTCCTTGCTTTTTCAAGTCTCTAGTCTCCTGCACTTTGGCTACTCTATAAATCTGCTCCTGATGGTACTTGCAGGTTGATCACAAAAAGAAAGATTACAAGTTCGGGTTTGGGCTGACAGTGGGAGAATAGAGGAGGCATGCATACATTTGGACAAGGATAAACTTTTAATGGATTATATCCGTGGAATGAAAAGCAGCTAGGCGATTCTTTTCTTCAATAAGAATCAACGGATCAGTTCATTGTAGGTGATTCTTTTCATCAATGAGAATCAACACATCAGTTTTGCATTTTTTTTTAATTGAGCAACATGCTATGTGGTAAACTAGCCATCAGTAGTTGAGTTTGCAATGTGGTAAGGCATTGTTCATGACCAAATTCAAATGGAAGGCAGAATTGTTTTCTTTCCTATAGTCGAGAGGCATTTTAGCCCTTTTCTGTTGACAGAAATATAATTCTGATTTGGTGTTTAAGAATAGTGGTATCTACCCACACCTATCCCCAATTGAAAATTGTTAATGTTTTTCTTTTTCATTCATTACATGATATTTATGGAGTAAAGAGGCGTTAGAGGTGCGCCATAAGGATAAGGTGCATCCATTAGTACTAAGCACATAAACATGTAAAGATCTGGTGGAGGTGCACATAAAGATATGGTATGACTTAGTGTCAATGAAGTGATTGAAAATATGGATGAAACGCTTATGAAATGGTTCAGACATGTGCATATTCGTTGGGACACTAGATGTCTTGACAGTGAAAAATGTGTACTCCCAACTTTTCTCCTCCAATATCTTTATCATTAGCTTCAAATCCAGAGTAGACTACTACATCAGTAATTTCATTGTTTTGGTTATTCAAAATGATTGAAAAGGGGAACCATAAGGGTGACTGAATTGGTACATAAGGGTGACTGAATTGGTACAATAGGTGGTATCTTATGAGTGAAGTTAGGAGTTGATTTTTCTGCTATCGTCTTTTTAGTCGAGCATAGCGCATTAAACTTACCCTCCTAATGGTAATGGCTTGCAGAGAGTTTTGAAAAAAACTGTCTGAAGCGTTTGGAAAAAATTTCCAGCCACAAGCCCATCACAAAAACCACACTAATTTTGAAGTTCATGTTATCACTTTAAGATTTGAAGTTCATTTGGCAAATTGCTACTCAGCGCCCAAAAAAAAAAAGCAATCAAATGTCTACTTTTTCAACTGCCCGCCGTCTGCGACGCATCTTATCCGAAAAGAACCGCATCGCAGCACCAAATATCAAAACCACCGAACCCACCATTGCGTCTTTAAACACCACATATGACGCACCCCAAGGAAACGTAAATTTCATGAAAAAATCATCAATATGCCCCAAGTTCCGACGCTGCCGTTTCAACTATGAAAACGCCGTTCACCGCCTTGTGAGAGCCAAACACTTCTCCGGCATCGAAAAAATTATCGAACATCAGAAACACTACGTAGATATTCGAGAGGAGTACTTCGTCCACGGTTTGATTTCTTTTGTACGGAAGTGCTAAGATGTATGATGATGCACGTTAACTGTTTGACGAAATGCCTCAACTAAATTGTCAGCGGAGTGTCTTTTCCTTTAACGCCCTTTTGGAATCTTGCATCAGATCAGAGAGATATGATGAAATTAGCTTGCTGTTTCGTGAATTGCCCGAGAAATTGTCAATTGTGTCTAATTTAGTGTCCTATAACCTCGCAAGGAAGGCGTTGTGCAAGGCTGGTTCTTTGTATTCTGCTGTGCTTTTGATGGATGAGATTGAAAAGCATGGGATTAAGCCGGATCTTGTGACTTATAATACGTTGTTAAAATCACTTTATGAAAGTGAAAGGTTTTCTGAAGCTGACAACTTGTGGGCTATGATGGAAAAGAGAAATATTCTTCGTGATATTCGCAGTTATAATATTAGATTCCGAGGTTTTAGTAAAGTTTCTGAGGTTTCAAAGGCGATTCAGTTGTTTGAAGAGATCGTTAAAAAGGGGTTAACACCGGACAAATTCAGCTACAATAATATGATAAAAATGTATGTTGATGAAGGGAATTTGGAGGAGGCTAATATGTGGTATCAGAAGATGATGCAAAATGATTGTCTGCCGGATACTGCAACGTTTCATATGCTTATTTCTTTGGCTTGTGACATGAAAAGATTTGATTTTGCGCTGCACTTGTGCATGAAAGCTATCGATTCGCAAGTATTTGTTTATAGAGATAAACTGCAGAGAGTTATTGATGGATTAATTGAACAATCTAAGATTGAAGATGCAGAGGAGCTGGTTAAGTTGGCCAAGTCTTGTAACAAATTCTGGTATGAGCTTTCGTTGCCTTTGCATAACTAGTTGTTTCTCATCTTCCTTTCACTTGTGATTTGCATAACTAGTACATTTTACTCGCCCCAGACCTCACCTGTAAAATTTCACTGGGTATGTTAACGTCTGACGAATGATTCAGCTCCTTCTAAGAAAAATATTTCGAAGCTCTCATTTTTGATTGAAAACTATCTAGTAAACATTGTTTCTAATTCATTCACTGCTGGTGCAAACCTAGTAGACCAGTGTTCAAAGTATCATGTGGTGGTTTTTTTCATCTACAAATCCTGCTTCATTTGACGTGAGACTCTTCAATACCCCAATTCACTCCATGGCTGGACATATGGATCTTGGGAAGTTTAATATGGGTCTCCAATATGGACAAACAATTATTGGGCTAGGATCTATGTTGATACCATATAATAAATGGTTTTCTGGTCTAACTCAATCCAAAACCCAATTCATAAGTTGAGGATTGTTCAAGGAAATATAAGGAGATCAATCATCTTTTTTTCATCCAGTATGAAACTCTTCGATGAGTACCTACATTGGTCGGAGATGGAAATTAACGGATACTTAGTGAAATAGTTGAGGTGCTCACAGATAGACTCAAATGCACCATTAAAATTCTTGGTGTTACAGAGTTTAAAAATGCTGTTCTTTCATGCAATGCTCCTTAATTATTGTTTTTTAATTTTTTTTTAATGTATCTAGAGTATATGCATGTTTATTTAATATAATTAGGCTAATCTAATTTTAAATTTGTAAAACAACAAGATGAGAAAATTTGTCATACCTTGCAAAAAGGAGATCTCGACCCTCCTAAGTTTGCTCTTTTTTTTAATTTCTAATTTGCTTCCGTACGACCTTAATACATGCGTGAGCTAACATTTCGTGCAATAGAGCCAAACCCAGAATTTTGAGTTTATAAATTTTAAATGTTTAAAAGGATAACTTATTTAAATTATGAATAACGAAAATGGTATTTTCACTATTGGTAATTAATGGACTAAATTAAAACACAAACAGAGAAATTTAAAGATAATTGTAGCTCAATGAGTTTCAGACATATACCTGTCTAATCCTTTCATTTTCAACAATTTAAAATTATTTGTCTATAGTACATTACGTGTTTATTTTCTTTCCAGAATACATAGACAAATCGTGGCTCTATTATGAAGAAATAAAAAATGACCAAGGTCTAGATTAATTCCGTATATCTGACTAAGCTCCACGTGCCAATTTTAATGTTTTCCTTGTCGACAAGAGACTCACATCACTTATATTTTAGTGCTATTACAGTAAATTTCGTTTTAGTATTATAGTCTATAAATCATATAAAAGAGATAAGAATTCAATCGAAAAAAACATGTAAAATATTATTAAATCTTTCTGCTCAATTAATTCGATTTTGTGACCGATGTCAAAGACAAACGTGCAAGTCAAATTTGACATGCCTTGCCAGCACCCTTTAAAATAATGATTACAATTTACACAAACAAACAGAAATTGAATTTTAATATCTTAAAAAAGTTAAAATTTTCAGTTTTAATGTTTAAAAAAAATAAGGATTTAATTTTGTGCAGACGTAAATAAATTTTATACTATATGACTATGTTTTAAATGTTTTACTAGCACTTAACATAAACTCTTAAAAGAATAACACCCAAGGAGACTTTGGTCAGAATTATTTTTATTTATACCTAAAAAAAAGAAGATTCTTAAATCAAGTCTATGGTATTAATTTATTCCTGCCATGTTTCGTTAGTGGATTTTTCATTATCAAGCAATTATTTCGTTTTATTAATTTGATAAGAAAGAAAAAGGGACTTGTCCCTTTTAACAACGTATAAATATAAATTATGGTATATGTACTCATTCTCTTTTTTCCATTAATCTCGGATGAAGTCAAGGATTCACTATTTTTTTTGGCTTTGAGGTATAATGGAATAAAGCAAAATGGTTCTTTAAACTATCTGCGTTTCTATCAATTGTGAAGTAACAGTTAATCAATGCAACTTTCGATGCTCATCATAGGTCATCCGAAAATAGTCGCCCTATGTTTTTTAAACATAGGAGTCAGACTGCGTACATCCGATCCTCCCTTACCCCGCAATGTGCGAAAGCCTTTGAGACATTGAGATAATGTTGTTGTTGTTTGTACTCACCCTCTTAAAATGTTCCAAACACGTATAAATGTGATAATTGAAGACCTTTCATTCTGAATATTTAAATTTATATACTGTAATTAATTGCATAAAAGAAAAATATCTGGATTCAAGATAAATGAATAAAAGTATGATATTCAACATATATAAGTTTTAAGAGGCGTGTAAGTAAAAATATGATAGGTAAAATAATGAGAAAGGAGTACATAAATTTTATGAATGGTAATTAAGTTTTTTTTGAGTCGAGGGTCTATCAAAAATATTCTATTCACCCATAAAAATTTAGATTAGATCTGTGTATATCATATTCTACTATTTTCCATATATATTTATTAAGCATTGATTAACTCTATGCAAGCAACTACGAGAATGCATATGTTATTCAAAATGATTGGGCATAAACTATTTCATCGATGTAAGCTCTTAAAGAAGATTAGCTTGTTATCCTAGAGTAACTTTTATTTATTCAGCGATAATGTTCGTCATATCAAAAATTTTATAATAGAGAGTTTAAGCACACCTCAACGCCTTTGCCCATAGAGAATGCTGGAAAAGAAAAAGTCTAGAGGTTTTTGTGGAGTAAGCCTCCCATTGCTTTCGCAAACCAGTGGGAACACCCCCCCCCCCCCCCCTTCCCTGACCAAAAAACGAATTTTGCATGCAGCGATCTTTATTTGAAATATGAACTATTAAAATTTCTTCCTTTTAAATGTATTTACCTCTATAAACCTGCTGCATATAGGCACAGGCTTCATCAGACGAAGTTCTCAAACTTTTTTCTATATTCATATAGTTAAATTCTCGAAGAAGCATATGACTATTTCATGCATGTTCTATCTAATTTAAGATATATATACCGATTTAACAACCTACTATCCAACTCCCCATTCATTGATCTCTTAAAATTTTAAATCATACCACAATAATTTTATACATAAAATATAAATCTAAATTAATGAAGTAAATAAATGTTGGAGCATGATCTTAAAAGCATCAAATCTCGAGACCCACTTTATCCAAAAAAGGGCAAAAAATAGCACACGCTACAAGGTTAAAGGAAATTTCCTAAAAGAAAAGAACACGGACCGTGTCAAAAGCGTTGATAGAAACCCTACTTTCTCTATCATTGAATGGCTTTCGTAAACTCCGTTTCAACTGTTACAGAACCAGACCGCCATTCTCGGATCTTATAAAAACGGTTCTTCTCTAGAATTTTCATCCCAAATCATGGCGCAAAGTACCAAAATCAGTTCTTGATTTAACTGTACATTCGTATTATTCGTAAGTTTAATCTAATTTTTGCTTTAAAAAGGGGATTATTTGGCAAAGATGTGGAGAACTTCATGTAATTTATTGAAACGGACTGTTACATCGGTTGCGAGAACAAAAACGATTAACAATGGGACGAGGCCGTTTCTGGGTGTGGTGGATTATAAGTTCGGGTGCTATTGCGGGCCGACCCGAATGGTGGGTGGGTACTGTTTTAGCTCTGGGTCAATTGGGGATGGGGAAAACAAGAATGAGAATGGGAATGGGGATACTATAACTCATGAGGAAGCTAAAAGGTTGCTGAGATTGGTGAATGTTGAGGAGCTGAAGTGGAAGTTGGGGATGAAGAACACGGAGGTTATTAAGTATGTGGATCTGTTGAAGGCGTGTCAGAATATGGGTGTGGCTAAAACCCATGAAGAAGCTGTTGGTTTTGCTAGAGTTCTTGATGAGGCTGGTGTCATATTGCTATTCAGAGATAAAGTTTATCTTCATCCTGATAAGGTGATTTTCTTTTTACTCTTCTGTTTTCTTTTTAAATCTTTGTGGATGTGTTTTTATTGTTTGGGGATTTGGGGTTGTGTAAAAAGGTGTTTGATTGATGATTAGTATGTACAATTTACATTGTCTAGCTGAATGTCTAACAAAACAACAGCAAGCATATCCAAGTATAGCCCCACAAGTGGGGTCTAGACAGGGAAGTACAGAGATCTTACCCTACCTTGTTATAGATCCTCGGCTCGAGGAAAGCAAAAATGCAACATTTATGATGACATAAGTAGTAACTTCAACAAGATAGTAAGATCATGAAAAAGGTGAGATCTTTGGGAATATTGCTTTGCCATTTGGTTTCATTGACCTCTAAGATGGATGAAGGAGTATTATTCTCTTTTGGGTGTTGTGAGGGAACTGTTACCGGCAACATAGAAGGTGAAAAAGCATACAATCAAGGTGCATATGCTAAATATCAACAATCAACATGAAAAGAACATAGTTTCTTTAGCTTTGCTCACTTATTCAGTTTATCCTAAGAAATAGCTGTTAATGGCTAGTAAGGGGTCAATTACATCAGGAAATTGGCATCACCGATTCGAGAAAATGCTGTCAATCAATGGCCTGAGTGGATTAACCGTTGTGTTTCGTAGTTGAATTGCAGTTTCCTTAGACACATATAAACTTAGCAGAGTCGGTCAGCATGAATGTCCTGCCTTTGATTGGAGAATTTATGAGAAAGAGAAAGAAAGGTGTAAGGCAGTCTGGCTGGAGGGCAGGAATCTAAGAATTGTCGAGAACAAACTCTTTTTAGTTTGGTCATTCCTTGACCACCTTCTTGTGGACATTGTCTTATATTGCCTGAAACCTGGTAGATTCTGAGTGTGTATTTGCATGAGAAAATGCATAATATCCCCCAAACTTGTCCACTTAACTTAGTTAAGCACTGCAACTTTATGGGTGTTTATTTAACCCCTTTCTAATTTGAAGTGAAATTAATACTGCTTCCCAAAACAATCCCATATTAATGTTTCCTTTTTAGTTTTTTCCTTCTTCCTTCTTTCCCTATTTTTCTCAAAAAAAAAAAAAAATCAGTTATCAGACTCACAACCCCCACACACCTTGCTCGTAATTCAAGGAGCTCTTCGACATGGTAGTTTATTGATGAGATATACATTTATAGAGAGAAGAAAGGTAGTCGGAATTTAATTTTCTTGTAATGTGTGATGGCTTCAGTATCTACTTTTGGATCTTAGATTTTGACTTATAAAAGGTAAAATCTAAGGAGGGTGTTCTAGAGAAGAAAAATTAACATGGTCAATTTCATCGGAAAAAAATGGCTATGACGAACAACTTTTCCAGCCAATCAAACCCACATCTAAGAAGTAAATTTGATCTTTCTTTTATTATGTGTCCTAGTAATCAATTTTATTTAGAAGGAAACAAAAAAGAAAAGGAGAATGATGTGAAGGAGGGGAAAAGATACAGAAGAAGATGTCGAAGATCTGGAGAGCAAGAAGAAAAGGGAGAAAAAACAAAGAAGAGAAAAGGAAAAAAAAAAGAAGAAAAAAACCTTAAAATGAAAAAAAGAAGAAGAGAGTAATAAAACTGAATTAAGTACAACTAATTGTGCATCTAATTAAAAGATAACATGTGTATACTTTGGACCATTATTGATCGTAGTATTTTGTTCTCCTTACGCGCTTCCCGGAAGTTAACGTGTTCTTTGTCATGTTATCTGTTAAAGGGGTATTAATTTCACTTTCATATTAAAATAGGGGGTAAAGAAATGCCCGTAAAGTTGTATTGCTAACTAAGTTAAGTGGACGGGTTTAAGGCTCATGTTATGTATTTTCTCTATTTGCAGAACATGAGACAACGAGAATTAGGAAATCACGAAGGAATTAGAACTGTAATTTCTTTGATCACAAATTAATCTCTTAAGTTGCCTAAGAAAGTAAAGAAGCTGTGACTTTTAAATGCATACTTGGATGTTTTTGGATATGAATTTGACTGACATTTCTTAATAGTCCATTTCTTGCCGGTCCTCTTAAAAGCTCTCTCACTATTGAAATATTCAGTTTCATTTTCTTCCTTTTTTTTCAGGTAGTGGACGAAATTAGAAAGGCAGTTCCGCTAGCACTTCTACCTGAAGATGACCCCACAATAGAGGAACTAAAGATTCTGCAGGAGAAGAAGGATAAAATAGACGAGCTTGCGCATAAGCATGTGCGCCGTGTTTTGTGGGCTGGTTTAGGGGCTGGCCTTTTGCAGGTTGGGCTCTTCTTCCGTCTTACGTTCTGGGAATTCTCTTGGGATGTGATGGAGCCAATTGCTTTTTTTACAACTTCTGCTGGAATAGTAGTAGGCTATGCTTACTTCCTTGTTACTTCTAGAGACCCGTCATACCAAGATGTGCTGAAGAGGCTTTTCCTCTCAAGGCAGAGGAAGCTGATCAAGAAGCATGGTTTTGATATTCAGAGGTTTGTCGAATTACAAAAGAAAATCAAAGTACCAGTGAATAGTCAAGCTTCCATTAAACATCGGTTAGGAGTGGAGCTGGAACCCGAGGATCTTTTACATGATCACTAAATCACGTTGGCCATTGATCCTCTTCCTCCCATCTTCTTACATAATTATGCCCTTTCTAAACTCTTACCTTTTAGCCAATGTAAGCCCTACATTTTGTCGCGGAGGGTGAATATCTCAGTTAACAATTATCCCTGATTTTACCTTGTAAAAGGTTTTTATTCCTTAAATCTTCTTAAAGAGATAGGCTTAGATAGTAGTTCTGACCATCACAATATCCTTCAGAACTTTTACTCTGATGTTGTTGTCCTGTCATACATAACAAGATACTGATACTATATCAATGATTTTTGAATGTTCGTTCTTCTGGATGAACCCAGTTAAGGATTCAAAAATAGGTCATCTATTTCCTTATTAGTTTCTGGTTTTCTTCTCTGCTGTATTTCCTTTTCAGAACTGTTTTTGATTTACTGTACTTGAGCTGAGGCTCCTTCGGAAATATTTTCTCTATCTCTATGAGGTAAGATGATGATTTGTGCCGGAAGGTTTTATTTGGCTTGAATATGCCTGGGTCGTTTACAAGCGCACTTTTCAATGACCTTTCTTTCATAGTTTGTTCGAAATGTTCATTGTTCAAAATTGTCATCAATAGTTATTTGGTTTTAATTTTGTGCAATACAGTTTATGTAGTAAAATCTTTGAAATATTTACTAGGTAAACAGAAACATGATATAGTGTTACATATTGACATTCTATTGTTGTCCATATTGCAAGAAGTATATATGTTCTAATAAGGCTGTGGAAGAAGAAGTTGATCAGTTTCTTGAAAACAATAGTCTGCTGCTTCTGGAAGTAGAAGCTGCAAGTCATTTGAGTCACTATTAGCATATGCATTTTGCTCAATGTGCTTCTGAGAATCTTGTAGAAACGACGAGGGTAAGGATGTTGAAGCATCGGATAACTGTGTTTTAAGAGACAGTGCTTCGTCCAACTCGGATTGCAAGTGAAATATGTGTTTCTGGAGGGAAGAAATAATGCCTACACTTCCATAAACTGGATCTCTGAGTCTTGCTGTAGCTTCATAAACCATGCTGGTTACTGCATCTTCTCTATAATCCATTGGTATCTCCTGCTGTCTCTCAAAACAAAAAAGTTTCATCTCTTCAAGTGTTACTATTACTATACATATTAATTCTATGGATTTAACATGTATATCGTAGGGGATGCGATCCAAACTATCTTCATTAGATTACGCTATGCATAAAAGGGCAAGCCCGGTGGATCAAAATGCTTACTATATACAGGGTCCGGAGAAAGGTTCAACCACAAAGGTCTATTATATGCAACCTTTTCTTGCATTTTTGTAAGATGCTATTTCCAAGGTTCGAACCCATGACCTCATAGTTATATGAGTAACTAATAAAATTATTGCCCTTTAAATTATGCTATATATACAAAGTTAAAATTATTTTATATATAAAGTTAAGATTATTTTATATGTATATATAGTAGATGTTGTATACATTTAATAAAAATTTTGACACCGCTACTAACCCATAGTTTATGGGTGTATTAGTTACTCCTTATTTAACACGTAATATATTATAGCATAGTGGCAGCCTTGTTTTCTTTCTAACTAATTCTATTTATTTTATACGGCTTCTATGTTAGTTAACTTCAATTTTAATTATGATTTTCTTTTGTACTGTTATATTATAGATTGTAAACTATCATTATACTATAAATAAATATAAAATTTGATGTGCTAACCCTATTGGGCATTCATCGCTAGCCACTCCTAAATTTACCTAGTATGGACTACTAAATTGATTTCTCTTGGGTTGAAATAAAAATTCTTTCGATCTCAAAGTTTTCTAACAATGGTGAAGTGATTAAGAGAAGTTGTCCCTCGTGATTAAGTAAAGAAGGTTCACATCATCTGCTAGCCAAGCTTGAAACAATAAAGACTTTGCTTTATCTCACTGTGGGAAACTCTGTCTCTAACAAGGGCAAGCGGCTCTAAATTGACGTTTTCTCGAACAAATACTTTTTTTTTAGGTCCATGAAAGCTACTAAATATACTGGGTAAGACAGTATGTAATGCCTTAATTTCCGCCTCTTTTACCCTTAAAAAAGAGGCTTGACATTGTATTATATTGTATGTATTAATATGAAGTTAGAAATTTATGGTTCAAATTCTAGTAGAGGAAAAGGAAGATTTGAAGGCTCTAGCGATTACTTCCAATTATTTGTCTTTGTCTAGGGTGATAGAGTTATACAAGATACTATTTTCGATAGACCTTCGACTCAAATAAAATATTTTAAGCAATTTGTATTGATGGTAATTGAAAACACAAGAAAAAAAAAGTTAAAAAATTAATAGTATGAAATTGTACGTACTTGTAACATTTTTCTGATGTTGCTAGCACCAAAAATACGATGAAGAACAATAAATTTTTGTGGTTCAGTAGGGGGAAAATGAGGCGAGAAAATGCAATCTTTAGTGCATCCTCTACGAAGAAACTTGCATGCTGAACATGGCGTATGTTTATTCTTCTTGCTTAATCTAAAACTCATCATTCACACTAAGCTTTTTGCTTTATTTATTTTAATTAACGCAAATAGACCAACTTAACTGAGTATTTAAGGGCATATATAATACTCCCTCCATTTCATATTAAATTAGTTATTGGGGAATTTTTTATATTTCAAAATAAGTGAATTGTTCACTTTTCAAGGGATGTGTTGGAATTTTTTTTCAATTTTACCCTTCATTAATTAAGTTTCAAAGGTTGAGTTTTGTGTGAGAAATAAATGATGCATTAAATGAGTGTGTGGAGTTTGAAAAGAGAAAAAATGAAAAAAAAAAACATGATTAGATTTTGTCTTTATTTCTTTTTCTTAATATGTGTGAAATAACTCGATAATTCACTTAATATGAAACGGAAAAAGTTGCAATAAATAATCTCTTTGTTTCATTTTATGTAGCACCCGTTCCTTTTAAGTCTATCTAAAAAAGATTGTCACTTTACTAGAATTGAAAACAATTTAACTTTGAAATTATACTTTTACCTTTAATGAAATTATTTCCAACTATATAAGTATCTATGGATGATTTTAGGCCACAAAGACCTTTTCTTTTTTCTTAAACATTGTGCCAAGTCAAATGGTATCACACAAAATGGGATGAAGGGAGTAATACTTTTTATATAGTTTTTGAGTATTTAAATTTTTATTTTAAAATATCAAATCAACTTAATCTAATTTAATTTTAAAAATTAGTTAAATTAACTTTTAAAAAATATAACACGATAACTAAAATGGGACAGAGAGAGTAAAGTAAAGCATGGGGTCCTGGGGAAAGGAAAAAATCTTTAGAGATTCTAATTTTAATTTAAGATCTTGCAAGTTGTAATAAAACCTTCATATCTCCCATTATTGTCATTTTCAGATGACAAATTAAATTCATTGAACAAAATTGAAATTGCTGGACAATGAGCATTTATCAACTATTGCTTTTGATCCCAATTCATGGCTAGTGAATTTTGAGTTTATACATATATTCACATGATCGAAAAAATTTGACTCTCTGTTGTAGCAGATTACTTGTCTTATTTTATAATTATAGATATTTTTTTAAAAAAGTATACTGAATGGATGTTTCGCATAATCTTTATAATTTTTTAACATTATCAGCGTATATATATATATATATAAGATTAAAGAGATATTACATTTTTCCTATTTATTGAGTGGATAATTGGATGAATGGTTAAGAGGCTAATAGTGATATATGACAAAGTATACTTAGGACAAAGACAAAGAAGGTTCACACGTGAGGGTCCATACTAATATAGGTGATATATGAATGAAATGATGATTAATGTAGGTGATAATGTTGATTAAATATATATCTGAATAGACGTTTGAGATTATATACAGGGAAAATGACCTTTCTGCTACCATTTAATAGTTTAACAAAAAAGAGAAATACATCAAACTTATATTTCGCAAAAGCAGTTTTTGTTACTCCAAGTCAAAATCAAATGAATAAATTAAAAGCAAAAAAATGCATATTTTTTCAGCGGAACAGTATAAATCAAAGGATAATTAAGTTTTTGAATTTCTTTTATAAAATATTTATTGTTTTAAACTTTTATTTATTACCTAAATATTCTATATTTGAAAAATATTTACTATTTATTATTAGTAACTGTATTATGTATGAAAAGTAAATTATATATGTAATATATATTATTATAAATATATTATAATTATTTTAATAAATAAAACTGCACTACATATTAAAATGAATTTATGCATATAATATAAATATATTATGA
>JAOTQJ010000096.1:23055655-23072130 GCA_025642045.1 Solanum sejunctum | reverse complement strand
AAACCCCCCCCCCCCCCCCCCTCCGCAATGAGCCGGAGCCTTTTGAGGCACTGAGGTATGTTGTTGTATTGAGTTAGAAATTTAAACACGTCATTCGTTGTTTCCTTTCTTCTTTAACTATTCTAACACTTCATACCATCAAGAAGGCAGTCTGTTTATAACTTTATTTCTTATTACCTAATTCAGATTTCTAGATCAGTGGGTTGACGGCAATCTAGAAGTTATACAGGCAGCTTAAATCCATCAACAGAGAAACTGACATTTCAAAAGCTCGCTTATTTAGTTAAACTAAACTAATTGTTTTTTTCTTTTAATCTTATTCTTCGCTGCTCCAGGAAGATATGGGAGCTCATTGACACCCTCCCCGTGGTGTTTCTTTCTCTCATGTGCTTCTTGTACTCCTAATGATTTCCTGGTTGTATTGAAATCCCTGAAATTCATTTTGCAGCCAAGATTAGGTGGATCACAGGGAAGGCCCATTGACTGGCAAGCTTCTCCAGGAAGTCCAAGTTCATTTGTCGCGAAGCGGGTGTTGCGTTTGGATATACCTGTTGACAGATATCCAAATGTAAGCTGACTTTGGTGACAGTTGATAGCATTTAATGTTGCCATCTATTTCTTTATGGATTTACCTTTGAAGTGATAGGTTTGCATTATCCGATGTAACATTTAATGATGCTGTACATGTCACATTAAAATCTGCGTAATATTGAAAATATCAAGTTCAACTCCCAGAGATGCTGATTTATCCCAATATTTATGTGATGGCTACTCATAATTAGTAACTGACTTGAGATGGAGGAAGGGAGTAGACTGTAGAGGGATGTGTTTGAAGATATTTTGATATTTTATCAAATTATTTGAACAGTAGAAATCAGTTGGACTGAAATCATATATTTCTCATGTCACAGTTCAACTTTGTTGGACGGCTTTTAGGACCTCGAGGTAATTCTCTGAAGCGGGTGGAAGCATCTACTGGATGTCGCGTATTTATAAGAGGAAAGGGTTCAATAAAAGACGCTGAAAAAGTAAGTCGATTGGACATTTTCTGCGCACTTTCCTGCTTTTCATCCCATTATTCTTATAGAAGGCTTTTCTTTCTCTATGATGCACTTCTACAGTTTTCTGTCCTCCATTTTTATATCTGCGCTGCACTGGGTGTTTTGCTTGTACTTGCATTCATCTTATATATTTTTATGCTTTTGTTCGTCTTATATTATTGTAGGAGGAGAGTCTGAGAGGCCATCCAGGTTATGAGCACCTCAATGAGCCACTGCATGTTCTACTTGAGGCAGAATTACCGATCAATATAGTTGATGCACGGTTGAAACAAGCTAGACAAATTATTGAAGAGTTACTCACGCCTGTGGTAAGCACGTTCTAACTCACACATACAGCTCTAAGCAATTGCAGACAAAGCGCTCATTATTTTGTACTTGTGTGGCTCTTAATCATGAATTGAAATGGACAGACTGAAAGAGTTGACATATGCAAACAGCTGATACAATACATGATAAATATTTGCACTTCATAGATAATCTTATGATCTGTTTGTAAGTTTCATATATTTTTTTTGTTTCATACGTAAGATGGTGCTTAAGTACTCTTAGAACTAAATCCCCATAGGAGAAAGGTCCAATGTAACTACTCTCTCGACGTCAAACTGATAGTCTTAGTTTGAATTGACATGGTGAGTTACCAAGAGAGTTGAGAATGTACAGTAGTTTGAAAGATAAGTAAACTAGTATTAAATGACAACCATTTTATGGTTTTGAGATTTTTGTAAGAATCATATTTGCTAATTTCATGTCCATTTGCCTGAAATTGCAGGACGAGTCGCAGGACTTATATAAAAGGCAACAGCTTAGAGAACTTGCTTTGCTGAATAACAACTTTAGAGAAGAGAGCCCCCAACCAAGGGGTAGTATATCTCCTTTTAGTTCAAGTGGGATGAAGCGAGCAAAAACTGGTTGGTGATGGATCCTATGGTTTTTCCTATTCGTGGTGCGTTTGTGCAGCTCCTTCGCGTCTCCAGACTGAATGCTAATCTGCACCTAAACGCAGCGTGCTTTTGTGGCCTTAATGTGGTAGAAATAGTATGTGACAAAGACAAGACAGCAGATTGAAGACAACCTCAAAACTGATTTTGATGACTCTAGTTGTTTGTTGTTGAAGTAGAATGATTATTTTATTTATTTGTTTTTGACAGCTAGTTGACAAGGGTGATTTCCTTTCCTTTTGGGATTTGTAAGTTGTAATTTATTTCATCCTACGTTAAATATAGATTGCTATATGTAATCCCCTGATATGGATTTAAAACCATGTTATCTCTCCAATCGGTGGAACCTACCATCCAATCCATGCATGATTGCTTGGGCCCTTTTTTTTTATATATGATTTGTTTGCATGCACCTTGATTAATTTTATGGGGTATTTATCACCTTCTACCAGTATAAGTATTGCATAAATTTATATTTTTGTCTTTATTGTGTAAGATAAGAAACGTCTCAAGTGTTAATAGCGCAAAAGCAAGTAGTGGAGATGTGCAATGGTAACTAGATGTTGGGGCTTAGGACAAGGAGCGTCTGTAGTCTCTTAGGGAAGAACGAAGACTAATTGATAACGTTGAGTTGTTGCTCATTTTTTGATTGTTACTAATTTATACTCATTTTTTTTAAAAAAAAGGACAAGTTTGATATACTAAAGCTTTCGCTATGCGCACGATTTGAAGAAGAGTCCGACTACGAGATCACTCATCTTCTTGTTGCTAGAAGACACTTTTCCTTGGCTCTAATTAGTGCCAATTGAGCTTCTCTTTATTGCAAGGTGACATTTTTTCCTTCCTCTGATTAATGTCGATGCAGTCGTTTGTCTTTTTTTGCTCTACGTAATATCGATCGAGTTGCTTACGTTTCCTCACTTGCTTTAATGTCGGCAGAGTTGTCACTCATTGTTTGGTTGTGTTATTCATCGCTCGTCTATTTATTGTTAAACGACATTTTTCCTTCATTCATTCTTTCATTGTTGCTAACTTGCGTGTAGGACTCATCTCTTTGCTTCTAGGTGATACTTTTTCTAAGATCATCGTGACATTACTTTAACGTTCAATCAGACACTTGGAAAAAATTGCACCTATAATGTTAGTTGAGTTGTTTGTTGGTTCTTTCGTCTAATTAATATTGGTTGAGTTGTTGTCAATCATTATTAGATTGTGTCACGACCCAAGTTAGTCCTAAATGTGACATGATGATTGAAACCCTAAAGGATCAAAACCAAGTCATCTTAGTATATCAATAAGCATACATAAGGTAAGAAGCATCGTTAACAATCGATAAATAAGCGGAAGATAAGTCTCAAAAAAGAAAGAAACATATTTAGTATGAAATAAATGATAGTAGAGACATCATAGATCCAACATGTGTCTACTAACATGGGTAGAGCATAGGACATGTTCCTAGCTCACCCTCAAAGAAGAAAAGAAAGTCTCAAGCAATAATGTACGCCAAAATACAATCATGACCAATATGATAAGTTTAAAAAAGTATGCATTAGTATTTTGAATGTATTAAGTATGTGAATGATATGCATGAGTAAACATAAGGTAATATAGTAAAGCATGAGATCGATCATAAGTTAAAAAACATGGAATCAATACATAAAGTTATAGTAAAACTTTACATAAACTTAATTATTTTGTGAGATATCAACCTTAAAGGAACAATAAGATCATACGAGCTATAAAATGAAATTCGATGTCACTCGGAGAAGAGAGAGGCTACTTTGCCCAGGTGGACTCCATGAGAATCTTTAACATCATGAGTTATATGTGTATCTACTAACTAGGTGAATAAAGCCTATGGTGGCACATAGTTTTACTCGAGAGGTTGCTACAAGGAATCCTTTGGAAGGATAACACATCTTTCAAACCGAATCCTACCTCAAGTCTTCTCGATGCTAAATTAAATTCAAACAAAATCGAAGATTATAGATCATTTGAAATCATTAAGTCGTCATCATAAATAGAGTAGCTAATTAAAATCTTGGTAATTTAATTAAATGTGAGAATTATCCTTACCACATTTTGAATCCATGATTTAGTGAGAAAATCCTTTCACCATCTTTCATTTATTCTTAAGGACTTTCATGAATCATAATAAAATATTTTCATAAAAATTGAGTGAAGTCTCTTTTATTCATGATCATAGTTCATAATAAGACTATGTTAACTTTCAAATCATCTCTAAAACATATAATTTAAGGAAATCATGCATAATTATAATAAATATCATTAATTGAAATCATTAAAATAAAGTTAATTCGCGCAATTACGAGAGAATTCATCAAAAATCCTTAAAATTTTATAATTAAAATTGATCGAAAAGTTGAATTAAGCTCTATGGATAAATACCCACGTGCCTTTATTGAATTCCTCGGAGCAAATCTAAACATTAATATTGGAGAAATTGAAAGAATTGTTTAGTCTTTAATGGAGCCTTAGAGGAAGTTTCTAGAGAGAGAAGTTAAAGAATGAGAAAATTAGTTGATAGGAATCCCTAAATTCCACTTAAAATACCCAACATAACATAATATATTAGGTAGGATGGAAAAAATCTATATAATCCTCATTAAAGAAATTACGCTAGACAAAACCCACTTCCCAGGTCCGCAACCTCGTTCCCAATTGAGTCTTTTAAAATTTTAATGTTTCTCCACGGATAAAGCGGACTTCACTGACTCAAAATTATTTTTCAAGTTTTTCACCACTAAAATTTTTGCCTAGGTCCACGATACGAATTTGATTCATTTCTTCGTATTTTCATAATTTTTTCATTGGTTTGGAATGACCTTCGCTAAAATAGTATGGGGTATTACAAATTGTTGGTAAATTGCAGCAATTCGTCTCTTTATTGCTAGACGCCACTTTTATGTCCTCTAATTAATGTTAGTCGATCTTCTCTTAATTTTTTTTTTAATAAAAGGTAAAGTACTTCCAGCACAACGCATATCGAAGAACTTCTCCTAATTGCTAGACAACACCTTTCCTTTTGCTTTAATTAATGTCGATCGAGTTTGTTTATGGCTTATTAAATAGTGATTCTTCTATAAAAGAAAAAAAAATCATTCCAAAAGGGATAAACAAACTCCTATATTAAGATCATGGGAAATTCCAAAAAATTGACAAATCATCTACGAGAGATCTCTAATCATAAGGGAACCAAAACAACTGATAAATTGTCATAGCTGCCTTCAAAAAAAGCTTTTGTGAACAATTTGTTTAGCCAATAATGTCAAATCTGAATGGTCCTCTGCTTCATATATGAACTCACACACTTCTTGTGGACTTAAGCTTTCAAATATTCCATCAGATGACACAACCAAAAACTCATATTTTGAAGCTAAATTTACCCAATCGGTCACCTCTGGAGTAGCTATGACTCCATATTTTTTCAAAGGAACATCACCAATAGCTAGAGTCAGAGGTAAATTGCCATTGAAACGAGGAACAGAATTAGTATAAAAATTGATTTTACCTCCAGAAGCTTCAACCCTAGCCCTCTCATCCAATCGGTATCCATTATGATCTTCTGTTAACTCCTTGGCCGATTTTCGAGAGCAAATAAACGCCTTCGAATCGCCGACATTGGCAACTAAGAGATGAATTTTGTTATATATGAGAGCAACAACTGCAGTAGATCCAGCATGAAGTTCGTATTCCAGAGCAAGTTTGGTGAATTCTGCATCGATTTCTTCGATCGTTTTAACCAACGACGATTCCAGAAACTCCATAGAGTTGGAATTCTGTACGCCGTAAATCTTCTGGAGAAACTTATCTAAAAAAATCCATGACGCCATCTCACTAGCTTCTGATCCACCATGACCGTCAAAAACTGCGACAATGCTAATGTTCTCCTCTTTGATTCCATTGGTGCCTCTCAATCGAGGAATTT
Organism: Solanum sejunctum; assembly: GCA_025642045.1. Taxonomy (NCBI): domain Eukaryota; kingdom Viridiplantae; phylum Streptophyta; class Magnoliopsida; order Solanales; family Solanaceae; genus Solanum; species Solanum sejunctum. The sequence goes on along the minus strand of JAOTQJ010000096.1, from coordinate 23,066,182 downwards.
TAAGATCTACGTTGCACACTACTTGATCCTCCTGGTATGATCTTCTTCCTTGAATTGATGCGAAGTGACAATTTTAAGTTGAAAATGGCGATATTATTGTATTTGTAACGAAATCTTCTGCAACAACAATCAGGGTCACGCTTATGAATATACGCTTCATGATTCAAGCAAGCAAAGAAAAATCCATATATGAATATACACTTCATGATTCAAGCTTAAAAGAGATAAAATTATTTGATTTGTTTGGGGTTTATGGTTAGAAGAAGGATTAAGAGTATGTTAATATAGTTTAACAAAAATTAGAGTATGTTACCATATATATGGCAGATACGTAAATACAACCTAAATTTGACGTGTTTTTTGTCACCCTTTACCCTCTCAACCAATAGGAGCAGCTTATTGCTGCTATCCATGTTGGCCAATAAATTGTGAGATGCAGTTTATTATTTTCATCCCCAATATTTTTATAGAGTTTCATTTAGATACTTAAACTTGTTCAAAACAAATATTTTGAGCAATTTTATAAAGTATAAAGATCGAGATGACAAATGAAACAAATAGAGGAGCCTCCAAGCTATTTCGACTGTTCTTAATTACCTCATTCAAATAATTTTATTTTTCAAAAAATTCTAATAGACATTCCATCACTTATTATTGAATAAATAAAATTTCTTGATTACTTATATAATAAATAGAAAACAAAATGATATTTTTCAATTTTTTAGGTATAGAATGAAGATTAATTTAGTTGTAAGTGGCCTATAAAATCAACTCTCGTTTATTTCTATTCATATTTATTATTGAATAATTTTTATAGTATTAGAGACACGATCTTCCAATGCTCTTATGAGCACTTTGGTTTAGCTATCAACTTGGAGCCATGTTGGGATGTGAAGCATTTTCTGCAGTTCACTGCTGAAGTCATCTACCCTATCATATTTGTACACGTTTCATTTCCAAACTATTTTAATATTTCCTTTACATACCTAAATCAACACATAATGTGTATTAAAACAAATTTAATTACTTGGTTGCTAGTTCATCTAATACACGCTCCAATTCTTTAAATATTTGAGTCTTCTTTTCCAAATAATATTGCCGAATAATTATCTTTTTCATTCCCTTTTATAAATTATTTATTATTTTTAAACACATTTTTTATTTATTATCTGGATATTCCAGATATACAATTATGTATATATACCAACTGCATATATTCAATTATTTTAACAGATATACATAGTCAATTCAATAGATATACATATACAATTCGCCTCTCTCCTCCCTCTCTCTATATTGCTCTCCTCTTCCCCCTATTCAGGTCACATGACCGAAGTTGTGCGTGTAATTATATAAAATATAATTATTTGGGCATATTAAGTTTCAAACCGATTCTATATATGAAAATTCCCCTTTTCAAAATATTGTATATTTTATATAGCTAAGTTTCCTTATAATGGCAAGAGGCCTTTCATGTGTCTAATTTTATCGGCCCAAGTTGATATGGGCTACAGTTGTTGAGCCCAAACGAATTTTCTGGAAGAACTCACCTCCAATTATCATTGTCTCACTCAATCTCGAACCCTAGATTGTTCATTCCATACAGATCGGAGAAATCACCATAGAAGTTCAGCAAAGATGGGGAAACAACCCGTTAAACTGAAAGTTGTTGTTTACGCTTTATCGCCATTCCAACAGAAGGTTATGTCAGGTCTATGGAAGGACCTTCCTGGTAAAATCCATCACAAAGTCTCTGAAAATTGGATCAGTGCTACTCTCTTGCTCGGTCCTCTCGTCGGCGTCTACTCGTAAGTACTTCGATCAAATAAATCCAATCAATGATGAGATCGGCTGTATGAATAATCTATATTCGAACCTTTTAATTTGGGATCGTTTCATTCATTATTCATATAATAGCATGCAAATTTCAAATCAAACTAAACAGACTTCTGGTGAACTGAGTGTTAATTTACATTTAAATTCCTCTTGTGGCTTTCACCTCAGTTCTTCTCTCAGGATCTGATTCTGGCATCCAAAGTAGTCGTTAACAAATCTGTTCCACTTTGAATGCATATCTTTACATTTCTGCCGGATAATTTCATTAATTGAGTTGCTTGTTTGCAATATATGATAGTACTTAGCTGGTTTGATTCTCGTGTGATCAATCAAATCAGCTAAATTCACTCAGGCTACAGTAGGATTCTAATTTAGTGAGTGGCTAGATGAGCACGTTCCAATAAATTTTGTATCAATGGATGCATCAGACTGTTAGGCCGTTTTCATTTACCTATGTCACACCTCCTCCTTTCTCTCGGGATTGAAGCTGGGTGTGCTTTGAGAAGGCTTAGATTGGCAGGGCCATTTGATAGTTGTTGGGTTAATAGTATGTTGAGCACATTATGAAAAGATCTGGAGGTGGAGGTGCATGTTGATCTGGTCTTCCTAGATGTTGCTTAGTTTAGACTAACCCATGGAGAACTAAGTTTGAATCAAATTATTCTTGCCTGCTTAGAAATATGTTTTCGGATATGCTTTACTGTAAAATGAATGGAATCCATAGCTAGCTTAGAATGAGGAAGTAGTTGCTCAGGCTTAGAGCACGGAATATCAGTGTCTAGAGGTAGCTGGTAGCTGCTAAGACGACCCATGAGATATCCGAAGCCTTCGCATGTTATGAATCGTCCCTGTGTTTATTTAGCTGAAAGGCAACTAAACAATGCCAATTTAAACTTGTTGAAGACATTTGCTTCAAGTATTTGATTTCTGAAGCTGAGATCAGTGGGCTCTAGAGCATTCTTATAGATTGAAAAGGCAAAGTTAACAAGATTTTCCTTTTGGGTTGGTTGAGTAGGAAGTGTTGCACATTGGTTCTTTTGAGTAGAAAAAGAACCGATAAATCTGAAGTTAGTTTGAATATCTAAGATGTAGTATTTGAGAAAATGTTTGAAAATAGGTAGATTGGTAGATAATTACCTACTTTCACAAATCACACAAGTGTCTAGACTATTAATTGTTCAAGATCATATTACCAAGTTTACGACTCTCGTCTCATATCATGTCTTTGTAATTGAATCTTAACTGAAATGTTCTTTTAAAAAAAAAATCACAATTCTTGTGTGGTCAAAATGAATGTGATTCACTTCTTTCTCCTCTATTTTCCGTATTCTATTCAACTTCATCTCCAAGCAAGTGGAAGTAATTGCTTAGTTACTTTATGTTGTAATTTGTTTCAAGTATAAGATGTTAATCGAAAGAATTTTAGCTGCATTCAGGCATAGAGTAGATTCACTTGTACACACTAGAAGACTGTTGAAGGTTATTATAAAGTAAAGTAGGCTATAAGTTCTTCTAAAAATAAGTAGGGCAGAGTTATTATCATAGAAAAGGCAGGGTAAAGTATAAAACACGATTTAAAAAAGAGAAGAGAGAGAGAGAGAGAGAGAGAAAGAGAGAAGGTAATGCCGCGATCACACCTAGTCATTCCTTACATAAAATGAGACATTTTGTTGTTACATGATATGTTTAACATCTATTAAAATCGAAACAACCATCAAAACAAACATTGTATTTAAAGTAACAAGATAGTTCTATATATAACAACCATCCACAAGCTGTAAGGTAGGATTTTGGAAATGCATATGCTGTTGGTTCATGAATCATGTATCCATGGTGTTCCTTTTTGTGTGCAGGTACGTGCAGCACTACCAGGAGAAGGAGAAGTTAGAACACAGATACTAAACTTCTGTTTGTCTTTTGTATGGAGAGGACCCTTTTTACTATTTCTGTGTTGAACAGGAAATAAGTCCTTTGGAACTTCTACAATTGTGGAGTAAATGCATCTAATTGCATTATGGTCTTTTGAAACATTTGTGTGTCCTTAAACTTGTACTAAGTTGGAGCTTCTCAAACTCTTTTTTTGCTATTACATCAAATGTTACATTCACCCCCTTGTACTGAAATAAACTGAACTCACTATTGGCTCAAGAATAGAATTCCAAAATGTGCAATGTCTGTGAAAATGCAAATATTTGGGCAATCTGGCCGTTCAATTATCTTGATCCAAATGATGAGAAATGTATGTGAATTGTAGCTACCTGAACAGAGGCTGCTAAGCACCTAATTACCAGCTTTTCTAAATATTGGTTAAAAGCAGCCGCAAGTCAAATGAACTCCTTTGGGCATTAACGTATTCACAGTTAAAAAGGTGAAATATCAAGATCCTCAGAATTTAGTTAAAAGGAGAAGACGCAAATGTGCTTTTAAGCCGGCTTGACATGATAGTATTGATTCATTAAAGATACAAGCTCTTAAATCCAAAAAGAAGTACAAAGAAATAACTAAAAACGTTCAATTGAATACTGATAATCATGCAAAGACGGAAATTCAAGTAAACAAAGTTTCATTCAACAAAGTAGAAAACTAAATGTGCTATTTGAAGGATTATGCCACTTCAATTCCCTAAGAAGATGAAAGAAAGGCCCTTCCAGGTTGACGTGCAGCAAGTGGACCATGGTTGCCGAGAAGCTGCAAAAGCAAGAAAATCCATAATGAGTTCTCACAACCAAAATGTGCTTGCAGATGCATGAAGGAGAAAAGCAAAAATATGTAGTTCACAATAAGGATATGAATAGACAAACCTTTGCATTCACACCATCTGGTACAATACGGTTCTCTGACTTGTATTTCAGATAATCAGTACGGCTGAACTTGGTGAATCCCCTGAGAATCAAATTAACACACGTGAGATTCAAGCACAAGTTTCTGACTATCTAAAACGACCAAAATTATACACAAACATCAAGCTTCAACAGGTAGGCTAGATCCTTGATCACTCAAATAGCACTGAATTATAGACAAGAATCGAAGGATACAGACAAAAAAACCAAGACATCATGAAACTTTACTAGTCTCGGATGTAAAACAAGCCCACGAAGCTCATACCTCCATAGTGGAAAAAGACAACTTTTGGCATTGAAAGGCAGATGTTTGAGTAATTTACTATACGGTGGTTTCTTTAAATGAATCTTCCTAAACTGAATAGCTAATCAAATGAAATATAGCCCTTCTTACACAACAATCATAAAGTACCAGGTAGTCCTTAAATGGAAAAGGTAAGGTTTACAAACAAATCAGTAGCATAAAATACAAAGTGAACCTTCAGATAGAATACATACCACTTTCTGCTGACAATGATCTTTTGACGGCCAGGAAACTTAAACTTAGCACGGCGCAGAGCCTCCTGGGCATGGTTACTGTTTCCATCTTTGCAACGAACAGAGAGAAGAACTTGACCAATTGCAACACGAGCGCAAACACCCTGGGGCTTACCAAAAGCTCCCCTCATGCCAGTTTGGAGTCTATCAGCTCCAGCACATGACAACATCTTGTTAATTCGCAAAACATGGAATGGATGAACCCTGACCCTGAGGTGAAAAGCATCCTTCCCAGCAGACTTGGTCATGTACTTGTTGCAAGCAATACGGGCAGCTTCAAGTGCCTCACTTGATACATTCTCCTTCTCCCAACTGACCAAGTGCACACAGAAAGGGAACTCATCAACTCCCCTTTTCTTCATGCCTACATCATAGATTCTGATCTTTGGATCAGGGACACCACGGCAAAACCTTGATTTCGGGTAAGGCTTGTTCTTAATCTGACGGTAGCATCTTGCAGGTCCTGTCCAAAAGAATCCAAACCATCACAACCATGGCCCAAGATGGAAATGTGCAAGGAAAGACAAGCACAGGGACTCATTGTGCACTATAAAAAACATCATCACAACAAAAACATACCCAGAGACTAAAAATAATCATTACAACACAATATATGGTAAGACTAACCATGTCATGAGGGGAATTTCAGTAGTATGCCATTACTGACACCAGAACTCTGAATATGAGTTTCAATACATATATTCACAATAAATAACAAACTAATGATCAAGGATATAAAAGTACCTATCTTATATAAAATAAATCCAACTTACGAAGTAATTTGTGTTCATAGTACAAAGTACTTCTATTCTCACAGACATAACGAAGTGATTTTTCTTTGACCCAAAAGAAATTAAGAAATTGTTCCTTCCATTTTCCAAGCATGCAATATTCTTACAAAGACAATTTAATTTTTCCACGGTTCATTAGTCTTTATCAATACTAACTTTTTGGTAGAAAAAGAAGATGCTAACTTCGCAAGCAAATGTGTCATGAAGGCTACAGAAACTACCAAAAGATACATTTTACCATGACATGCCTCATTATTAATGAACATTATAGGTATCATTATTAAAGGATTAGTTCAAAATCATTAGCTTCATATAGAAGGGCAAACTAACAACAACAGTCCAAAATCTAAACACATAAGAGCTCCTTTCTGGACCTTTCTACTACACAAGTCTATCAGAATCAATTCAACCACCCAGACTCCAAACAAACTAGTTTTTCAATCAAACATAAAAACGAACAAATAACAAAACTAGTCTATATCAAATAAACACGCACAACAATTACACAGGGCTTTCAGGCAATCAAAAATGATTCATATATCAAACATGGTACAAAAATCCAATCATATAAATACCAGAAATGTTAATCTGCTAATGGATATATGCATAAGCGCACGATTTTTTTCAGATCTGCGGAATAATACACTATAATGCTATTGAAAAATAAGAAAAAGGAGATTAAGGCGAAGCGACTTACTTCTCCCCATGGCTAATCAATTGGGTCGTCACCGCAATTGATCTGCTGCTTAGAAATTGTTTGTCGAGAACAAGAAAGAGAAATGCCCTAACCCTTAAATAGGAGATGTATTAGGCTTAGAGATTTTTTGAGCTTACGTTTGGGCATGCGTCATGCTAGATGGGCCTGGGCCGACATGGTAAAACAAGCTAAGCCCGTGTTTTGGCATAAGTTACTTGACCCATTCTTCATCTTGTAATATACTACATTACAGTCTACAAGGATAAGTTTACTATTACCCAGATGTACTGTAACAATGAAAAAGATTTATTTTGTGCAATGATTGGTTTGGTATAGTTATATTATTATTTTAATAATTTTTTTATTTTTTATTATATTATTTAATAATTTTATTGTATCATTTACTTTATCTTTTCATGGTATTTATCACATTTTCTATAATTTTTTATAAGTTTATCCTTCAAATTATGGATGTATCACATAATATAATGTTAAAAAACAATACAATCTATCCAAATATTGTATTCATTAAAATAATATAGTATAGTATAATATAGTATAATATAATACAATACATTGTAAAACAATACATAACAACCATCAAAACAAAGTGTTAGGGTCATGTGATGATTGATTAAGAGGTAAGTCATTCATATGTTAAATTATGTATAAATAATATTCACTGTATAAAATTGTTTGATATGTAGTTTTATTATGAACTTTTCAACCAATTTTAAAATCAACATCTAATTACAAAATAAATTAAGAATGTGGACAAGAAAAACAAAAGCATTAAAAAGATCAATGGAGGCAAAATATTTAGTAACAAAGACAACTCTATATTCATCTAATTTATAACTTATATTTAAAGTTGAAAAATACTTATAACTCCACAGTATACTTTTTATTAATAATATTTTTTTGTTTCTCTACCACAATAAAATAAAAATTATCTGAGTCTTCATTTTTTCAATAGTGTATATATATATATATAGAGAGAGAGAGAGTTTATAATAAATATGATCATATTTTTTTATATATGAAAAATAGTTAAAATTCATAGGAAGTATATTCGATGGCTATACAATTGAACAGCTTCTAAAAAGAGTGATAAAGTTTAAATGGTGAACTATAGAATGGTCATTTGAGTAAATCAGACACTGAAGTAATATGTATGGGCCTTTCGATTACCCCCCTAAAATTGGGTCCAAAAATCGGCCCATTTAGTACTCTTATACTATTGAGCCTCAGTTGATATGTATATATTGTAATCTTGTAGCTTTATGAAAGCCCTCTCAGAAACCCTATTCTCCTGCCTCCGTGTGCCTGTGCCGCCATGGATATTGACATTCGGAGGACTGAGCAACCGGCGGCAACCTTACCGCCGAAACCCAACTTTCAACCTTTGAAAGCCCACGAAATCTCAGACGGCCATGTCCAATTTCGCAAAGTCACAGTACCACCGCATCGGTACACTCCGCTGAAGAAACTATGGATGGAAATCTACACTCCCATCTTCGAGCAGATGAAGATTGATATCCGAATGAACCTCAAGAAGCGTCGGGTCGAGCTGAAAACCCGAACAGACACGCCCGATATCAGTAACCTACAGAAGTGCGCGGATTTCGTTCATGCTTTCATGTTAGGGTTTGATATATGTGATGCTGTTGCTTTGCTCCGTCTCGATGAGTTATATGTTGATTCGTTCGAGATCAAGGATGTGAAGACGCTAAGAGGTGAGCATTTGTCTAGGGCTATTGGTAGATTATCTGGAAAAGGAGGAAAGACGAAATTCGCTATAGAGAATGCCACGAAGACTAGGATAGTGATTGCTGATACCAAAATACATATATTGGGGTCTTTTTTGAACATTAAGATTGCTAGAGATTCACTTTGTAGTCTCATTTTGGGGTCTCCTGCTGGTAAGGTTTACTCCAAGCTCAGAGCTGTAACTGCTCGGGCTGAGATGCTTTAGTTTTTGTTCCTGGTTTTATAGAATGTTTTTAAGTATCAAATTTTGAATTTTGTTGGAAATTCTTCGTTCATATATTTATTGTACTGATATCTGGTTTGGAGGATCTGAGACTGACCTCTAAAGTGTTTTTTACCAAGTTATGCATTTTCGAATAGAGATGTTTGAATACTACCTAGTATGGGGTGATAATGTATACATGGAGATGACCTGTGCATATAAACCGAGTTACTATCCGGGAAAAATTGGTTATAACTTTGTATCGTTGTTGTTCATGTTTTCTTATACATGTATATGTTGTATTATTATTTGCAACTCGTATATGGTTTGTCAGTCTATGGAATGATTGTGTGCTCCTGGAGATGAGCCCATACATACTATCTGGAGCTACTATCCCAGTCAAGTTTGTAGTTTAGTATCAATGTTGTGAGCCTATACATACGAACTGAATTACTATTCGGGTCATGGTTATAACTTAGTATAATGTTGTGAGTATTATCTCATACATGCATATGCTGTATGATCATTCACAATTCTTATGTGCTTTGTTAGACTTTGAAATGATTATTGCGATAAGATAAGTTGGTCATGTTATCAGACTTTGAAATTAGGCTCTTGTGCATATATCGATTAACAGATTAACATTTCTGGTATTTATATGATTGGATTTTTGTACCATGTTTAATATATGAATCATTTTTGATTGCATGAATGTGAAATCTTGTCGCTTAGGTTTTTTTTTTTTGGTTCAGAGTTTGTTGCGTAAAGCCCTGTATATCTGTGATGTGAATGCAGTGTTTATTTGATATAGACTAGTTTGTTATTTGTTCGTTTTTATATTTGATGATTGTGAAACTAGTCTACTTTGGAGCTTCGGTGGTGGAATTGATTCTGTTAGACTTGTGCAGCAAAAAGGTCCAGAAATTTGTAGTGCTCTTATGTGTTTAGGTTTTGGACTGTTGTTAGTTTGCGGTTCTATATAAAGCTAATGAACTAACCTTTAATAATGAGACCTATCATGTCCATTAATACTGAGGCATGTCATGGTAAAATGGGTAGCTTTAAGATTAAAGTATGTGGTAGTTTCTGTAGCCTTCTTGACACATTTGCTTGCGAAGTTAGCTCTTTTTTTTTCTGCCAAAAAGTTGATTTTTGATAAAGACTAACGAACCATGGAAGGATAAATTTTGTCTTTGTAAGAATATTACATGCTTTGAAAATGGAAGGAACTGTTTCTTAATTTCTTTTTGGGTCAAAGAAATATCACTTCTTTATGTCTGTGAGAATGGAAGTACTTTGTACTATGAACAGTTGACTTCATAAGTTGCATTGGTTTCATATATGTTAGTTAAGTTACTGGTGCATATGAATGTTGCTCTCTCCAAACGCCCTTTATAGGATTACATTCGGTATGTTGTTGAATGTTAGAGTACACATAGTTAAACAGCTTCTCTACCTTCTTGAGGTAAGTGTAAGGTTTGCACATACTCTATCCTCCCTAAACCTCAGTACAGGGGTTGGACTGGGATTTTTGTTGTCGTTGTAGTAGTAATAGTACCAGAATTGAATGTCTTGATGACTTAATTGTCCTTCTCATAGCAGAGTTAAAGTTTTTGATTGTTTAACTGCTCATCTTAAAGCAGAGTCGAATAATTTGAGAGACACGTTTATTGGAGTCTATATTCTTTAGAATTATTGTGTGGACTGTTCATTCCTTATCACTGGTCCGTGTTTCTTCCCCACTGTACATGTCAGATGCGGATGGAGCCAAAGATTCACTATTTTTTGACTTTGGGGTATGATGGAATAAAGCAAAATGGCTCTTTAAACTGTCTGCGCTTCTTTCAATTGTGA
>JAOTQJ010000096.1:23030586-23046736 GCA_025642045.1 Solanum sejunctum | reverse complement strand
AAACATTGGTCCTAAAAGTGGCCACCTAAGCTATGTGCACATTATGACTCCAGTAGACTATTCTAGAACATTGTTCTGGACCCCACTCTAAAAAATGCCTACGAATAACATTTCGTATACGTAAAGTAGGAATAATATTTAATTTGTCCGCCTAATTTATTAACAGTTTTACGTAAATCAAAAAAACATTTTTAAAATTGATGAAAATTTAGAGATTGATCAAAACAAATATTTATTCACGCCAAAATTAAACTTATTTAATTAAATTAAGTAATTTGTTTTCACAAAAATTACCATGTATATTTTTATAAATAAAATAAATATTTTAAAATTAAATTATTTCTCCACTTGTTTCCTTTTTTTGAATTTACTGAAGAGGAAAATCTGTTAGTATAAATTGAAGTCTGTAACAAAGGGACTATGGTTTACCTCTTCTTCCAAAGGATTGGCTCAAAACCTAATCCGAACTCTGGAAATCTCTGTTTCTGGTGAATTCTATCAACTTTCTTCTTTCTTCAGGTACTTGGCTGCATATTAATGTTAACAAAGAACATTTTTCACGTGAACAATCCGTTAGATCTCGTAATTTTTTCTGTTTAATTTTTGATAAGCTTCAGTTTTCTGATTATGTGACCTTAATTTGTGTGTGTAATTGTTTTCTACTTTACTTGAATTCGGAGATCTGTGGAATTTGATGAAAAATAATTGTATTTATAATTGGTTAGGGCTTGGATTTGAAGGCATACGGGCTGATTTATGGCTTCGAAGCGCATACTGAAGGAGCTTAAGGATCTGCAGAAGGATCCTCCCACATCATGCAGCGCTGGTATGTCGGCTGTACCTCCTATTTTGCTTTCCATCTCTCGTTGGTGAGCTTATGTGTTAGTTTTGTTAGCTGAAGACCAATAATTAGGTCGTGCTTGAATTTCTCATGTTTTCTGCTGTTTTCTTTTGGCTAATGCTGCTAAGTTTAGAACAAGTCTGATTTAGTAAACAGCTGAATCTGTTTTCTGTTTCTGTACTAGCAGAGTTGCATGATTTAAATGCTTGTTTCTAGAAAATTAGTGGCATTATCCGCCAGTGGTAGCTGAGTTGTCCAAGAGCTGAGTTGGAGTAGTGACATGCAAATCTCAGTAGTTGTGAACTAGGTGAATTATTCCCATTTGTCTATGCTTTGGTGGACAAGTTCATAAGATACATGTACTAGTTGGAGGCAGCAGGTATTGTTTGTTTGCTCAAGGTGTCTGTTAGTAAGCTTGGACACTTAATTATTATGAAGAGAACATTAGTGGCATCATGAGTAGGTTGATCCGTTATGAGCGACAGCAGCTGAATGCAGATTTGGTTATGTTTATATTTATTGTTTGCTTTTACTTCTTTGTTATATGATAGTGGTGTCTGACCATCTCGTGCACAACCCTCGTTGTATTGCATCTTTATACTGGTGTCTCTTTTTCACTTCTGAGAGTTACCATTCAATATATGGCACTCTGAAGATTGTGAATGTTAATTATAATTGTATGTCAAATTTGTGTATCGTTTTTTGTTGTACTTCTCATAATGTATATTTGTCATTCCTCTGATGAGGAATTGCTATGTTCTTTTAGATTTAAGATTGACTTCAATTTGGTGAGTGTGATTCTACATTTGTTAAAGTGGGTAATTTGATCATACGGCTGTTATGTCAATACTAAATTACGTATTTCGTTATATACAGGTCCAGTGGCTGAGGATATGTTCCATTGGCAAGCAACAATCATGGGGCCTACAGATAGCCCTTATGCAGGAGGTGTATTTTTGGTCTCAATCCATTTCCCTCCTGATTATCCTTTCAAGCCTCCAAAGGTAGGCCTATGCTCTAAGGAATCCTCGTCAGATCTGCGTCTGTTCCTTTACATTATTTATTGTTTTTAAGTTAGAGAGTGTCGTTTTAGAGTGTGTCGTTTTGCATGAATTTAACCAAATACAAAGGAATCAACTGAATTCATCTTAAAGTTGCTAATATAATTTCTTCTTTTCTTAAAATCAACGGTAACTTTTATGGATAGCACCTCATTGGCTTAGCTGCGTCCATATACATATGTAGTGATAGAATTGACTGTCATTAACTTCAAATTAATGCCTACTTTGCCATCTCTAATTTTTTTAGTAGAATGTGGAGTTCACCTTGGCATGCTGCCATCAGCCCTGGATCAGAGAGAGCGCTAGCATTTGAAATGCTGACATTTTGTTTGTCAGCAGATGGTTTTCTGGTTTACAAGCCGCAGATATAACAAGTCCCATGGACATACATTGAGGAATACACTCAAATTGACAAATAGCTCCATGTACCTTTGGAAAATTTCAGGAAGACTTGGATACTAGTTGCAAAATTTCAGGAATCCTTGGATGCTAGTTACTACTGCCTGTAACTTCCTTATGATCTTTTCCACTACTTGAGATGACATTTGAAGCCTTTTGTTGAGAAGATTATCCTATGACATTTGAAGCTTTTTGTTGAAAAGTTTGTCTTTTCTCAGCTCTCTTATGTTCTGGTGCGAGAGTGAGCTGATACTTCAGGGTGCTGTGCAAGATTATAGATCACCATGGGCATAAAAATTTTGTCCATTTTGTTTTGTCATGCCCATAAGTATGCTAGTTTTTTACACCACAGGAGTCCACACAACATAATGTAGAAAATGGCTGGCATCTGTGTACTGCTAGATTAGGTTTGCCTTCATGGTGTTTCTGTTGGTTCTAAGGATATTGTTTGTTTCAGGCATTGTTTGAAATTTGCCGGATGAGTTCTTCTCTGCCAATTCTGAGAATATGGTTGATTAATAGTTGCTGAGTGGGTTGTTGTGATCATACAAGGTTGATCCTCTTATTGCTTATTTGTTTCAGGTTGCATTTAGAACTAAGGTTTTCCACCCTAACATCAATAGCAATGGAAGTATATGTTTGGATATCCTTAAAGAGCAATGGAGTCCGGCTTTGACCATATCTAAGGTTTGTATCTTGGTTGTTTGTGCCCCACTAAATGTTGCTATTTTTTTTTCTGGTCTCAGGTTTCTCTACAAAGGTGAGTCCTAGCCAGAAACTAGATTTAACAAAATGCAGATGATGCCAGTGGTGCGTGATATGATTTGGTGGAGAGTGATAGACTTTAATTATGCCCTTATAATTAAGGACTTATCTTCCTTAACTTCAAGCCATTGGAATCATGTCTTTACAGTAGGCCAAATAATCCTACCTGGGAGTATATTTAGTAGAATAAGCTTCATGTCAATATAAGTGAATGTGAAAGCTGTGGTTGGCAAGTTATACTGTGGCTTTACTAATGTAGCATGCTCTGGAAATAGGCTGGTTCAGACTGGTATGTTTGTATTTGAAGAGCGAATGTGAGCGAGAATGCCGATCAGGAGGGGGAGATAGATTAGAAGAAGAACAACAACTAAACATTATAGTGACTTATTTAAACAAAAAACAGTTACTTACGACTACGGCAACATACCTAGTATAATCCCACACAGTGGGATTGGGGAAGGTAGAGTAGAGTATATGCAAACCTTCTACCTCAGAGGTAGAGAGTAGAGAGGTGGTTTCTGAAAGATCGTCCGCTGAAGGGAAAGTAGTCCAGAGAAAAGTAACAGAAATCAAAAAGATATTTATTAATAAAGAGATATTTATCATACTATGCCCGTCAAAACATGCTTGCCTTAAATAATATAATTGCCATTTTCCTTTTCACCCACTGACATATTTCAAATAGCACCTTAGCAACTGATGATTCCACTTAGAATTAAGAAAGGAAAGTGAGGGAAAGTCTCATGCTCGTTTCTTTAATAAAGAAAGTCAAGTGTGATATCATTTGACATTTGGGCTCCCATTAGACAAGTATTTACTTTATTATTGTCTGATCACTGATGTAATGACTTGCTCTTCTCACTTCTGCTAAATCTTTGGTAGAAATTAGGTGAACTACTTATGGCACATTTTGTCTTTTTCTGTCTTCCATTTTCTATCTAGTTGATGATGATGCAGATGATTTATTTTCTAAATTTTGTCGTATGCATATTTTGTATGGAGTTACCGGGTTGAGGTTTGGGTGTTCAGATTTAAATTTAAGTGAGAAGATAATTTACTGGTTATATTGAGATGTTACTGCTGTAAAATCTTATACCTGCCACGCTAAATTGCTCTTTTTGCTCCAGAAGTGATATACCTACAACTCTAAGATAATCGACTTATTGAATTTGTCTATCTTATTTTCTTTGTTTTGCTTGATGTTTCTTGTTTGCATGTTCCTATAAACTTTCGATAATGTGATTTAAATCAGTTTATGTATCAGTCACCACTAAACCTTCTGGAAAAGGGGCAGGGAAGAGCTTCTCTCTCTTATTTTTCAATTGTCTATTGGATTTTGTCTCACGAGGCTATTCTTGTGTTTTAGGTCCTGTTATCCATCTGCTCTCTATTGACAGATCCAAACCCAGACGATCCACTTGTTCCAGAAATTGCTCATATGTACAAGACTGACAGAGCCAAGTATGAGACCACTGCTCGTAGCTGGACGCAAAAATATGCTATGGGATGACGGCGAAATTGTCTGAGACACTTTTAATTTCACCTATCTCATTTTGTTTTCACTCCTAAGTGCAATGTCTTCATTGTGCATTGAATGAACGAACAAAATGTTGGTAAGGAAATCACTTTATGTAGACTCTCTGATCATGTCAAGGTTGTCAAGACCGAGATCTTTCAAATATGTGAATATCTATTTGTTGAATTTAGTGAGGGGAGAACTGAGATGTAATTTTACTTTTGTTCCTTCCTACTTTTTCGTCTAGTTGAATGTCTTGTATGGGTGCTATCTTTTGAATGGCGAAAATTCCAGTGATTAAACCGCACCCATTCTCCATATGAGACCATTTTCCTGTGATCTGTTATGTCATAAGTTGTACAAAGCAGGTTCTTGAAAATCTCTGTAGGTGAACGAGGATGGCTTGCCGCTCTCTTCCACAAAGATATCGCTTCATGTGTATCACAGCGTGCTGAATGCCAAGATATTGGCGCCTCTCGATTCAAGGCTTTTGGTCATGTCGTTTTACGACACCTGCAAGAGGCGTGACGACTCAGCTGGTGTTAATTAATGTGTACGGTTGAGCTGGTGATTCTTGAAATCTGGGAATCACCGTCTGCAGGACGTAAGGGGGTCTGACTCTAATACCCACTGAGGTCATTATCTTAATCTTGGAAATCGTTTGCTTATGAAGTTATCGTGCTAACTTTCTTATCACATCCCCTCAAATTTGGAAGAGGTAGGCACACGTAAGCAGTGTGTCAATAAGCCATTTGTAAATGTGCGGCTTGTGTGTGGGTCTATCGAGAAGGGTCAAAAGTATGGTGGTGCAATTAGGAAGCTCCGTATGTTGGAGTTGCATTATTTTGCGGCGAAATTTTTGTCTGTTAGTATAATTGAGTTGAAATTAGAAGGGGTAGGGTGATTGTGCAAGAATAGGTTAATAAAGAAAACTATATATACAAATGATTGTCACTTGGTTTACAAGCAAACAAGTCTTTAAAGCCTATAGATTAGATTCACGTGCCGTGCTATCAAGTCTTTCTTCACTTTGCTTCTTATTCACGTCAAAGGTCTTAATATCGTGGATTGTCTTTGTTTCCCCAAGGTAAAACTCGTATGACACAAAAAGCAAAATTTCCACATGCATATAATATGCTAAGTAGTAAGAAATTGTTGCCTCCCAAGAGAATAACTTCCTTTATCTTTCTCTTGGATTTATTTAAGGGTAAGTTGTGTGGTTTGTTGGAAATTTGCAATTCAAGAAAATGTGTCAACTTCACAATAGTTTCCCCCCTTATTTCTCTATAATACTTTTGTGGACTGATATCGAGGCTTCATTATCATTATTCAGAAGGTAGGACCTCAACTCATTATAAAACCTCAAAGAAGCCTAGAGAACAAAAATGGAGGCTTCCTCATAATTTCCTATTCCAAAATAAAGAGAAAATTGTGCAAAGTTAGGTAAAAAGCAAAATGCGAGACCAAAGACTTTCTGCTATGTATAAATACAAAGACAGAAAAGAACGTCGGGGCTGCCGGGTGTGGGGCTGGGGGTGTTTGACATGTCCAAAATCACCAGCTGTAAAGAAGCTCCTCCTGTTTTAGTCAAGTAAAAAACTAATATTTATATTAAAAACAGAATTTGAAATCCTAAAACTTTTTAGTCGAGTGTAAAACTCATGGCTACCGATTATCCATCAGGCTTTGTTTCGTGCATTCTTAGAACTCAAGAAGTATAAAGTAATACGAGTTAAAAAGAAAATAGCAAAGGAGATTATAAGGTGAGAATCGAAATTTCGCCAATGAGATTAAAGTTCAAGTAATCAACCAATTTTTTTTCGACAATTTTGTTAGGACGGAAGGAAGCAAAACTCGAAAGTAGAGAAAATAAAGAACAACGAAGATAACAACTATGGGATCGTCGAGATTCAAATTACTCCACTATAAGAGGGTTACAAATATTCTCCTTGCTACGCAATAATTGCCAAGCAATGAGAAGAAATAGCTACACTAACAAAAAGAAAGAAGAAAAACACTCAAATCAGAGCTACTGTTCAGGACCCAAAATTAGATGTTACTGCCCTCCAAATTCGATCTCCACCCTTCAAATCAAAGATTAAGATGTTAGGAACACTCAATCAAAATTTCGGCCCTTAACGAATCAGAAAACACAATTTGAAGGCCGCTGGTCGAAGAGGAAAAACTGTTGTGGAAAACACCCTTGTCTTCTCTTTTCTCTCTATCAGAGACCTCTATTATGTACTAATATCAGAGACCTCTATTATGTACTAATATCTCTTAGAGATCAATCCTTAATTCTCTCAAAAGTTTTTCATAAATAATGAGATGTTTTTTCTTAAGTCAAAACCAACTTCAAATAGAACAATTTCAATCCTTTTCCAAATAGAATTAGAATTCTAATCCTTCTTCAATTAGGATCGGAAATCAAAAGAGAATAAGATTAGGCTATGAATCTTTGGATGGAACATGAGCTATTGCCCAACAAATTTATCATTACATAGAATAGAACTCTTGACCTCTTACAAGTTAGGACTCACATAGACCAAGAAAAGCTAACTCTTTATTAATTTTCGTATAAGAACTTTTATTTTTTCTGTTTTCTTGATAACTCAAACTCACAATTTCAAGCTTGAAGTTGAAAAATATTTATCAACTTATAGACAAACAATAAAACAAAAGTGTATTATATCATGTATTTAACTTAAAATATGTAGTATTTATTTATATTGTTATGTCAAGTATATACCTTAAATCCAAATTAAAATTTTGTTCTGTTTCACATTGCATGTCCCAGTGTGGAATCGGATCCAAATGGGCACCCAAGTTGGTATCTCCGCGTGGCATATGTGGCCTTTCTTTCTTTTCTGTTTTTTATTGAAACTTCCGATAATGATAATTATATTACAGATCAATTAATTTGAATTTACATATTGCAGAATAAATTTAAAAAAATATTTCATATTAAAGTGAATCTAAGATCTTTAATTAAAAAGAATATCAAAAACATCTCTGAATAACACTTTTAAATTTGATACTAGTTATTAATTTGGTCTTTGTATTATTGATAATTTTAAAAATATTTTTCTATTTAACTAATAAAACTAAAATATACTCTCAATCTACTATAAGTATTAAAAACATTTTTTAATTTTGCAAGAATTTAAATATGTATTTAAAACATAGTATGTTTAAATTTAACATTGTCAATAATTTAAACATAACACAAATATAAAAAATATTCTTTAATTTTACAAGAATTTAAATATATATTTAACGTATAATATATTTAAATTTAACACTACTAATAATTTGAACATAATACATTTATGTTAAATTTAAAAATATTTTTAATATTTTTTTGAAAAAAATAAGTAGTCTGGTCCACTACTGCACAGTAGGCAGTAGTCAATACCCCATGCACTATATATCTTGAGCAAAACTGCCATCTACTCTGCTTCCTCTCTTTCTTCCTCCCAATTTGGCTTTAGTCCATTGGAGAAGAAGAATTATCCAGAGAGACTGAGAGTTGGTGCTTGTTTCCCGCCAAAACAACAAAGAAATTATTCTCTTTTTCTTTTTTCCACCCATCAACTTGTTTCTCGAATCATTATATTTGTACTCTGCAACTTTTTCTACACTTCACTTTTTATGCAGTAATAGCAGCGACTATTCACTCACTATTTCTTCTAAATGAAAGTTCTCACGCTATTTGGACGATGATAGTGTTTTCTTTTGCTCTGTTTGCTTGAAAAAATTCTCAAATCGAAGTGTAACTTTTAAGTTTTTGGTATATCCATGGCGGAAACTTCAACTCCGGTCATTAAATTCACCCAACACATAGTAACTACAAACAAGCATGTCTCTGAGTACACTGAAAAACCCAATTCAGAGACGAAGGTTTCGCAGAGAGTTGTGAGGATTATACTTACTGATGCTGATGCTACAGATTCTTCCGACGATGAAGGCCGAAATACCATACAGAGAGTGAAGAGACACGTGACGGAGATCAACCTCGTGCCGTCACCCAAGTCGACCGGTGAAAGAAAACGAAGATCGGTTTCACCGGATTCTGACGTCACTCGGCGGAAAAAGTTCAGAGGCGTTCGTCAGAGACCGTGGGGTCGTTGGGCAGCAGAGATTCGGGACCCGACCCGGGGAAAACGGGTATGGTTGGGAACTTATGATACACCAGAGGAAGCAGCTGCTGTTTACGACAAAGCTGCTGTTAAGCTCAAAGGTCCTGACGCCGTTACCAATTTTCCGGTATTAACAACGGCGGAGGTAAAGGTAGCGGTAACGGAAACGGAAACGGAGTCTGCTGCCGACGGAGGAGATAAAAGCGAGAATGACGTCGCTTTGTCACCCACCTCAGTGCTCCGTAACGATGATTTCGCGCCGTTTGAGAACCTGGGGTTCGACGCTTTCGGGTTCGACGTTGATTCATTTTTCCGGCTGCCGGATTTTTCCATGTCGGAGAAATACTACGGCGAAGAATTCGGCGAGTTTGACTTTGACGATTTTACCCTTGAAGCTCGATAGTTGAGCAAGGGCTATTTCGTCTATTTAGACAGAAGGGGTCACTGGTTAATTGACTGATGACGTGGCATTTTTTGGCGGGAATATATATATATATATAGTGATTAGCAATCTATTTATATATCTATTTATACGAGAAGACTTTGTGAGAATTTTTTATTTTTATTTTTCTCTTATTAATTGTGAGTGAATATTGTAATATGAAAATTTTGTATGGCGGAATAGAGTTAATTAACTATGAAGATAAAGGAGAGTGAAGGGGAATGTGTATATTTTTCCTGTCTGTGCTATAATTTTGATAAAATAAATTATATTTTTTTGTTCAAAAAATGTAAAATTGAAAATTTATTGAAAATAGCTTAATGATAATAATTGAATTGTACAAATCGTTACTTTGTTAATGTTTCTTTTGAAAATAATTTTTTTATTTTTATGAGATAGTAGATTAGTGGTAAGATTTATGTACATTTTATTTTTTTTAGATTTTCTATTTGTGTAATTTTACTGAATATGTTATTTTTGTTGTTGTTACTTTGTTAATGATTTGCTTATGGGATTGATATATTTCAGTTGAGGATCTTTCGAATATAATTTTTTTATTTTTATAAAATAATGATAAAATTTATGAATATTTTATTTTTTTTGACTTTAAAATTTTATTGAATATATTATTAGTGTTGATGGTGCTACTTTATCAATGTGTGTGAAAACGAGTTGACCATAAGATTTACTCTTTAAAAAGTTGGTCTCTTAATTTGATAGAAGAAGTACAGATCGCGTATTAAGAAAGAAGAAGGTTAATAGTTTAATATTGATGTAACCTTGTAATATAATAGATTAGTAGATAAAGTTATGTCTTTATATTCTGTGTTATCATGATTTATTTTATATTTATTATTTTTATCACATTTTTATATTATCATTTACTTTTTATTAGTAGTCGATTTTTTTTTTTATATATATAGTATCTTCTATTTATGAGATTTGATTTTTTAGATGAGAATTTTTTAAAAATAAACTTTTTATTTTTATGATATAGATAAAATTTATATATATTTGATCCTCTTTACACACTTCTTATAAAATTTCAATGAATATATTATAGAAAAAATCAATGATAAATCACTTTCTTTACTCCCCAATTCATATGATGATATTTAGGTTTTAAAAATTAATTTATATATGCTAATTTTTCTCATTGGATGTCTCCTTGGATAACATCAATATTATTGAGCAATTAGTATTCTATTTTCAAGCTATATATGTGACACCTTGGTGGGACACGTAGATACAAACAAATAGAAGATTGAATTATCAATGTTATAGCACAACCACAAAATCAGGGCGGCTAACCAGTAACAAAAAAAATCAACAAATCAAAAATTTGAATATTCGCTCCATTTTAAAATAAATTGAATTTTCAACTACAACAATAAATAAAAGAAAATTAATCAAGTTTAAAAAGGAAAAAAATAAATATCTCTTTAACAATGTAATGTGATAAGAATAAACAAATAACAATTATTTTAAAACGAAGAAATATTAAAAAAAAAAAAAAAACACTAATTAATAATAAAAAGTTGGAAAAAAGCAGATAAATATGAACAAATAGGAATCAGTGGGTCCCATGGTTGGTGACCAAATAGATTGGAAAGCAACTTATACGTAGCCGCCTTCCACTTAAGTACTCCACTCATTACAATCGGAATTTTTTATTTATATAAATGGATAATATAACAGAGAATTTGTTAATAATATTATTTATTATAGTAGGTTGTCTGAATTTTTTTTTTCAATTTGATATTCATTCAAGAGCTGATAAATTTAAATTCGTATAAAAAAAATTATTAGGAGATAAAATATGTTCTAATAAAGATAATTTCATACTAAAGCTCATATTCAATATCTTGATTTAAATAAAAAAGTACTTATTATTCAATCACAGTAATACAATTTTTTGGGATACATTATCGACTTTATTCTAAATGAGTTTTTATTTGCGGTTTGGTATAATTTGTTTAAATGTAAATTTATAAAAGAATAATTTTTTAAAATTATTATATAAAATATCTTAAATACAAAAATTTTAATAATCTTAAAATGATACACACGCATACAAGAATTGCAATTCAATAGCATGAATTTTTAAAGTATCATTTTATTCAAATAAACTATTACTATACAGAACTTAAGCTCGTAGATACTGAAAAAGTAGAATTATTTAATTATTTATATCTAAATTGATGATTTTTTTAACTTATATATTCTTATTGCTTGTCTAATTAAAGTTTTTACTTGAGTTGATTGTCTATTAAAAATATTTTTTTATTTAAAATAAAAATAAAGTTTGCATATACACATTATTCTTTTTAATTTTATCTATAAAATTACACTTAGTATATAATGTATGATTTTTCTAATAAAAGGGAATATTACCATTTCAAAGTTTAATGTTAAACTTAAACTCATTGCTAAGATTATGAAAGTATAATGTGGAAGGAGTTAAGACTTTGACTTTTGACTATTGGGGATTCACTAATAACAAATTATATAGGGCCCTAAAATAATATATAAGCAATATAATAATAATCAACTAAGTTTAGTCTATTTTCTTAGTGGAATTATTCAATTGATATTTTTTTTGACATATTCAATTTGATTGATCAATACAATATTATCAAAAAGGAAATTGACACATTTGATGTGTCCCTTCTTTTGGCAAATCCACTTCATATTTACTGTATATATTCCTTTATTTTAAACAATTAAAGTGTATATTATAGTGGAATAGAATTTGTTATCAAATAATTGTCATAAGAAAAACATGAGGATATATAAATAAAACCAATTAAAATGTTGTTATTATTTTTTCTTAGTTTGTTTGAAGCACTTTATTAAACAGATATATTTGTTCTCGGTCTGCAGATGTGATGTTGGTAATAATTTTTATAGTAATGAAAATTAATCATAATTATTACAAATAACAAACAATAACATACCCAGTTATATCTCACAAGTGGGGTCTGGGAAAGGTAGATTGTACGCAAACCTTACTGCTACCTCATAGAAGTAGAGAAACTGTTTCCTAAAGCCCTCAGCTCAAAACCCATAAGTAAAAGGACTAGATATGACAAAATGAAATTTAAGAGATAATAAACATATATTATTGATGTTTGTCGCAGTTTTCATTTTTAGAAAATCAAATTATATGAACTTTAATTGATATTTTAAGATGTATTTTTTATTATATTTATGTATATAAAAAGTATTGCGATCAATGATACTTTTTTTATTAGTTATTGAATATTGAAATTTTTATTTTAAAACATCAATTTAATTTAATCTAATTTGGCTTTAAAAATGAGTCAAATTGAATTTCAAAAAGTACAACATGACAAGTAAAAAAAGACGAATGGAGTAGTATATTTCTCGAATGTAGAATCACTTGGATTTTCTTACGATACATTGATCTTTCTCAAATATAGGATGACTTGAATTTCCTTATGATACATTGATCTCTCCGTGAATATCACAAGCATTTATGGAATTTCGAGATGATCGATCACTTCAACTTAATTTGATGAAGACAAAATTTGATATCTTAATTTCTTTTTGAAATAATCAAGAGTTTATGGAATATTCAAAATGATTTCTTTAACAGAGTATATATTACTTTTCACAGGCAAGAACTAAGAATTAAAATAAACATCTCACAGAAAATCTATTAAAACATAGAATTTGAAGCAGTCAAAGTAATTATGGGACAAAGTAAAAATAGATTGAACCATTCCACATTTACACTACAGTACTTAGATTAAGCTTAACATAGGTCAAAGTAATTAGAATTAAATTATGGGGGGTCAATCTCCATCACAAAAAGTAATAACGAAGAAATTATTTAAATGCTGATCTTAAATTTTAAATTTATTTTAAATCCTTAAAAAGTCAAAACATGATGCATATGACACATAAATATTTGGAGATGCATTATTTGTGAAAGACATAAAAATCCAAAACATGGTCTAAGTAGTTTTAGAAAGCTTGAAAATATTTGAAGATTAGAATTTTAAATTTTGATCAAATTTTATGAAGTAAAGATATTTGAAGATAAATTTTTGAAAACTAGCTAGGAAAACTTAGCATCAACCACATTGAAATTGAAGTTTAGGTTAACATTTTGTGTGCAAATTATTGTTTCACACTTCAAATACTCTTTACATAAGAGTGATTAAGACATGACACATTGGTACTCAAGTTTAGTTTATGCTTCTCCAAGGATACTTTTCTTTTTGTATGATTCACAAAATTCAACTAGCATGGTGTGTATATTTGTTGATTAAAACAATATTATCCCAATGACTCAAAGGTTTTCGCCCATGATAGGATAAAGGGGATCAGATATACATAGCTTAACCCCTATATTTAAAAATATAGCGCGATTGTTTTCAAAGTATATTTGATGATTAGATTCGAGAAAATTAAAATCCACAAAAGACTTTGTAGGTTCCTACTAAGTCTTCTCTCTCTTTTTCAACGAAAACAATTCAAACTTTTCCACCAAATTTAAGTTTAGGGAAGCCAAATTTGTATGACTTTTCTAGTCATAATGTTTTCTATCTTCAACTGATAGAGACATGAAAACATGCCATTACCCTTACAAGAACGACTAGTGTTTTACGTGGAAATATTTATTCCTACTCAATATTAAACTTTTTTGGAAGAGTGATTATATGATTTGAATATATCGTAAGTCTTTTTTCGTGTTCTATCCCTCTCAAATCTCATTCTTATCTTTCATATTGTATTGATTATTACTGACCTTTCTACATGAACGTATCTAATGAATAAGCTACGGGTTCATTTGAACACATAAATTTTTTAATTAAGACTATATTATTTTTTTAATTAAATATGTACGAATAATATATTTGAGCCCAATAAGTTTGATAAAAATTATAGTCGTGATTCAAACTTATAAAATTCAAATTTTATCATCGCCTTTACATATAAGCTTCTATGAGATAACATATTGAAATGCATTCCCTTGAGACTTTTGATACACCTGAAACACTCAACTTATTGACATTTATTTGATAACCTTTTGTAATAACTTTTCGATACATATAAAAAAATAAAATACTATACTTATGAGTTGATCAAACTAGTGTTTTGTCCAAACATTTTTTAACATATTATAGTTATGCTATCTATTTTTGTCATTTATATAATGATATTTAATTAGAGTAATATTTTTTTTAAAAAAAAAAAATTTGATACATATCATCAAAAGTATTTTTCAAATTTGTAGTCCACTTTCTTTATAACATCTCATGCCTATACCAAGAATATGACATCAAGACTAATATGAAAATTTTAAAGGTAACAAATTTTTCAATACATTTATGAAATCATATAAAAAGAGTTTGTGGAATTCGATAAAATTGAAGTACTATTTTTTTAAATGAACACCTCAATGAATCTTATATACATTTCACTTGCGAAAAAATTATTTATAATTATTCCTCTAATATCTAGGACTTAAATATCTAAAATACTAAAAGATCAACTTGGCTAATACTTTTAGTATTTTGAAGTCACATATAATTATGTCACTTTGAAATTTCATTTATAAAATATTTATATTTTAAATAACGAAAAGAAAGGTGAAAGACTTTGAATTACTTTCCATCCACGTTAGGATCTACCTATTCAATGACTATACGACTAAAAGTCATTTTGAATTGACTTATTTTAAATATTTTTATATTAAAATAGCTTTTAAGTATTTTTTTTTGAGTATTTGAGTAAATCAAAAAAAAAATATAAACACTTATTTTTAATTCAAAATGATCAACAGCCTTGCGGCCCAAGGTAAGAAGCCCAAGGTAAGAAGCCCAAAGCTGAGATATTTAAAGGCCGATGGGCACGCAACTCTCCCAGCAGTATCCAAATCCAAAGAGAGAAAAAGTTGCGTCCCATCGGCCGCGAAGACAACCGAATCATCCGATTGAAAGGTTAGCTTCTGATCTCTTACTTTCTTCTTCTTCCTTCTTGTTGTTTTTGTATGGATAATACGCATAGTTTGTTGTTTTGTATGGATAATACGCATAAATTTATCTTCCATTTTTTTCATTTTTGTGTGAATTTATCTGAAACAAGCTAAATTTTTTCAGCGACTTGACGGTTTTATATTTTTTTTTTTGTTGTGGATTGTGATAGTTTGGATTGATTCTTATGTATTTTGAGCATCTAGAAAAGCTAGATAGAAGGATTTAGGGTTTATGTGCGAGTAATAATACAAATTACAGTCATCTTTCTGTCTGTGTGAATGTGTCTAAAACAAGGTGAATTACTGGAGCAATTGTTACCATTTTCTCTATTTTTCGAGGATTGTGAGAGTTTACATTAGTTTTTGTGTATTTTTTTAGCGTCTAGAAGAGGAGTAAGAAGATTTAGGGTTTGTGTGCAAGTGATGATACGCGTTGCATTTGTGTTTCTTTTTCTGAAACAAGGTGAATTTCTGGGGCTATCGTTATGATTTTCTCTATATTTGAGGATTGAGATAGTTTGCATTAGTTTTTATGTATTTTTTTAGCATCTATAAAAGCCCCTAGAAAATTTAGGGTTATCTGCGAGTAATAATACACATTGCGTTCATGTTTCCTTTTTTCTGAAACAAGGTGATTCTGGAGCTATTGTTATGATTTCTCTGTTTCTCGAGGATTGTGATATTTTACGTTAAGTTTTTATGTTTCTTTGTGCATCTAGAAAGTTACTTTTAAGGATTTAGGGTTTAGTTGTTTTTGATATATACAACAACAACATACCCAGTAAATATCCCACAAGTGGGATCTGGGGAGGGTAGGTTGTACGCAGACCTTGCCACTACCTCATAGAAGTAGAGAGGTTGTTTCCTAAAACCCTCAGCTCAAAACCCATAAGCAGAAAGACCAGATATGACAAAATGGAATGAAATGAAATGAAATGTAAGGTAGGAACAACAAGTGCGACTAACAGTGCATAGTACAT
>JAOTQJ010000096.1:23010278-23022077 GCA_025642045.1 Solanum sejunctum | reverse complement strand
TAATAAATCAAAGAATATCATATAAAATAAGATAAATAAGTACTTAAAAGAGAAAAGGGACGGCGGAGGGATAATTTTGAAATATTACAAATTATTATTATTTAAAATTATTAAAATCAACACTTACAAATAAATATCACGACATTAAATATTTTTTCACGAGTATCATCCCTTAGTTATAATGACGTAAAATGATGACAACCGCGTAATAGTTGAATCTCCATAAACGATTTCACTCTCAAAATCCAATATTAGTTCTGGTGAATTGTTCTTCACCAAACACCCCCAATTCATCTTTTTCCTCCCACCTAACTCCATCCACCATCCCAGTTCCTTACGCCGTTAAACTCTCCACCTAACTCCGCCGTTTCCCTCCTATAAATCCTCACAAACAACATTTATGTTTTCTCACCAGTGTAAAAAAAATTCCCCTAAAAGAACACATTTTGTCCTAAAAAATGGATCTTCTCTTACTGGAGAAGACCTTAATAGGTCTTTTCTTTGCCATTTTAATAGCTATTCTCGTTTCTAAACTTCGTTCCAAGAGATTTAAGCTACCCCCAGGTCCAATTCCAGTGCCAATTTTTGGGAACTGGCTTCAAGTTGGTGATGATTTGAACCATAGAAACCTTACTGAGTATGCTAAAAAATTTGGTGATGTGCTCTTGCTTAGAATGGGGCAAAGGAACTTGGTCGTTGTGTCATCCCCAGAATTAGCAAAAGAAGTTTTACACACACAAGGGGTTGAATTTGGTTCAAGAACAAGAAATGTTGTTTTTGATATCTTTACAGGGAAGGGTCAAGATATGGTTTTTACTGTATATGGTGAACATTGGAGGAAAATGAGGAGGATTATGACTGTACCCTTTTTCACTAACAAGGTGGTGCAGCAGTACAGAGGGGGGTGGGAGTCTGAGGTGGCTAGTGTAGTTGACGATGTGAAGAAGAATCCTGAATCTGCTACAAATGGGATTGTTTTGAGGAAAAGATTGCAGCTTATGATGTATAATAATATGTTTAGGATTATGTTTGATAGGAGATTTGAGAGTGAAGATGATCCCCTTTTTGTAAAGCTCAGGGCTTTGAATGGTGAGAGGAGTAGATTGGCTCAGAGCTTTGAGTACAATTATGGTGACTTTATCCCCATTTTGAGGCCTTTCTTGAGGGGTTACTTGAAGATCTGTAAGGAGGTTAAGGAGAAGAGGTTGAAGCTATTCAAAGACTACTTTGTTGATGAAAGAAAGTAAGTTCAGCTTAATCTTATTAATCCCTTTATGATCAATTTATAATTTCCTTTAGTTTTAGTAGTTAGTAGTATTTAGTTGTAAGGGGTATTTGATTAAATTTGGAAACAATGAAAAGAAATAGGAGTTGTTGACATTTCAGAAAAAGTAATATTCGAATAAACTAGTTTGACTTAGACACGACCTTTAAGAAAACAAAAGAGACTTTTTGATTTTATGGTTGTAAATTAAAGTTACATCAAATTTATCATAATACTCTTTAATTTTGTAGTGCGTTGAAAGTTGAAATCAAAATGTTGCTTAAAAAGTAAAAAACATCATTCTTTTAGAAACAAATTTAAAAAGAAAAAGAAAGTGGATTTTTGAAATGAAGGGAGCATTCTGTTTGCTCAATGCCATTATGATAACGGTGGACTGATAGATCAGCTCCAGGGTCTGTGAGTGCCTAGCTTGGGGTGGCAATGATGGGTATGCAAACTCCTCTCACATTGGTGGAAGAAGAAAATAAACCTATTTAAATAGGTTCAACTCAACCCATTAGTATGAGTGATAAAGGTGGTACAAAATGATTTGGCAGATGATCGGGCGGCGTGTCCCGTGGGTTGTTGTGGGCCTTTTGGGAGATGCCCAAAAACAAATCCGTGAGGACTTGGTCCAAAGCGGATAATATCATACTAATGCGGGGTTGGGGTGAGGGTGCGCGCAATTCCTAACAAGCAAGAGTAGTGACTGATTTGGAGTAAAAACAGCAGAGTAAAAAAGTGATACATTTTGACGTTTTTCAAATTTAGTTGACTTCAGGAATTCACTGGGTATGTTGTAGTTGAATTCCGGAATTGGCAACTAAGAATCATGTATGGTTGACTACTAGTTAAAGTGCTTTTACGTACTATTGTGAACCTTGTGTTTTAGTTTGTAACATTTTTATTGCTTTGCACAGGAAGCTTGCAAGTACCAAGAGCATGGACAGCAATGCTCTAAAATGTGCCATTGATCACATCCTTGAGGCTCAACAGAAGGGAGAGATCAACGAGGATAACGTTCTTTACATTGTTGAGAACATCAATGTTGCTGGTATGTTGCGAAACAACATATATTTTATTTATCCAAGTATAACTTGTTCTAGTTTGGTTTAAAATGATTTGTAGTATGTGAAATGGTTGAAATGAACTTTAATTGGTACTCAAAAGTAGTTGAGAGCCTCCAAATAAATGCACCAAGAACAACTGGTTGTATGATCATGATGGGCTTCCTATTGAGTTAACAATTTGGTACCACGTACCGATCTTGTGGTAAATAAGCTGTTATGGCATCCAAGTGGATCCTATAGTTTCCCAGAATGAAGGGGAAGTAATAAAGTGAACCACATGATTCAAGTGATAGTGATTTTTATATGCTACCACGACTAGTTAGGTGCCCATTTTATACAACTGTAATACTTGAGACCCAAACAAATTTGGATATAAGTAGGTTCAATGGTTTTTACTGAACTCGTCGCTTATCTTACTAAATGTGCATTCATATGAACTCGTCATTTGGAATCGTCTCTTGTCCTAAAGTTTTTCATTTAATGCATCTCCTTGTAGTAACTAACAAGTGAGCTTTAATGTGGTCTTAACTTAAAAGAGTCACATGTTATGCTATTTAGAACCATTGAAGCTTGTTTGCTTGTTTATATATAAACTTCTTGGTTGGTTGATTATTCAGCTAATATGCTTAATCATTCTTGTGAACAGCAATTGAAACAACATTGTGGTCCATTGAATGGGGTATCGCGGAATTAGTCAACCACCCTCACATCCAAAAGAAACTCCGTGATGAGATTGATACAGTTCTTGGACCAGGAGTGCAAGTGACTGAGCCAGACACCCACAAGCTTCCATACCTTCAGGCTGTGATCAAAGAGACTCTTCGACTCCGGATGGCAATCCCTCTCTTAGTCCCACACATGAACCTTCACGATGCAAAGCTTGCTGGATACGATATTCCAGCTGAGAGCAAAATCTTGGTTAATGCTTGGTGGCTGGCCAACAACCCTGCTCACTGGAAGAAACCGGAAGAGTTTAGACCTGAGAGGTTCCTCGAAGAGGAGAAGCACGTTGAGCCCAATGGCAACGACTTCAGATTTCTTCCATTCGGTGTTGGTAGGAGGAGTTGCCCCGGAATCATCCTTGCATTGCCAATTCTTGGCATCACTTTGGGACGTTTGGTGCAGAACTTTGAGCTGTTGCCTCCTCCAGGGCAGTCGAAGCTCGACACCACGGAGAAAGGTGGACAGTTCAGTCTACACATTTTGAAGCATTCCACCATTGTTATGAAACCAAGATCTTTCTAAACTTTGTAATATTATCAATCAAAAGGTCCTGAAGAAATTTGATAATTATGATTGTGTAAACCTTCAGGTTTTGACAGAAAACATTCTTCTTACTTGTGTCTTAAATGTCTTATTGGACTAGATTCAATGTAAGCTCCTACCTTAATGTATTTTCTTGATGTAAAATAGTATTTTGGCTTTCTGATAATTACACTGTTTTGGCGAAAATTTCTCATTCAGTTACTCAAGTATTATTTCAGAAACTCAAAAAAAATGTCTTTTAGAACTTTTGGACTGTCTACTAATTTTTAAAGCTATCACTACAACAACATATTCGATGAAATTTTATAAGAGAGATTTGAAAAAGATAAAATAAGATATTGAAACTACCACTATTTGCACAAAATCATAATAATTTATAATTCATCAAATAGTCAATTAGTTAGTAAATACACGCTATTTAATCATGATAAGGTGATAA
The DNA here is from genome assembly GCA_025642045.1 of Solanum sejunctum. NCBI lineage: Eukaryota > Viridiplantae > Streptophyta > Magnoliopsida > Solanales > Solanaceae > Solanum > Solanum sejunctum. The sequence goes on along the minus strand of JAOTQJ010000096.1, from coordinate 23,018,038 downwards.
AATTCGTATTTAACTTTAGTATAATGCCTCATTGAATATGTAAAAAACAGTTGGTGCCCCTGGTCCACCCTCCATTTGACCTGGCCTATGAAATGCGATATAATCTTATTTATTTATTTTACCTAACCTTGATAGGTAATTTCACTAACACGATTAAATTAAATTAATTTAATTAGGTACCACATTGTTGTGGCACTTTCGAAAGAACGATAATAACGTCTCAACGTCTCCTATTACGATTGGGCTTTAGTATTTGGTTAATTAATTACATAATTAATATTTATATCATTTAGAAACAAATTGAAACCTCGACTCTTAATATGTCTCGATAAAGTATTTTTATTGGATACTTTTGATTTAAATTTTTAAAAAATGAGACAAATTTGCTAAATAAAGAATAATGAAAATTTGATTGTTATTGTAATTGCAATGAGTTTTAAAGTGTATAATAATGGGATTTAATCCAAAGCTTTCAGACAAAAAAATAATGAAATTAAACACAATAAACTAAGTCAAGATAAGATTTTGATACTCCAAATAGATTTTGCACAAGCTCTCCCCTTTGTTTTGGTCAACACAATAAACTAAGTCAAAAATATATACATTTTAAAAAATGATCAAATTTTTTTGATAAAAATTAAATTTTAATTTTTCACGTGTCATGTTTAAGACTAAAATATTAAATTATATTTGACATATTTAACATACTTTAATTTAGAATTATAATATTAAAAAGTCTCTTTTACTTTTTTTTTAATTCCATGTCAAATCAAATTATTTTTTTAAAAACAAAGTAAGTAAGTAATAAATTTTCATGTTTATTCTTGAACATAAGTATGACAAGACATTAATATGGTAACAAGAATTAAATTGAGAAAAGTAATGAATAAGCAAATTCTTTATTTAACATTTTTCCTAAATTGTACAAAATAAATATACGTAGTAAATAAAATGAATCTATCATAGTACATTCTTTCTACACATCTTGGTCAAAGTGACAAAAAACCCAAAACAACTTGTGCAAGAAAACTACTTTTCCTTTTTTTTTTTCCTAATATATATATTCTTTGATATAAAAAAGATTGATTTTTTATATTTAAAATTTCTCTAATTATAATATTTCACATGAGATCAATAAGCAATACTAATTAAGTATTATAAATAAAATATATAAAATCTTTGTGAGATTACCTCTTTCTATTTAATTTTATCTTCTTTATAATTAAATTTAATAGTACTAAAACATTATGATATAAGCAGTTAGCAAAAGTCTTTAGGAGCCACCAAACTCCGCACCCTCTCTCTTTCCTCTACCTACCCCATCTACCATTCCGTTAAAATTAACGCCGTTAACTCTCCACCTAACCCCACGTTACCGCTCTATAAATACTCAAAACTCTTTTCTCCTAAGCAACAGTACGACACACTTCCCCTCCAAAGAACTCATTTTTCCATTGTTACTAAAAATGGATCTTCTCTTACTGGAGAAGACCTTAATAGGTCTTTTCTTTGCCATTTTAATAGCTATTGTTGTCTCTAAACTTCGTTCCAAGCGTTTTAAACTACCCCCAGGTCCGATTCCAGTTCCAGTTTTTGGGAACTGGCTTCAAGTTGGTGATGATTTGAACCATAGAAACCTTACTGAGTATGCTAAAAAATTTGGTGATGTGCTCTTGCTTAGAATGGGGCAAAGGAACTTGGTCGTTGTGTCATCCCCAGAATTAGCAAAAGAAGTTTTACACACACAAGGGGTTGAATTTGGTTCAAGAACAAGAAATGTTGTTTTTGATATCTTTACAGGGAAGGGTCAAGATATGGTTTTTACTGTATATGGTGAACATTGGAGGAAAATGAGGAGGATTATGACTGTACCCTTTTTCACTAACAAGGTGGTGCAGCAGTACAGAGGGGGGTGGGAGTCTGAGGTGGCTAGTGTAGTTGACGATGTGAAGAAGAATCCTGAATCTGCTACAAATGGGATTGTTTTGAGGAAAAGATTGCAGCTTATGATGTATAATAATATGTTTAGGATTATGTTTGATAGGAGATTTGAGAGTGAAGATGATCCCCTTTTTGTAAAGCTCAGGGCTTTGAATGGTGAGAGGAGTAGATTGGCTCAGAGCTTTGAGTACAATTATGGTGACTTTATCCCCATTTTGAGGCCTTTCTTGAGGGGTTACTTGAAGATCTGTAAGGAGGTTAAGGAGAAGAGGTTGAAGCTATTCAAAGACTACTTTGTTGATGAAAGAAAGTAAGTTCAGTTTATTTTGACTCCTTTATGCTCAATTCTTGATTTTCCTTTGTTTTATTTCTCTTAATGTAGATGTGTAGGATATAGGATCAATCTAAAGAACCAATCTTTACTCAAGTAACAATCTTAAGGATATGGGAGTCTCCTCCCAAACACCCACCCCCAAAGAGAAGAATTGCCTTGGGATGATGTGATTGAACTCTACATATGGTCTTGAGCAATCGAGCTAGCTTTTGAAGTTGAGTTAAGCTCGCGGTCCGTTTTCTTAATAGATTTTGACTTAGTTAATTAGAGGTATACTAGTATTTGTATTGTTAAATCTGCAAAAAGAGGATTGGAGCTATACTAGTATATTGGTTCGTTTTCCTACCTCTGGTTTAGATTTTAGTCTTTAAGCTCTTTAAAGAGAGATGAATGGTAGTTTAACCAAATACTGTTATGAGGATATGCTTAAACCAAACGATAGATAATATAGATGGCCCCTTTGCCCACATAGTAAAGCTTTGGGATTTCACAAGGGCTGTAAGGTCTGGCTAGATGAAGTGTTTTGAGGTACCATTAGTTATAACAATTTATTTCCCTGTGCAGGAAGCTTGCAAATACCAAGAGTATGGACAGCAATGCTCTGAAATGTGCCATTGATCACATTCTTGATGCTCAACAGAAGGGAGAGATCAATGAGGATAACGTTCTTTACATTGTCGAGAACATCAATGTTGCCGGTATGTGCCATTTTCAAAACAGCATATTTTTAAGATCCGTATTTATTTCGTTCTAGTTTTGTTTAGTTTGTGCATTTCCTACTGAAAAGGTTGAAAGTAACTTTTAATGATACTTGATCTGGTACCCTGTGTGTTCCTTTTGGATGAGAATTACAGAATGGTATATTTGACTGGTAAACCAAGAATGATAAGGTCATCTCCACATAATACCAAGTTTAAGGAACTTATTATCAGTCTTGATTTTTAATTATCCTAATCAGAAACTAAGAATAACCCAATTTATAAGTGAATGCATTTGGGAGGGGAACTACATCCGAAGTGATTGCTAATACTTCATAGGCTGAGGAGCAAATTGAGCAATCTGCCTGAGAAGGGCTGGTGTCTGGTTAGCTAAGTTAGTGAGGCAATCAAGTAGCAAAGTGATGATAAATGATCCGTGACAACGATCAACTATATCATGACTGAGACAAAGTCCAGACTCCTATGAGGGGCAGCAGTGCGGAATTTTTTGGAACGGGTGTGTTTGCAACAAATTTTAATGTGATAGAAAATAAATTGAAATTACAAATAAAATATGAATAAACAAAAATTTTATCCCTTGATTCTTCCCTCATGATATTTCTCAATGAATCGAAGATTGTTAGTGGCGTATTTCTCGAATGTAGGATGAAGAGAATATAGTACTTTTTATATTGAATTAGGGTTTAGGGTAGCTCAGCCTCTAAGAAATCCTAATTGAAATATGACTCATCTTGTTGAGTCTTACAAAATTTCGATGTCTAGCCTGACAGATCTTTGTACCAATTTATTCCTGTTTTTACTCAAAAGTAGTAGTTGAGAAGTTCCAAATATGGGGTTAGGTAGCAGTCTGATATGGTTGGTTTACTTACCAATATTTTGATGGGGGTTAGGTAGATCAGGGCTGTTGGTGCACATGTCAAGGCATCCAACTGTCCATAAGTACTTATACCATCTCATGCTACTTATTATCGTGATGGGGGAGATGTACTAGAAGTTCTAATCATTATTTTGTCTACAAACAAAAGCTCTGAAGTATATTTTGCAAATTAGCTGTTGTGGTGGTAATATTCAAGTAGAAACCGAAAGTAACAACATGAACCTTATGATAGCAAGTGAAAGTGATGTTTAAGCTGTTGTGGTAGAAACCGTAAATAAGTTACAGCATTAACCTTATGATAACACGTGAAAGTGACGTTTAAGTAGCCAAAAATGAGCTGTTGTGGTAATATTCAAGTAGAAACCGAAAATAAGTAACAACGTGAACCTTATGATAACAAGTGAAAGTGATGTCTCTCTTGTAGATCTTGAACTCATTAATTGTAGATCTTGGAATTTTCTGTGGTCCTGAGGTAATTTCTCGTATTGTCTTGTACTGAGCAATAAGTGAGCTTTGATGAGCAGAAACTCAAAGAGCCACACGCCTTACCATCGTTCTAGAACTAGCATTTAGAACCATTGAAGTATGTTTTGTTGTTTATATCTGTTCATAAACTTCTTGGTTAGTTGATGATTCAGCTAATATTCTTAATCGTTGTCGTGAACAGCAATTGAAACAACATTGTGGTCAATTGAGTGGGGTATTGCAGAACTAGTCAACCACCCTCACATCCAAAAGAAACTCCGTGACGAGATTGATACAGTTCTTGGTCCAGGAGTGCAAGTAACTGAGGCAGACACCCACAAGCTTCCATACCTTCAGGCTGTGATCAAAGAGACTCTCCGACTCCGGATGGCAATCCCTCTCTTAGTCCCACACATGAACCTTCATGATGCAAAGCTTGCCGGATATGATATTCCAGCTGAGAGCAAAATCTTGGTTAACGCTTGGTGGCTAGCTAACAACCCACATCACTGGAAGAAACCTGATGAGTTCAGGCCCGAGAGGTTCTTCGAGGAGGAGAAGCACGTTGAGGCCAATGGCAATGACTTTAGATTTCTTCCATTCGGTGTTGGTAGGAGGAGTTGCCCTGGAATCATTCTTGCATTGCCAATTCTTGGCATCACTTTGGGACGTTTGGTGCAGAACTTTGAGATGTTGCCTCCTCCTGGGCAGTCGAAGCTCGACACCACGGAGAAAGGTGGACAGTTCAGTCTCCACATTTTGAAGCATTCCACCATTGTGATGAAACCAAGATCTTTCTGAACTTTGTAGCACTCCTTATCAGTTAAGGGGTTCTGAAGAAAGCTGATAAGTGTTGTTATTTTGATTCAAAAGTGAAAACCTTTTAAGTTTTATAGCAAACATTCTTCTTCTTGAATCAAGATTTACCTTTATCTGAAAATGTTAGGAAGAATTAATTGCATTGTTTGGGTGAAAATTGTCATTTCGATAAAGCTTTTGGCAACCAACTAATTCCCATAAAGCATATTAATGGTTTCGACAAATACTAATAAATTAGTTATGTAACATAATTAAGCTTAAGAGTTTATATAAAAGGGTATGACTTTATTTATTCTCTTCACCTAACCTAAGTTAGGTAATGTTATTAATCAGTTCAGTTAGTTTTCAATTTTAGGCACTGATATTTCTTTATTGCTTGATCCAAAAATGTATTTATATATATTTTATAAAAAATGATATTATATTTCTAATTTTATAATTAATTAAATAATATATAACTTTATAAGTATATATTGTTTATTTTATATCATAATTTTAATTGTTTTAATAAAATTTTTTATGTTAATCACTTTCGTATCACATTAATTAAGACAAAAAGAGTATTTTAATTAGGTAGAAAGTTGGTGAACGACGAACATGGTTGTGCGATTTGGTAATTTGGTTTACAATTTTACATAATTCATCTAACCATGGCTCTGTCCTCTCTGTATCATCGAGTCCACCTTAGTCACCATTAATGCCTTGTCATTTACTAAGAAGATATTTTTTCCATCAAAAAGATCATAATATTTTATATAAGTCACAATTATTATGAAAAGTTATAATTCTTTAATGCACAAAAAGTATCTAGTTTTTATATAATATAAATAAATAAATATAAATATAAAAGATATATTATATTGGGTATTTTTAGTTGGGTTACTATAGTAATTTAACATTCAAGTTAAGGTTATTTTTTTGTTGAAGTTTATTGAAATTTAACATTTACGTTATAGAATTTATACTTTTAAGATAGTATGTTTAAAAATGAATGCAAACTTCTCTCTTGGTAACAAAAGGATAATAGAAAATTTTTTAATCATACATTATTAAAAAAGTTATAATCTATCAGAAAAATCACAATTTTTCGAAAGGGTCACATTTCATTGGAAGAGTCACAATTTTTCAATGTGCAATATTGTCATAATATAATATAATATACTTTTATTGAGGCTATTATAATAATATAAGTTCAAGTGAGGAGCATGTCTAGTCGAAAATATTATAGTAATTTAATATTTAAGTTAAGAAATTCATTAGAATTTTTTTTTTCATTTAATATTATTATTATAGTTTTGTACTATGAAGTTTCATTATGAACTAACATATTTCATGTCAGTTATTTGTCTACGATAATACACTTTTTTTATTCAGATTTGAGATCAATAACGTAGATAAGCTCACATCTAGGAAATTGTAATATGTACTAATTAAGTTAAAAAAAGATTTTATAAAAAAAACAAGTATATTGGGATATGTGGGCTGAATGTATATTGAATATTATACATCCGACAAATGGTGTAGTATGTAAAATGTTTGTATTCGAATTTAGATAATTGTGAGTAATTTGAGGATATACACTATATTGAAAAGAGGCAAATTAATGCGCCAATTTTGACAAATAAAAGTTACATGAATGAATATTTTCACTAAGAATTATCAAAATATAAAACAAATATAACAAAAAAAAATCAAATGAATTTTACATATAACATACAAATAGAGATTTTTTTATCTATACGGTATATTTTTTCATAAAAGTGTCACACATTGTGGCTCCATTGCCCATCACAACCATAAAGAAAAATTGTTATTATGTGTCGTTCGATTTTGTTTTTTTAAAGCATGATTAAAGATGAAAGATTGATTATATTTTTTATTATTTTTTAAAAAAATATAATAAAATATCTTTTTAAAGAATAACGCATATCTTTTTGAATATTATCTTTATTATGGGTTTTGAGTTAAGGATTTTCCGAAATAGCTTCTCTACTTTTATGAGGTAGCGATAAGATCTACGTACAATCTATCCTCCCCAGACTTTACTTGTGGAATATCACTGAGTATGTTATTGTTGTATTCAGATTAATATTAATATAAATTAACATATTCCACGTCTGTATGAATTATATGCCCCATTTTATGAGCTCAAAAACATGCGAGTTTCTTTGAAAGTCGGCCTAGGAAAGATTTGAATTTAAATTTTGTTTAATATTCTTTTTTCAAATTAATAATTGATGCATTATTGTTTAAAATAGTGACAGGAAATCACGTGTTAAGGAACCAAATGGAGTGGCAACAATAATTGAATTTTCGAGATTTACAAAAAATGTGCCTAGTCCTGTCCCAGCCACCAAACCTTTTTGTCTCCTGCAAATTTATATACAAGTGAAATGTGGAGAGGATAGAATATATGCAAATTTTATCACTATAGAGATAGAGAGATTGTTTCCTGTGAATCCTCACCTCAAAACCTGTAAGCAGAAATAATTAGATATGACAGAAAGAAAGAAAAAATGGACAGAAAAAGCAACTAATAAGATAAAACTAACACATAATACACAGATAATGTGAACACATGATAAAAGGAAAGAAACAAACACCT
>JAOTQJ010000096.1:22981239-23010178 GCA_025642045.1 Solanum sejunctum | reverse complement strand
CAGATAATGTGAACACATGATAAAAGGAAAGAAACAAACACCTAAATATACCATCAACCTGCTACTCTAATTCGCGATCTCCACTTCTTTCTATCTAAAATCAGGTCTTCAGTGAAATTAAATTCAATCATGTCCTTAGTTATTATTTTACATCAACTTGAAGTTATCATATTTATTGTTGTGTATTGAGTTTACCATCTTTCACAAATAATTTATTTATCTTTTCATAAAGTAAAAATAAAATTTGCATGTGCTCTATTTTTCTTAAATCTTATTTATGGCTCATAAAATTATATTAAATATATTTTATTATAGTCATAACTTATATTATCATATGAATCCAAAGAATTTAAAGTTTATATCTGTATATGTCTTTCTATAAATAGTATTTTAATTATAATTGATTTCGTTTATCTCCTCCTCATTTCGACTCTTGTTCTTTTGTCTATAAAATCTTATAAATGTTGATAATAAATAAATAAATCATCTTTGTGTGTTTTCATCCATTTCAAGTCTATTTCTATTTATATACTCACTATGGTAACATTTTGATCATATTTTTTTAATAAGTGGTCATAATTTATGATTTAAAAAGAACAATAAATTATTAGTAACAAAGTTTGATTATATTATACTTGAAAATGATTCTAAGATAGATAATATGAGCTCACAAAAAAAACAATTTTTTTTTTGAGATTTAAAATAACTAAAGAGAATAATAGAAAGAGGAAAATGTGATGCAATGGAAAGAAAACGTAATGAGTTCCCCCATTGGAAACAAAAAAAGAAAAATCGTCCCAAAGTTGCCTAAATAGACCGGATTTATACAAAGACAAATGACGTAAAATATAACCTAATAAGAAATACGAAAATCATACACATTTATTTCAATTTTAAAAATATATGAAATATACGAGGTATGATGACCATCTACAGAGTTCCAAGTAAAAGTGTTGGAAAAAAGTAACCACATTTAGAGCATCAAAATTCCCCGGTGAGGAAACTTTATTCTTTCTTATATATATATAGTAGTAGTAAGATAACACATATCTCGTCTTCTTCAAGAATCAACGTCCACTTCAGAATCCCTCAAAAAAGTGTTGTTTCTGTGATGAATACTAGCACTCATTTCCCTGGTGATCATAGATCATCTGATGGAATTGAATTCTGTCATCGGTTTTCTTTGAACAACAATCATGTAGAAGGAGGAGTTAATGATGTTCTGTGCTTTTCAAGCAGACGACCATCAGAAGAAGAGATTGTTGTTGGTAGTGGTAATGATCGAACAGTAGTCCAAGGGGATTACTTCGATGGAGTTTTTAAGTATATACATCAGATGCTAATGGATGATCAAGACGAAATAGAGAATAGGCCTTGTATGTTTCAAGATTGCGTCGCGCTGCAAGCTGCTGAGAGATCTTTTTATGAGGCACTCAATCCACCTTCTAGCACTACTGATGATTACTGCCATGCTGTGAATCAATTTGTTGAGTCAACCTTTAATGGTGTTTATAGTTCTGGTTTAAATAATTATCAGCAAGTTGCTAGTATTACTGCCAATGGCGATGATTTGAATGCAAACAATTGTTATCAAGAATCAGACGGTAACAAGAAGCATACTCGCGAAGAAGATGGTGACAGTTCAAAAGGGCGAAATTCGAAGCAGTTTGCAAGTGATGGAACAGAGGATGACAAAACAGAGGAGCACTATGATAAAGCGCTTCTCTGTCCAGGCTTGAATCCTTCCTTCTATGAGAATCGATCAAAATCAGCAACGTCATGGGATAACGCAGCGTGGGACAAGCAAAAGAGCTGTCATATAAAGCAGTCTAAACGCGGAAGGCCTCGTGGAAGCAAAAAAGGAGTCAAGAAGAATGAAGTAGTAGATCTTACTAGTCTCCTAACGCGTTGCGCTGAGGCTGCAGCAAGCTACAACACCAAGACATTCATAGAGGTTCTCAAGAAAATTAGACAACATTCTTCTCCCTTTGGCGATGCTACTGAAAGATTGGCCTATTACTTCGCCAATGCCCTCGAAGCTCGTTTTGCTGGAGGAGATGCAACAGTGACTACAACTACGAAAATATCAGCTGCAGATTTCTTAAAAGCTTATCAGGTCTACATCACTGCTTGTCCATTCAAGAGGATGTCAAACATATTCGCCAACAAGTCTATCGCGAAACTAACAAGTGAATCACCCAGGGTTCACATAATAGATTTCGGGATCGTCTATGGATTTCAATGGCCTTGTATAATACATGGGATTTCTCTTAGGCCCGGGGGACCTCCAAAGCTTCGAATCACAGGAATTGACTTCCCTCAGCCAGGTTTTCGACCAGCTGAGAGAGTTGAAGAGACAGGACGACGTTTGGAGGAGTATTGCAAGAGATTTAATGTTCCCTTTGAGTATAAAGCAATAGCAAAGAAATGGGATGAGATTAAACTAGAAGATCTGGACATCAACAGAGATGAAATCGTCGTTGTCAATTGTTTGTACAGGCTAAAGAATGTCCTCGATGAAACAGTTGTAACTCATGGTAACAGAAATCCAAGAGATGCTGTTCTTACCTTGATCAGGGAAATAAATCCACATTACTTCGTCCATGGGATCGTTAACGCTATGTACAATGCCTCCTTTTTCACTACTAGATTCCGGGAGGCTTTATTCCATTTCTCGTCACAATTTGACATGTTTGAAGCCACGATGCCACGAGAAGATGAAGGAAGGATGATGTTTGAGCAAGAAGTATTCGGACGAGATATCATGAACGTTATAGCAAGTGAAGGGGCGGAGAGAGTTGAGAGGCCGGAAAGTTACAAGAAATGGTCAGTGAGGAATCAGATAGCGGGGTTCAGGCAACTTCCATTAGATCAAGACATCGTCAAGGAAGTAAAGACGAAGGTGAAAATGTTCTATCACGCGGATTTTCTAGTAGATGAAGATAGCAACTGGATGTTGCAAGGCTGGAAAGGAAGAATCATGTATGCACTCTCAGTTTGGGAGCCTCTTCATAAATAAAATCTTGTAACAACATATATTTGTTAAATGCATTGTCTTGTTTGACTTTTCAAATACCAATAGTGTCACGTAAGATGAAATGCTAACTTCGACATTAGCTTCTAACGACATAAAATATATGACAAATAAGCGTAGTACGGCATATTTTAAAATCAAAACACATCAGACTGTGTGTAGAAAGAGGGGAGAATCTGACATTAAAAAATATAAAAAAAAAATTAAAAATCAAATGATATGAAATTTGACTAACATTTTAATATATATATTTTTTAATTATATTGATATTAAAGAATCTGTAATTTATATTATTCTTTTTTATAGTTTTGAAGTACCTAAATTTTATCTTCAAAATATCAAAGTAATATAATTTAACTTTAACTCTGAGAATTAGTCAAATTGACTCTCAAAAAACACAACACAACATAACAATTAACAAGGAATGGAGCGAGAAAGATTAATGTCGGATGCAATAATAAGTATCTCCCACCTTTTTTCGCTACATGTGTTGGTGACTCGAACTAGAGTAGAACGGTGTTTACCATATGGACAACTCCGCCTTGTAATAACTTGTCAGCATATTAAAAAGATGAAAAAGGTAACCAGAGGAGATGGGCTGAAATACTGTGAATGTATGGGCTCATCTTTTATCAGCCCATGAGCAAACTCAAACCCACTCTTTAGGGCCCATTCTTGTCTTATTTTCTCTGTTATTCTATATTTTTATTTTTATTCAACTTTTCATATGGTATTATTAAGGCCATAAAATTAAAGGTATTTTGATACATTTGACACAATTTTAATTTATAATTATAAAACTAAAAAGTCTTCTTAAGCTCCATGTCAAGTCAAATTAAATTAATTTTTTTAAACAAATAGAATATTATTTTTTTCTGAATGTTCAATCTAGTGTATTCAAATTACAAATTATTTAGTATTTTTGTCTTTTCCAAAATCACTATCATGGTCAAGCTGGTCAGCGATACCTATCGTAAATATTTTGCGACCATCAAAATATATCATTATTATTATTATATTGATATAAGTATTTTAGCTCTCAAATCTCACCCATTTAAAGCAAAGAAAATTCTTGAACGAGAAAAAGCGGCACTTGACATCTAAATCTTATTTGACTAATATATTTTATGAAAGTTTGGACAGTAAAACAATTTTTTGCTGATGGAAAAATCTATTCACTCTTTCATAATGAATTATTTGATCAGTTTTAAGAATTTTTATTTATAAGGGGTAGCTACTGCTGGATACCATTTAATTGTTGTATAATGCACATATTTTTTATGGAAACGCCGGAATTCTCAAAGACGCCTATTAATGTATTGCACTCGGTATATAATTTTATTTTTCATTTATTTTTGATTTCTGATATTTATTAGTGTTCAGATTCATATATTGTTGAGTTTCTTTGGAGGAAGTCTAGCTCAAAGGGAGAAAAATTGTCTAAATCTTATAAGGAATTCACTCATCCTATTAACTATCAATGTGGGACAAAAGCTACCCAAAAGCTAGCTCAAAGGGAGGAAGATTGTCTAAACCTTATAAAGAGTCCACCATCCTATTAACTACCAATGTGGGACAAAAGCTACCCAAAAGCTAGCTCAAAGGGAAGAAAATTGTCTAAACCTTATAAGGAGTCCACTCATCCCATTAACTATCAATGTGGAACTTTGTTCTCAACACCCCCCTCACGTCCAGTGCTTAGCATCTGGTGCGTGGATAATTTTTTGGGGGCCCAACATTGGGTGAGACAGACCCTACTCTGATACTATATTAAAGAAGGTCTTAGGTCTAAGTCACACCCCAAAAGCTAGCTTAAAGGAAGGAGGATTGTTTAAACCTTATAAGGAGTCCACTCATCCTATTAACCACCAATGTGAGACTTTGTGTCTCAACAAAAATATCGAATAAATAAATTTAAATCATAAAGCAGCCGAGTTATAAAGTACCTAGAATTAGGAATTTGTTATACATGCAATGCACATGAATGACCTTGGCAGGATATTAAATTGTCTTTTTCCCTAAAGCTAAATATTATTTTGCCAATTCTGTTACCAATAAACCATGCACATGCAAACAAAACAATAATAATAATAATAATAATAATAATAATAATAAATAATTCATTCCTTGGAAAAAGAGGGGTTATATATTCATATTTGGATTTTACTAAAAAGGACAAGCTCATTCATTTTGTATGAAAAACATTACTAGTCTCATATATTGTCCTTTTGGCAATAAGCAAAAATAATGGGACCAAATATTTATTTCCTTCCACTATTTTACCACCCTCATAGGCAAAAAAAATGAAAGAAAAGTATAAAAATCATTTATTATGGTATACCGACATATTACATATTCTCTGTTTTATTTTACGTAATATGTGTATTAAAAAATAAATATTTTATTTATCTAATATAAAAAAATTAAAAGAGTTTTTTTAATTATTTTTTCATGCGGCAAGGCCTTCCAATAAGGAATTTTCGTACTTCTTTTTAAAAATGAAATGGACTGCGAATTTAAAAAATCAAACAAAAATTCGACAAAAATTAAGTCTTTGTAATTAATTTATTTTTTATATTAAATATTGAATTAGTTCATTGCCATCCCTAGACTAGGGAGCCCTTTCAGTTCATATAAAATAATAATTAATAACAATAATAATGATAATTAAATTTAAAATTCTAAAAATATCATTAATAAAGTTAATTCACAAAAGACTACATATATCTAGCATATAATACAAAAATAATTTAACTTGGTAATAAATAAGATTTTTCTTAGGAACCAATTTAAATTATACTTAATTAGTTCAAAATAAAAAACAGCTAAATTAAACAAATCAAAATTAATAATATGTAAGTTATATATTAATCCGTTTAAATTTAAATAAATTAAATTCTTATAAACTAATTTTATCCCCTCAATTATTTTTACCAATTTTAGGAAAACCTATAGAAGATAGACATGAATACATGTTGGTCCATGCTGATAAAACAAGAGATGCATGGATGATGTGTCATCCTAAATTTGTTTTACGTGGTATCGTGCGTACCATGATAAAACCAACCCTAGCCTTGTAGTAAATATAAATGTTATAAAAAACTATAAACTAACCATACATAAACCTACTAGTATTATTAGTGGCCATGCAGATTTCATAAACATAATATTGTATTATTATTTATACGGATTTTCTTAAAATATTATTTTTAAAAATTATAAATATATTTTAAATTGTTCAGCAAATATGTTGATTTATTATTTGTTTGAGTAGCTTAACTGATTCTTATATAGTGTAGAATATATATCAATTCTTGCTTTTTCCTCTTACATTTATTCTACATCAAGTAATGAGTTTATGCAAAAAAAGAAAAAAAGAATATTTTAAGAAGTTATTAAATTAAATCAGAAGCTTATGAGTATATAAAAGTTTCAATTCGAGCGAAGTTCAAATGGAGAAAAAAAAATTGATCAATATTTTTATTATTCTAAATAGATGGGCCAATTATTTTGAAATTTGATCAAAATTCTCATCGTGTTAAATGGACCAATCGAGAATCTTATGAATTAAGCTACGACATATTTTTTATATCTCCTCCATCTATAAGGTAAACAACTTAGCTAGAGCACAGCGTGTTCAATAACAGACTGGCTGGTTGATGCATTGGCCTTATGGTAAGAAGTTCGAGAACGATATATCTCGTGACACACAAAGAGTGACATTTTTTCTAGAAAGTCCGAATAACTTCAGAAAAATCATTCTTTATGAATCAAGTACGACTCAAACAAAGGGTGCAGTGCCAACTAAAATTAAGATATTTAATGAAATCGTCGTTGGACTTGAGATCTTATTCAAAGAGAAAGATCTCAAATATCTGGAGTTTCTTTTTGTATATTATATGCATGACCCGATCTATAAGAAACAATCGAGTTCAGATGTGTCTATTTCACATAATAATACTAGTCAAGAATAGCTAGGTGATTAAATTAAATCGAGAGCCTATAAATATATAAAGATTTTAAATCGAGCGAAATTTAAACAGACAAAAGCGTTTAGATCGAAATTTTTCTATTCTGATAGATGGGCTGACCAACTATTTAAAACTTGATTGGAACTCTCATTATCTATTAGATGGCCTAACAGATCGATTGAGTTGGCGTGTGTCTGTTTCATATAACTTTTTTATAAGCAAAAAACAGATTCAACTTATCCAAAAATTAAAAATATACTAATGTTATTAATTGAATTGAAAGCCTAAGACTATATTAAGGTTTCAAGTCGAGCGAAATTTAATTGAGCAAGAAAATTTTAGTAAAAAATTTCACTATTCTAAATTAATAGGGTAACTATTTAAAAATTTGATCGAAACTTTCCTCATCTATTAGGTGGGACATCGGATTGATCGAATTGACTGGTTAATAAAATTAATTAAATTCAAAGACTTAAACTCCTCAACTGGATACGTTAAGATAGTGATATGTTCAACTGGAAAAACTCAATGAATTGGGTGAAATGAAATTAGAAGTTGAAAAAAACTCAAAATAGTAATATGTTCATCTGTTGAATGAGTCAATCCACTGATTGAGTTGGTTATTGAATAATAAAAAAATTACAAATAATCATAATATTATTTTAACACTTGAAAAAATTATTGGAAAAAAGAAAGATCCACTTTGAGATTATTTGCAAATAGTTCTAAAATATATACGTTTAGCTAAGTGAAGTTTCGTTATTTTTACCATTTGTAATATATTTGATGACAAGCTGAAATAATTTCATAATATAATCAAGTCAAAAATTATAACACAACAAACTAATAATTGACTGATTAAAGATTATTAAAACATATTTTTGTTATGTTTGACTCATACAATTATATCTAAATTATTACTTCTAGTCTAGAGTAATAATTATGACTATATTATATATTATATCTAATAAACGTTTAAAAAAAAAAGAATAAGTAGAAGAATTCAGCCTAACAACTAACTGAAAATGAATTTAAGTTACTATTAAATTAAACTTTCAAAGGGTTGACATTTGGGGTGTGTTTGGTCGAAAGGAAGTTTTTTTGAAAAATATTATATGAAAATAATTAAATGAATTTCTTATTTTCTCCTTTTATATTCAATATATAAATTTAAAAAATATTATTTTAAAATATTTATATAAAATTTAGACAAGCATATAATAGGTGGATATTAATAGCGACTATTAGAGATGGGGTAAACTTAAGATACGTTATTTTTTTATATCGACAAATTTTTTTATCCTTCGTTAAAAGACTCAGAAATAGAGAAAAAGTTCTTTACTATTACTTATGTAACAAGTCTTAATTTAGAAATTTAAATATAATTATTTTGTCCTATACTTATTGTTAAAGTGTCATAATCCTAATTAATATATGAAAAAAAATTAAATAATCTTCTTATACTAAAAAACTACAATTTTATCACATTTAAATTATCATGTGTTTTATAAATTATGTTCAATTAAAAATATAAGAGGAGTTTAATAAATATTTCTTCATTGCAAGGGATTAAATATGACTAGTCAGTTCTTATATTAAAAGATTTTTTTAGTAACAATGTGTTCTACCAATTATTGAATCCCTAAATTATACAAGAAAATATTTTAAACCATTTTCTACGCCTAAATAAAGATTCCTATAACTATATAAATATTACAATTGTTAGGTTGTGAAACCTGATATTATATTTATGTACTGTCGCGGTTCAACCTCTGCGGTGAGATTGTTTGGCGTGGGGTGGGGTGGGAGCCCTCCACTCGAAGGCCGGGGTTCGGGGTGGAGCCCCTACCCAAATATTAGGTAGTACTGTTCATTCTCTGTGTATGCATGTATTCTGTGTAATTGTAAATATTCGGATATCATTAATATATATAACCCTATCGTCATGGAGTTTACCTATTGGGCGTTATCATAAAAATATTTCTCTCTCTAAATAAATTATTTCTCTGTGACTTCTCTTTAGAAAGAACCTCTAATTCCTCAATCCTCCTTTTTCTTCTTGGATGTGCAGATAGTATTTCCTAACAACAATGCCCACATGATTAGTAAAAAGACTTAGATTTAAAGGATGATTATTAGTTGCTTCTCTTTTACAAGTAAGTTAGTTTTCTCTTTTTTTTTTTGACCAACTCTAGAGAGGAAAAAAAATTTTGCTATAAATTTTTAATTATAATTATGAATTCTAATTCTTTTAAGTTATAATGTGTATAGTAAATGACATGTTTGTCATCCTATATAATTTTTCTATATATAATTTATACGTGTTGAAATATATCAAATTTGACCATTATATTAACATAATAATATTTATTTTCATTATTTAAATAAATTATTCATTTAGTACAAGGTTAATATTTTTTTAAAAAAATAGTTATTCTTATTATTATTTTATATTAATTGATGTAATGCATAAGTGCAAAACACGTGTTCTAAATTAGTACGTCAAATATGACACTAGTCAAACTTTATTTCATGCCTTATTTTTGAAAAAACATCGTAACTCTCAAAATCTAAGATAATCAAATTTAATTTGATCAGCATGTAAGAGGCGTGATTAAAGAAATCTATAGCTTAATATAAACGTGATAAAAATAATTCTAAAATTAAATAAAGTTCATTAAATATTTAATAATGATAGTTTTACTCAAAAATCACAAAAATCTAACTATTTAATTTTCGAGCATGAATTTGCTTTTTATTTCATTTATGTATTTGTTCTTTTTCGGGACCTTCAATAGAAAGCATCATCTAACTATTACAAAATAAAGAATTAACAATAAGATGACATTATTTTAAATTGATCTTAATTTTATAAGAATAATTATCTAATTAATACAAAATCAAATTTGTCGAATCTATATAAATTTTTTTTCACATTATATAAGAAAAAAAAAAAACTAACAATAAAACAACATCATCTTAAGTTGACCATCTAGGAAAAGTATCTTTTAACTATTATAAAACAAAATAATCAATAAAATAACATCTTTTTAAACTAATTATCTATAAAAAAAAATATATCATCTAACTATACAAAATAAAATTGAAAATAAAACAATGTCGTTTTAAACTGATCTTCAATGGAAGGTATCATCTAACTATTATAAAATAAAAGATTAACAATAACATGATGTCATTTTAAACTGATCTTAATTCTACGAAAAATATCATCTAACTAATATAAAATCAAATTTGTTGCATCAATATAAAGATCATTATATAAGTAAAACAACTAACAATAAAATGATATTATTTTAAACTAACTTTCTATGAAAAATATTATTTAACTATTAAACAAATTTATCAACAAAATAACGTCATTTTAAGCTAACCAATGGTAAAAAAAAAATTATCATCTAACTATATAAAATAAAATTGACAACAAAACAACGTCGTTTTAAACTGACCTTCAATGAAAAGTATCATCTAACTATTACAAAATAAAAAATTAACAATAAAACAACTTCATTTCAAATTAGCCTTAATTCTATAAAAGATATCATCTAGCTAATACAAATCAAGTTTGTCATATGATCTGTATATAGATCTTTTCACATTGTCTAAGTAAAAAAAGCTAACAATAAAATAACATTATTTTAAACTGACCTTCTCTAAAAACTAACTTTTAATTATTACAAAACAAAATCGTCAACAAAACAACATCAATCGTTTTATACTGACTTTCTATAAAAAAATAAATAAATCTAATTATACAAAATAAAATAAACATGAAAATAATGTCACTTTAAACTGACCTTCAACAGAAAGTATCATCAACTATTACAAAATAAAAAACTAATAATAGAACAATATCGTTTTAAATTGATCTTAATTCTATGAAAAATATTAACTACTACAAAATTAAATTTGCGGTATTTATATAAAGATCTTTTCACATTGTATAAATAAAAAAGTTAACAATAAAATAATATCATTTTAACATGACTTATTATGAAAAATATCATTTAAATACTACAGAACGACGTTGTTTTAAACTGACCTTCTGTAAAAAGAAAAAGTCAATTCAACTATACAAAATAAAATCAATGACGAAATAACATCGTTTTAAATTGACCTTCAATGAAAAGTAATCATTTGACTATTATAAAATAAAAAAACTATTAATAAAACGACGTCTTTTTAAACTAATGTTAATTCTATTAAAAAATATCATCTAACTAACATAAAATTAAATTTACCATATCTATATAAAGATCTTTTCATATTATTATATAAATAAATAAAAAATTAACTACAAAACAATATCATTTTAAAATAACTTTTTATGAAGAATATCATTAACTACTATAGAACGATATCGTTTTAAACTGATCTTCTATTAAAAAATAAATCAATCCAATAATATAAAATAAAATTGACGACGAACGACATCATTTTAAACTAACCTTCAATAAAAATATTATCTAATTATTATAAAATAAAAAACTAACAATAAAACGATGTCATTTTTAAACTAATCTTAATTCTATAAAAAATATCATCTAATACTAAATCAGATTTACCGTATTTATATTATGATGTTTTTATATAAGTAAAAGGTAACACTTTTTTTTTTCATATAAGAGAAATAACACTTCTTTTTTCTTTTTTTTTTTTTAAATTTCCACCTTTATCCTATATTCATTCATGTTGAAATTACCTGACCCGATAACTTTTTTTTTTTTCAAAATGTAATACAGTAAATCTTGACTTTTTTGAAATATTTTGACGTCATAAATCATAATACCAAACTGGACATGGGAATCTACGAAACCAAAGGGGTCAATCGTATCACTGTCCGAAAAAAATGTTTAAAAAATAAATAATTCCTTTAAAAAATGAATTAAAAATAAAATTAAAAAATAAAAACAAGAGTTAATTTGTATGAAAAAAAGGAAATTATGTTTAAGTGTAGAAGAAGAAGACCTTGCGGTGGGTTGTCTTCAAGTGTCGTGCATGCATTTTGTGCATCCATTTTTCTTCTTTTTAACTTCTTCTTTGCTTTGCTCTGTAGACTCTGCATGCACACATTCAACTTTATCTCTCTAAAAAAATGTATATTTTTTGGTTCTCTCTCTAAAATTCAATCTTTATCTGCTCTGTTTATATCTCCACCGACCGGCCACCGACCACCGACCACCGCCGTTGATCTTTTTTGTGGGGTTCAGTGTTTGACTCATTTTTTTGGTTAAAGATGCAGTTCAAGATTGTATAATTTTGTGCTAATGGTAAGGTTGATTTTTCATCTGGGTATTCGCTACATTTGATATTTGGGAAGGTAATTTTTTTTTTCGTTTATTTGATCTGGGTTTATTGTTTTCTTGATGGGTTTATTAGGGTTTTTGTTGATTTTAAAGATTTGATTTTTAGGGAAAAAATGGGGTCAATGATTTGCATGAATGAGCTTTGTCGTGCAACGACGTCGTCTGAATGGAAGAAAGGTTGGGGATTCAAATCCGGTGGATTTGCTAAGCTTTGCTATAACTGCGGGTAATTAATTTCACTTGTCTAAATTAATTGTTGCTTTTGTTTGTTGATTTTCTGATGCAGAGGGTAGTTTAGGGATATGGGGTTTTTGCGGATCTCCCTGAAATAGAGGGAACCAATTGTTTGTAGAGAAATTTATGTTTGTTGCATTATGGGATTGTTCCTAAACTTTTGGTTTTTAGTCAATTATCACATTTGTGGCATATCCATGTCTCCTTCAAGAGTGAGTGTCTTTCACCTTTTGTTAGTGCATACTGTGATTACATATTACGTGTAATAGTTTATCTTCGTGTAAAGTAGAAGTCTTGATATGGAGGAAGGAGAAGGAAGGTCGGAATTTAAAGGACCTTTTGTTCTCATTTTCTTACTTTCAAGCTTTTAACTAAAGAAAAATGAGTTCTATGTGACGATTTAGTGGTTATTCGAGATAAAGATGAGATCTTTCGTTGGTTTTGTGGTGATATGTTTCCATGTTATATCTTAAACCACTAAGGCGTTTTTAGATTGATGCATCGAGTTCCAAGATAAGAACTTGCACAAGTAACTTTGAGTTTGATGCAATAGTACTTTCTTGCTTTTGTTGGTCTTCCCATGTAAAATGGCATGTCAGTGATTACTAATGTGGTTCTTTTTGGTTCTTGGAATCGGAAGTATAAGTTCTTATGGTTGTTACCTTACGTTATAAAGAAAAAATCGAAGTATAAGTTCTTGTAGTTGGAAATTCAACGACTTTATGAGAACTCCATTATGACACTGTTGTTGTTCTGGACTCGTATTGGTGTTGTTAATCTTTTTTCTTTGCTGCTCTTTATACAAGCTCACAAAGTAAGAGCCTTTTCATCAGTCTTGACTTATAGTTGACTTGTAGTTTATATGGTTTTTCTGCTTAGCTTTTTGTTAGTTAATTTTGCAATCTGTAAACCAAATTTTAGTGATTTCTCCTCATTTTTTGTCTGTAGATCTGCTTTTGAGAATTTAATTTTCTGTGAAACATTCCACTCGGATGAATCTGGTTGGAGGGAATGCAGATCCTGTAGAAAGGTAGGCCATTGAATCTCATGCACTACTTTGCATGGTCAACTGTACTAGATTTGCATGGTCAACTAATGGTTTTTGATTCTATCTTCATTTCGTCCGGCAGCATATACACTGTGGATGCGTTGCCTCAAAATATTTGTATGAGTACTTGGATTATGGAGGTGTTGCATGTTTAAACTGTGCACGCCATTTGGATGGTCACTCCGTCAGACCCATACAGGTATCCCTTTTTTTTTTTAAAATGTTTATTTATTTTTGCAGCATTTGCCATGATGTTTGCACTTCCATTATTTCTTTTTCAATCTGTTTTGATATAATTTTCCTTGAGCCGAGTGTCTGTAGAAAACTACCTTTTTGTTTTTGGCAAGACAGAGAGGGACATGCATGGTGCAATCTGATCAATTCACTAGAAACCATTCCAATATTTACAGTTGAGAAGTGGTGGCTTAGATGCATTGTAATGCACATGGTTGTGAAGTGAACATAGAACCTCAGTAGCATTTTTTTTTCTGCCTCACTCACTCCTGATGAGATCAAGTCATCATCATTTGCATGCTTATAATATCTCTCGGTACCATATTCATTTTCATCATTGTACTTGGATAACTAATGCTTATTAGTAACTTGGTGAAGTATACCATATATTAGCACTGTCTCAATATTGTTATCTGGTTCTTCATTAGACCTCATGAGTAATTTTACATTACATATTCTCTGCTATTGAAGTAGGAAGGTTTGCGTTGCTTCTGTTTACCTCTATTATTGCAGATTCTATAAATGGTAAAGATGGTTGTAGATCACTGCACTGGTACAGAAAAAACTCTAGAAGTAGAACCAAGGAAATGCCGGAGTCACCTCCAAAAGTATAAACCTAAAAGTAGAGATTCACAGTTTGTATTTTGAGTTATGAAGTCCAACATGTCTTCAGAGTCACGTAGAAAAGCCTTGTCGTTCCAAAAGAATAGCAAAAGAATCCTTGTAAGTAGAGAAGGATAGATTAATCCAGTGGTTTTTTTCATTTTTTATTTTTGTAAATTTGGTTAGCACTGTTACTGTCCTAAAAGAAAATTGAAAAGAATAAATTTTAAGAAAAATGAAAAGAATAAATTTTAACTTTAGATTAAGAGTAGAATCCTTGTTGTCTTAAAAGGGTGTTATGTATAGGATTGACTTCATGGAAACAAAGAAATTGGAGATGTTTTGAAGGGGCCTTCTCTAGAAAGCCAAATGCTTCGACGCTTCATAGTGTTTGCTTAAATTAGAAAATTTAAATGGCTTAGAAGATTTTACAACTTCGTTGTGCTCTCTCAAATTTAGTGTTATGAGCATCTTAGTGCAATTTATTTTATGAATAAAATAAACAAGCTTATGGAAAAGGAGGAACAATGAATTACTCTTCAATAGTTTTACTGCAATAACTCATATGAGGATTGAACCTTAAACAGCTTGAAGTCCTCGAAATTTTAAAAATGGTTATGCCTCATTCACATGTTTTGCTCTATGTATTTTAATTTATTGCATTTGATTAGTTTAGGGGTTTAGAAATAAATTATATGAGAACTTTAGAGCATGTAAAAACAATATCTCAAATGAGTAAAATGAAGTGGTTTGTCAAAATTACTCCATCCCAATAGAAGTAACTACTTTGACTTGTGTTGATATTAAGATAAAATGTGTAAGATTAACCTTTCGGGGTGGCCCAGTGATTTGTGGTTTGAGCTTGAGACTTCCATGTTGGAGGTCTCAAGTTCGAAACCCCTTGCCAGCGAAAGCAAGGGGTTTGCCTTCTGGGTCAAGCTCGTTGCACTGGGCTTGCCTAGTGCGGGTTACCTCTCCTGTGTGGTTTGCGAGCTGTTGCGTAGGAGCGGGGGTTTATCCTGTGCGCACCCAAAGGGTAGCAGTTGCGGTTCCCCTTGTTATCAAAAAAAGAAAAATGTGTAAGATTATTATACCATGGTTTATAAAGAAGTGTTTATAACAATAACTTGGAATGTAAAAAAATGAGTGGTGGTTACTAAGATGTGATAATAAATAACAGCGTTAGTTTACTTATTTCTTTTAATTTAGGTGATACCATTTGGTTGGATATGCAGTTTAAGATATCAGTTGACTTGCATATTTTATAAATTAGTAATGTAAGAACAACTTAACCTAGTAGTTGAAAGAACTAGATTAAGAGCGAAAATTTCACGTCTCATAAATTTGATAGGTTAATAGATTTGAATTCTGAGAACTTGTGAAAGTTGGGTAAAATAATCATATGTATTAGTAGAATGGTGTGAAATATTTTCGAATGCCCCAAAACAGAAGGAGTGTGATAAAAAATGGGATATAGGGATTATTAATTTAAATCATTAGAGGAAAAATAATTTTCATCCATGGAAAGACATCAAACTTTTTGGAATGGATCAAATAAATTTAATTGGTGATTGTTGTTGTTTACTTGGTTTTAAGGTTCATCACATTAAAGAAATGGTACTGAAAATCGGTAATTGTTCATTTACACATTAACATTTTGGATAAAAAAAGATTTTGTTAAAAGAAATGGTCAAGAAAATTGTAAATAGAAAGGTACGTGGGTCAAGATATTTGTGGAGTTATAAGAGACGTATGTACGTACTTTCCTTTATTTATTTCTGTTTCTCTAATCAATCAATAATCAACCTTTTTTTGAAAAAATTCTTGTGTGTGTTGTTGACGTTTAGTATATCTTGTCAAAATTAAGTTCTGCTCTCTCTTGGCAAGCTTACTTTGTCATTGACGTATATTCTCCATTTCTGGTTGTCATATATTAAGAAAAATTATTTAAATATGCCTCACTTGTAATGGCACACTTTATAGTTATATATTAGGTTCAGTCTGTGCAGAGATGTATATGTAGTAAGGGGTAGAGAATCACAAGTTATTGAATTATCGGAACAATAGTTACAAATGGTTCCAAACCGAGCAAAACAGACAGTGAGGATTCATAGAGCGATCCAACTACAGTCATCCTTTGACCTCCATAACAACATTTCACTATAGCAGCGAAGAGATATCAAGACAAACGACTATAGAGAGGTTTATAGTTGGGAATGAAGCGTTAGTAGTTTTAGTAGTAGTTGATTTTAAAGATTTTTGGAAGTATTTAAAATTACAGGGTCAAAATTAGCTATCTCCAATGATGGGAGGGTAAAGCCAGATGCAGTTTAATTGCATGCTGATAAGTACAAAGTGATAACCATCAATGGTGAAAAATTCGGACTGCCACAGCATAAAATTGCTTTCAAAACTTAATATAGTAATTATTCAAATTAAGCAGCTTTTGTGCTTAGAGAAATCGTTCTATATAACTTGGTTTCTATGTCTCTTAGAATTAACTAGGCTTGTGTCTGTATCGTGTCCATGCAAGTGTCATTTCCATGCAACATAGACACAACAGGTTACTCTTTTTTTTTTTTTCTGGTTTACATTTTTCTG
Source organism: Solanum sejunctum (assembly GCA_025642045.1). NCBI lineage: Eukaryota > Viridiplantae > Streptophyta > Magnoliopsida > Solanales > Solanaceae > Solanum > Solanum sejunctum. Next base: position 22,993,129 of record JAOTQJ010000096.1, on the reverse strand, counting down.
TGTGCTTTAATATTTGATTATTTGATATTCAGACGTTCACTTGTCATACTGGACATATGCTCTGCACGTAAGGAATTGTCCTATGTATCTTGGTTTCTAGGTCTCGTAGAATTAGCTAATCTTATGTCTGTACCGTGTCCATGCAAGTGTCGTTTCCATGCAACACACACACAAGAAGTCACTCTTTTTCTCTTTTTTCTTTTGTGCATTTTTTTTTTGTGTGCTTTTAACATTTGATTATTCTATATCCAGATGTTCACTTGTCATACTTGATATATGCTCTTTCCGTCAAGCTTACTTGGTAAATTTGAATACATTGTCTTATCTTTATTGTTATGTCCTAAGAAAACTATCTAAAATAATATTTTAAAGATATGGGTGAGTATCTAAAAATGCAGGGTCAAAATAATTTGTCTCCGTTATGGGAGAAGAGTAAGGTTAATCACAGTTTAGTTACATGCTGGAGTAACCATCCACAGTGAAAATTGTAACTGCCATCTTAATATATTATTTTCTACCCTCCACATGGTAATTCGGTAAATTTATCCAGTCTTTTTACTTAGAACTAACATTCTATGTGTTTTGGTTTCTGGCATTATTAAAATTATATTTCTTGCATCTATATTGTGCCCATGCAAGATCGAAAAACAACCCAACCAGAAAGCCAAAACCCAATCCGTGAAAGAAACAAACAACTTCAAGATATTGACAAGTGAATAGCTTCTCTGTTCTGTCTCTTTCTTCTATTTCACTTATCTAATTGGAGTTCTTTTTACGTGTTCTTTGAATGTATATGTCCTCTTCATGTGGCCTTTTACTAGTTATTGTATTCCCTGAAAGTTCTCTTTGACAAATTTAGATGATGGTCAGTTGACAAAATTTGACTCTTAATCATCTTATAAATGCTTTTGCAGATACCTGGTGATGATCTTCCTAATGTTGCCTTGGGATCGAAGAGCACACAGCCACTGGGCGTTGAGAATAAAATGGATGAGAATGACTTTGACAGCAGAAGGCTTATGCCGACCAATGAGCCTGGTCAACTCTTTCAAACTCCAAGGAATGACAAGAAACCAGAGACAATGCTTCCTATTGGTAATGTCGGTACATGCTTTTCAAATCTGAACCAGCAGAACATCGGAGCTTCTCTATTTGGTAAACCCGATAATGAGAGACCTAGTCAAGGTGTAAAAGATATGTATGAATCGATCAATCAACCGTCTCTAAATTTCTCTTTGGGTACTCCAATTGGGCCTTCAATTTCAGGACAGCCTTTTCTAGGTGGAGATGTTGAAGGAAGGGAACAAAGTAAAGCTTCTCCCTTCCAACAGGGCCAAAGGGCACGCCATATATTGCCCAAGCCCCCCAAACCTAGCTCCACCTCAGGTTCTGAATCAATCAAAGTAATGACTTCACAAGCACGCATTGCAAGGCCACCTGCTGAAGGGCGTGGTGGACGTAATCAGTTATTGCCTCGATACTGGCCTCGGATCACAGACCAGGAGTTGCAGCAATTATCTGGAGAGTATCCTTGACGGTGTATTATTTTTGGTTGCTATTAGTTATCTTTGAGTTGATTGTCGCTCCGATATTGTTTACTTTTAACTGGAATTTCAGCTTAAAGTCTACTATTGTGCCTCTGTTTGAGAAGGTCCTAAGTGCCAGTGATGCTGGACGAATAGGGCGTCTGGTTCTTCCCAAAGCATGTGCTGAAGTAATAGTTACCTCTTCAGTCTTTTTTGTACTTGGTGAAGTTTAGACAATATGACATCTTGCCTGACCTGTTATCTTTATGGTCTCAAATGATTAGCTTGCGATGCATCTTTTCTGCTTGATCAATGCCAATTCCTATGCAGGCATACTTTCCTTCAATTAACCAATCAGAGGGTCTACCTATAAGGATTCAAGATATAAAGGGTAAAGAGTGGACATTTCAATTCAGATTTTGGCCTAATAACAACAGCCGGATGTATGTTTTGGAGGGCGTTACCCCTTGTATACAGAATATGCAATTGCGAGCTGGTGATACAGGTAAATATTCATGCTTTTGTCTTATTAAAAAAAAAGAAGATGATATTTTTCCTTCTCTGGTAGAATGGCATAGATCTCAGATTGTAGATGCTATCTTTCTTTTAGTCTGGTCATCAATTGACTTTGTATTTGATAGTGATTGTGATTTTCAGATAGAACTATTGATTATGGTCTGTTGTTGTAGTGATATTCAGTCGAATAGACCCGGGAGGAAAGCTTGTTATGGGATTTCGGAAGGCAACTAACAATGTTGACATGCAGGTTACATACAGAAACATTGTTTGCTATAGGAGCTTCCTTTTCCTGATTATTATTGTGATTTTATTTCCCTCCTTCCATATGCAAAACAGGATTCCCAAACGCCTAACCTTCCCAATGGCAATGGCTCTGCAGAAACTCCATTTTCCGGCATGCCTGATAACTTTCCGGTGAGTGTTTACTCTTAAGTGTTCTAGGTCTTTTTGCAAAGCAAGTATTGTCACATGCTTGCAGCATTTGAATTTGCTATTTCCCGTGATGCTAATACTTTTTACTATCCAAAACATGAAAAGAATGGAGGCAGGACTAGCGATGATTCTATGAACCGGCAAGTGCCAATGTCAGAGAAGAAAAAGGCAAGAAACATCGGGTCCAAAAATAAGAGGCTTGTTATGTATGCTGATGATGCTATGGAACTTAGAATCACTTGGGACGAAATACAAGAATTGCTACGTCCATCTCCGACTGCCAAGCCTAAAATTATTAAGATTGAGGATGCTGAATTTGAGGAATATGAAGTGCGTGCAACCAACTATTGGAAAGCTACAAAAATTCTCTCTTTTCTTTTAATGCTACATTGTTTGTTTTTCATAGTCAATAAAGTTTAATGCTCTTTTTCTATTCCTCTGTAGGAACCACCAGTCTTTGGAAAGAGGACAATATTTACTGCCCGATCTTCTGGGTAAGGGAAAACCTGAATGTACTGAGTGGAATTATTTGTAGAGTTCTCTGTTATATCAATGGATCAACTTGTGCAGACCAGCGTTAGCAAATGCAAGCGCAAAAATCTCTAAGATCCGTTGGTGCTTTAAGCGTAAAATGCATAGGAAGTGTGGACTTCAATGAAAAAGATGCTAAGAGTGAAAAAAGTACAAATATATGTTTAGTTCATGACTAATAATTATAGGCATGAATGACAAAAATACAAAAAAAAGAAATTGAAATGAAAATTATGATAAAGTAAAATATTATTTTGTTTAGTATCGCCTCTTTAGAAGAGGCTCATTGGTACGGAAACATATGCCTTAGAACCTTGATGAGGACATAAAAGCGCACATTAAGCAAGGCAAAGCGCTTCAACATGTTTTTAGCCTCGTTTCAGGGCTTAAATGCGCCTTTAACAACACTGGTGCAGACTTGAGAAATTTCATACTAGCTCAACCTGTTTGGAAAACTACTTCTAATATGTGAACTGTCACATGAAACCTTTTAACTACTTTTTCACCCCCACCATATTTCACCATAGAAGATTTAAAATCGGAAAAGCTCAGAGCAGAGTTTTGCATTTGTTGATAATGTTCTACACAGAAATGAGTAAATGCAATCTCACTGTTTGGTTGCCATCTGTCAGATTTTTTTTTTTGGTTGTTCACTGCTGATTTCTGTTGTACCGTCACACAGGGATCAGGAGCAATGGGCTCAATGTGACAGTTGTTCTAAATGGCGTAGATTGCCAGTGCATGTACTTCTTCCTGCTAAGTGGACTTGTTCGGACAATGTTTGGGACTCTAGAAGGTATATATCTGGTTCCATCAATCTTCCACTTTGGATCCACGTTTGAGACTAGACTAGTTATATCATTTTCATTTTTCAAGATATCAAATATCTAAAAGACAGAAAATTTGCTTCTTGCTCATGTGGTGGTCTTTCTCTTGGTAGGTAAACATAAGTCTTGAGTGTAATTCCGCTACACCAAATTTAGTGGCTTCTTACTATGATATTGATAGCCTGTACAGACCAAGATATGTTTGTGTTAGATGAATGCATTGTGTTTTTTAGATGCATTTGAGTTCTTTCAGGTGTGTGTGTGTGTGTGTGTGTGTTAATGGGAATTAGCATGCACAAATTGTACTATTTCATATATAAAATGGATCCTCTCTGAAGAACGATAGTTTCTTACCCTTTATCTGCTGACTTCATTACAGATGCTCGTGTGCTGCTCCAGATGAGATTAGTCCGAGGGAATTGGAAGTTCTCTTTAGAGTTGGCAAGGGTATAGGATATCTTTTCTCATTATTTAAATTTTTTTTCCTTCTGATTCTTTTTTAAGGAACACAATGTTCACAAGGATATGATCATGAAGTAGTTTGCGAAATGTATATATAAACATGGATGAGAATGATGGTATGTGATTTAAATGGATTTAGTTGCTGGTAGAATTAAGATTTGAATCAGCTTTTGAATAACAGCTTCTAAAAGGTTTCATCGCTCAAAGGTCACTTTTCACAAGGAATAAAGTTCTATGAACAGGCTTCAAGTTGAACCATCAAATTCTGTGTATTTTGTAAATGCAAGTAATGCAAGTTTAAGGACTCACTTTTCCATTGCTTGCATTTACAAAAACACCAATATGTTTGGAATTTATGGTTCATCCTTGCTCGCCCCCCCATCCCCCACCCAAAAACAAAAATAAATTGATGGTTCATTTTGAAGTTTTAGGGGTCGTTTGGTTGGCAACATATTATCCTGGGATAAGTTAGCCTGAGATAAGTTATCACACCATGTATATGGGATAACTTATCCCATCACTAAGGCAAAAATGGTGAGATAAATAGTCCAACGATTACCTTATACCTCCAACCAAACATGGGATAAAATAATCCTACATTTTATCCCGGGATTATTATAACTTATACCTCACACCAAACGATTCCCAAGGTTTATTTTTTTCTTTAGAAAAAAAAAAGCATTTCAAAAGAGCGAGATTAAGGACCAACTGCTAAACAGACTCTTCTCCTGAAGCTAGAAATCGACTTTTCATTTGTATCTTGATGTTTATCTGCTGAAAGCACTGCACTTTGGAAATCTGTTTGACTATGGTTGGAGAGGAAGCCTTTGATTTGGTTTTCTTCTTTTTATCTTTGAATCCCCCGCTCCTCCCCGCCCCAAATAAAATGTATTACATTGATGTTCCTTCAGTATCCCAGCAAGTTCAAGATTTTCTTTATTGCCACTCGGTTTATGAAGTGCTTTATGATGAATGTGTCTGATTATATCAAACAAAATATATGCCTTATACGAATGATGCTTACCTTTGTTTATATAATATAGTCACTCACTGTTAAGAGTCTCTTCATTCCAGATCCCAAGAGGCGAAAACTTGTAGAAAACAATGAAGATTGTGAGGCTTCTGGGCTAGATGCCTTGGCAACACTTGCTGTTTTAGGTGACAACATCGGTGACGTGGGAGAGACTTCTGTTGGAGCCACAACAAAACATCCTCGGCATCGTGCAGGTTGTTCTTGTATTGTGTGTATTCAGCCTCCAAGTGGAAAGGGCAAGCACCATTCCACCTGTAAATGCAATGTGTGCGCAACTGTGAAACGTCGTTTTAAGACACTCATGATGCGTAAGAAGAAAAAACAATCAGAACGAGAAGCGGAGCTTGCACAGGCAAAGGACCAGGTCGCTCCTAAAGATGAGTCAGAACCAGAAGGAATGCCAAGTGGAATAGAGTTGCTTCAAATCACTCATTCTGAGAATGAACACATGAATCACTCCGAGAATGAAAGGAATTCAAATGGGGATCAAGTGGAGGAGTTTGGAACCGGAAAGGGACAGTTGGACCTGAACTGTGATCCAAACCGGGATGATGACATGCTAGCTGAGGCCACTGCTGGAATGAGCATGACCTCCCTTGTCAATGCTTCCAACCTTCCCCTGGAATATCTAACGCAGAACAGGCGCGAGAACTTGGGCAACCCTTTACTGTCACAAGCTGCCGGTGAGAGTGAAGGGCACCATCCTGATAACGGATTCGGGAAAACTGCAGATGTTGAAATGGAGAGTAAAGGCGGCGAAGCGTAATTGATTCCCTATCTTCATTTGGTAGTTTCTTTTGTTTATTTCCAGTTATATGAGCCTTTTGTTAAGATATATAGTGTTGTTCACCACCTCATGTTGAGGTATTATACAAACTGATAGTTGAAGGAGTCTGTTGTGTCTTAAATCAGTTTTTATGGTTTCTCATACATACCTTTGCTGAAAAATGTGTCTTAAATCAGTTTTTGTGGGTTCTCATACATAACCTTCTGCTGGAAAATGTACTTTGTTCTTTTGCCTAATGTGTATCAAGGAAAAGCCACCAAAGTTCAAGGAAGTGTTGACATCATTTGGTTCTTTTTAGGCTGCACCATTATTTATATTATGATTTGGCGGATCTAAGATTTGAAGTTTAAGGGTGTGCAAAAATTAAATTGATTGACAAATCAATGGTTTTATCAATTTAGGTTATTGGGTTTAACGATTTTTAAATGGTTTTGTTAATTATTTTTATTTGTTATTGATTCAGTTTTTGAATTTATAATTTTGGTTAATGGATAAATTGATTATCCAATAAGAAAAAGGTAAGTTTAGTATACTAAAGCTCTTACTATGCACATAATTCGAAAAAGAATTTAATCACAAGAGTTTAATGTGTGCAACTTTATCTTGGATTTTTGTCAGCCTTATTTAATCACAAGCTCTTTCACGCTTTATCAACCTTATTTCCAAAATTTAGTATTACTTTTGGGTGTAGACAACACAAATTAGTTTTTTTATTGTGACACTTTCTTTTTTCTCGACATAAATTACCATTATCTTTCCTCTTTTCGGCTTTTAAATTTGATGGTGACGAATACATATAATAAATGCTATTATCATAGTTTATGACTTGAGTCTTTAAAAGGAATTTGAATAATTCGATCTTAAAAATGTTCAATGTTGAAATTTGTGTTGCACTTGTATTTTTGCTATTATATGAACTTTATGTATATATTATTATATGAGTATTTTATTACAACAACAACAACATACCTAGTGAAATCTCATAAGTGAAGTTTGGAAAGGATAAATGTACGCGAACCTTACTACTACTTCATAGAGATAGATTACTTTCGAAAAAACCTCATCTAAAAAATATATCATCCACAAAAATAAAAAGATACTAGATATGAAACAACTAAAATAGATAACAAATGAAAATCTATAAAGACAATAAAGTTAATAAAATAAATGACGGACAATAATAATACAATTTATAACTACAAAACTACCTCTACTAACCTACTATATCACACAGCCCAACATCATCCTACCCCTACTAATCTTCTAACCTTCTACCACAATATGCGACGTCCACTCTTTTCTATTTCTAAGGTCATGTCCTCGGTGATATGAAGCTACGCAATATCTTGTCTAATCACCTTTTTTCAATGTTTTTTCGATCTACCTCTACCCCTCCGCGTAACCCCTAAATCCATTCTTTCGCACCCCCTAACAAGAACAACACTTTTTTTCTGCATATGCCCAAACCATCACAGTTTTGCTTTGCTCATTTTTTCTGCCACAGAGATCACTCCTAACTTCCCCCAAATTGTCTCATTCCAAATCTTATCCTCCTTAGTGTGTCCACACATCCATCTCAGCATCGTCATTTCCGTGACCTGCATCTTCTGAACATGTGAGTTTTTTATTAGCCAGTACTCCACCCCATATAGCAAAGATTGTCTAACCACATTCTGTAAACTTGCCTTTTAGTTTAGGTGGTATTTTCTTATCACACAATACTCCGGAGGCAAACCTTCATTTCGTCCATGCTGCCCCAATATAATATGTGACATTATCATCAATATCGCCCCTATTCTGGATGATAGACCCAAGATACTTAAAGTTTTCTCTCTTAGGAATAGGTTGAGTGGCAAGTGTAACTTCAATGTCTGTTTCAGCCCTCGTATCACTAAATTTGCACTGTAAATATTCTGTTTTTTTAATTTATTGATACAAAAAATCAACTATCAATTAAACGTATTAAAGATCGAAAAATGATTACTTGAAAATTAATACTGATAAATATCTTAGTGCTTTGGTTATCAATTTAATGTGTTCACAAACAAAATTTGATAAAGTATGAACAATAATATATAAAATTGTACCGAACTGATCGATATATATCCCTAACGCTAAATAGTATTCCTTGTTTTCCAATTTATGTGACATACTTTCTTTTTCAGTCGATGTAAAAGAGAATGCCACTTTTTTATATATCAAAAATAATTTTAAGTTTAAAAGTCTTTCTTAAACGTTATGTCAAGTCAAATAGTATCGAATAAATTAAGACGAAGAAGATTTGTACTTACTTCAGTTTAATCAATTTGTCATGTTACTCTTTTATCTTTCTCAGATCTCACTTGTAAAATTTCACTAGATCTATTGTTGTTGTCGTTGTTGTCATCGTCATGTTTCTGCTTCTTAAGAAAAACATTAATTAGGCAAGTTCTTGTCAATTATTATTTTATTTTTATTTGTGTTTTCATATATAGTTCTCCTCATTAAATATTTACTCTATCGATCTACTACAACAAAGAAGACTTTTAGTAGTCATAAATTTTGCCATTGGAAGCCACGAAAACATTTAGTGATAATTGAGTAAATATCATTACATCCAAAGTTGCTAAGGCATTTTGTAGCATTTACGTAAGATATTTGTTACAAATACTCATACTTCTTATATCATATACTTGCCGCTATATTATATTTAGAGGTATGAAACAGGCGTGTAGGCAACCTCCGCATCAAGATGTGTATTAATACAAAAAGAGTTGTAGTTGAGGTGATATGAAATATGCAAAAAGATGATAGTTTAGATAGATAAACAGAAAAACAGAGAGTTGACATATGAAACTCGCAAAAAGAAAGCTGCTACTGTGTTAATTCTGTTTGAAATCTCAAAGGCATCTGGATACATTATCAGTTGAGCTTGAAATTTAGTTACTCACTTGTTTTGTTTCATTGTCCTTTAGCTTGAAAATTGGGACCACATAATTCAAAAAAGAGGGACTAAATTTAGGCAGATCCTTGGAGATTGGAGAGGCTCTTTTTTTTCTCCTGAAACTGAAAAAATAGAAGTTTGACCCAAAAAAGGCAACTATTTGTAGAGTGAACATGAACATGCTCAGTTTTCTTGAGAGACATGATATACAACAGCATTCATCTGAAGTTTTATGTATCAAACAGAGGGACAGTTGGACATTTACATGATACAAAGAATTATACAAGGCATACCTCTGCTTAAGAAAACAAAAGGCTCTCTTACAATAGCAAAATTTCTTCAAAATAAACATCTATGATATCATGTTTCTCCACTTGTCCTTCAAGTCACCCTGAAGAAAATTGTTTAGACTTCATAAGTAGGAGTAATATACAACCAGTCAATAAATAGTAGTATCAGAAAACACTTACTGATGTCCTCCCAGAAAATATGTCACGATAAGTATCTAAGATGACCTTCCAGCTTCCAATACCATACCTACCCCAAAAAAAAGGAAAACAATTAGAGCGCTAAACCTTGTGTCGTTACTTCTTCAAAGTCAAAGGAAGTAAGAGATGTTCCATACATCTGTACACCAGTTCTCAAGGTGTCTTCTTCCAACGCACTCCATTTCCTGGGCTTTCTCCTTAGAGTAACTTTTTTAAATTCATATTTCTTCAGGGGAGAAACTTTCGTCCTTTTAGGGCTAGGTAATGTCACCCTATTCGCGGCACTTGGTGATCCTTCATTTACCTCGTCAAAGAAATCGTCCCACTGTATACAATTTAGTGTTTGTTTCCATTAGCATGCACATAGAATTGCAAATCTTTTCCCTCTATTTGGGTAGTTTCACCAAATACAGTTTGTGTGCCTAGGGCAATTTTTTCCAAACAACATCATACATACCTAGTGAAATCCAACAAGTGTGGTATGGGAAGAGTAGAATGTAAGCAGACCTTACCACTGCCTCATGGAGGTAGAGAGGCTGCTTCAAAAAGACCCTTGGCTCAAGTGCAAGAATATGCTTTATGTTTAGGCTCTAGTATTCCTCTGGTAAAACCAAATCTGGAGCTAATATCTGAACTAACTTCACTATTTTACAAAGTATCATCTTGTTACACGGCTTGGCAAAAAGTTTTGCACATTTGGTTACAAGAAATTGTTTTGTAACTAGGCTTGTAAAGCTTTGAGAATAAACAAGACTATCTTGCATTGAAGACTTCAGGTTACTATACATTCAAGAGCGTACTAAAGAGCATTGTGCATCAATACATGCCAAGAAGCAGCATTTTTTACCATATATTTAAAAGAACGTGGAGGACAGAAATTTTTTCAATGCATATACCTCAAATGGATGGGCAGCATTGTTTCGGTTCACTCGGTCTGGCTTGTGATGACAATTATGCTGCACTTCAGAATTCTCCCCTCTAGCTTGAACCATTCTGCTACTGGAGGCAATTGGAGGAGGGGCTCTGTCACTGTTATTTTCAGCAGGCTGATGACCCGTATTATCCCTTGCCACAGAAGACAAAGTCTCAGCAAGGCGTAGTGCATCAGGTAGAGGATCCTTCACCATAGCACGCAGCTCCAATGAACTCAATTTAAGTGCTCTCTGTGCTTTCTGGATTTCAGCAGAAGGCAGTAAACCATCCTGTCCACCAGATGCCTCAGGTTCCGACTCAATAGAATCACTAATCCTGACACCTCCAGATTTCCCAGCTGATGCTCCTCTGGTACGTTTGAAAGCAACATGCTTCTTCCTGGTCGATGCATTTTCTTTGTGCACTTCTGCAAGCAGAAAAAACAATCATCTAGACATAATACTCATGAAACTGATACGAGTTCAGCAGGCAAAATGTCAAAATATAATCTTTACCTCTTAATGAGGATAAACTGATTTTGGTATTACTAGGAAATGTCATAAAAGTACTTCCTTTATATCATATGGGTGCCCAGATAAGCTACAGAAAGCACACAATTTAGCATTTGACACCGACATAAAGGAATTCGGTCATCATTCGTTGAATTGCAATGAGCAGATCATAGGCAAAAATTTGTTGTCCAAAATTTGATCATATCATAGAGTTTAATAACACATTACCTCGGTCATTTTTCCTGCAAGTTCCTTCTTTGTTCACCCCTTCAAAAAATGCCTTCGTTGTCTCGTCAGACTGGTAGCTTTCCGCCACAACCTCAAGAAAAGGAGGCCCAATGCTCTCTTTAGCTTCACTAACAAAAGCCTTAACCGCCTCAACAGCAACGACACCTTTGATTCTCTTTATCACACGCTCAGAACACCTATCATCCCATAAAGCCGCCTCTATTTCATCCCTCCAACTCCATAACTCTTCTGATACAAAGCCTACATCCTCCCTTTTCTCCATTAAATTGATTCTCCTTTTCCACATCCTCCTTACTGCTTCAAAATACTTACCTTTGTCACTTCCTGCCCCTTCACAACTCAAAAACTTCACCGTGCACTCTACTGCCACCGCACAGTACGCGGCTTTCATAACCTCTGAAGCTTCGATTCCTTCTTGATGATTTAGTTCCTCAATCAACTCGAGAATTTCGAGGATTTTCTCGGTAACTGAACCGCCAGAAATCTCAGATTCGATTTTCCTGACGAGCAGCGCCCTTTTGAGATTTGGCTTGTCGTTTGGGAGTGGAAGAATGTGAATGAGAGCGTTGAGAATACCGTCGTCGAGCGGATGCCGGAGGATGAATTCGAGAATCCAATTGGAAATATCAATGTCGATATCCATTCTTAAGAGCATGAAATGGAACCCTAAAAACCCAAAATCCTTCGTA
>JAOTQJ010000096.1:22967207-22980263 GCA_025642045.1 Solanum sejunctum | reverse complement strand
TAGTAATTTGTGCCCAAAAAAATTAATTTCGTAAATCATTTTAAATAATATAAGTACTATAAATTAAAAATTCTTATTATTAAAAATATAATATTTGATTTTTTTTTCTTTATATGAACTATGGTGTGGTACAATGTTTAAAATTCTGGTACAGTAATTTTGATATTCAATTTTTAAGACTATTATATTATTATCATATTAATTTAATTTGATATGGTTTGATTTTATATTTTGTGATGTAGTAATCTATAATCATAATTTGTTCAACTTTAAATAATATATACTTGTATAATAAAGCATTATGACTTTAGCAGTTTTAAAAAATGTCTAATAATATCATATTGACACATTACACATGTAGAAATATACATTCAAAAGAAAGTACAAACAAATCTTTTTATTAATCAATTATGTTTAAAATATATTTCAATTAAAATACAAGATTGCATATTTGTTAGTACTTATATAAACACACACGCTCGCATATATATAACTATGTACTTCAATAATATGATATTCGATATGTAATTTTTAAATATTAAGTATCATATCGAATACTCAAAAAATTTAAAATGTATATTATATACCATATTAATTACCATAATAACAAAACAATAATATCAAAGCTTTTAATATGATATGATAGTTCGATATAGATAAGGAAAACAAGTTTGCAATGATTTTGGCATATATAAGGAAGAAGTATCGACGCTCCTATTAGAAGATGCGAGAGGTTAGATTTAGAAGTTATGCGGAGGGGCAGAGGTAGACCGAAGAAGTATTAATTTTATTTCACTGAGCACCCGACCTTAGATAAAAAAGAGTGGAGGTCGCGTATTAGAGTAGAAGATTAATAGGTTAGTAGAAATAAGATGATGTCTGATCTTGTTATATAGTAGATTAGTAGGATTAGTTGTATTTTTTATATTTTATGTTGATATTGTCCATCTTATATTTATTAGTTTAAAGTATTTATATATTATTATGTACTTTCATATCTAATATTTTTTTTACTTTTGAGGCTTGATATTTTTAACAAAAGAGACTTTCAAAAATAGTTTAATATTTTTAACATAAAAATCTTTCAAAAATAAATTTTTTATTTTTATGAAATAATAATAAAATTTACATATATTTTATCATCTCATACCCACTTATAAAATTTGACTTACGTTGATGCATAACACAAATTATAATCTATTTCAATTAATGATGACGAAAAATTGATTAGAATTCCCAAAAGAGTCACATGACCAGCAGGCGAAAACTTAGCCGAAATTCAGTTAAAAAGTTGGAAATTTAATTATTAAATTACAAAAAGTATAAATGTTAGTGGTGCAATATTCTCCCCCTTTAACTTCTATCAAACACTTAGCGCCTTTGTCACTTCGTCCATTTCCCTGATTCAAAGCTCTACAGGTTCTTCTTCTTCCTCCATTTTACTCTCATTTTACCTGTTCATATAGACGTATAAATATTCCAGCAATTAAAAGAATCAGATCTATAATTTTGCATTTTGGTAATCTTATTAACCATATTAACATATTCTTAATTTTTTTTGATTTTTTAAAATAAATTTCTGTAGGTGTACATTGCATTTTTGTTAAATTGGTGATACATGTTTGGATCTCGTTGGATGAATCTCATTTTTTTAAAACATAATTGAACGTTTTGTTTTCAGGTGAGCTGGTTTTGTATGATTCATGGACGCACGGTTGCGATAAGGTAAAAAAATTTCGATTATGTCAAGTTGCGAGATGTTTTTGTATGTAAGTTTATGTGTGGAAATTTATATTGATGCGTAGATTTTGAGGTTGGAATTGGAGGAGGAGCGAAAATGACAGATAGCCAGAAGTTTCAGTTGGGGACCATTGGGGCACTGACTTTGTCGGTGGTCTCTTCTGTGTCCATTGTAATTTGCAATAAGGCGCTTATTAGCACGCTAGGTTTTACATTTGGTGAGTTTTGTTAACTTTTTTCGTTTTGGTAATGCAAACAATGGATTGTGTTTTGTTGTTTTTCTTTTGTTCCTGTTCATTAGTGTGATGACTAATAGCTCACGTGCTATGTGTAATTAGGTACCTGCTTTATAATCGATAATGTTTAATTTACCATGGAAGAAAAATTTGTTGATATGTTGAGATAGAGGATTTCATACAGCCAATAACAACTATTTGGATTGAGGGATAGTTGATTGGATGGTTCTATGAAATTCATGAAGAGGTTGTGCAGGAACGTTTTCTAAGTTCATCTCGTTTATTCTTTTAGGATGAATGTGCTGACCCAACTAGAATGCGATCCAGTAAACCTCAATATTCTCTGTTAAAAAATGGGTTCGACAGAGTAATTAATAGGGAGCAGAACAAGCTCAAATATTTGACTTAGTTATGTCTCATGTTTGTGTTCTTCTTTAGTCAATATTCAATTATTTCCTCTAGTCACTTGATGCAAAACAGCTCAATTTCACAGTTGATGGATTTGGCTAGTGTCATACAAGCGGTAGTATGAGAGAACAACAAATCAAATGTACCAAGAAAGAAGAATAAGAGAATGCAAAATCAAGAGCAATACTTCTTTCTAATAAATAATAAATAAATAAATTGATGAGGAAATAATTGAGTTGGGAAAAGAATGATCCAATTTGGATTAGGGGATTGTTAATTTGTTGACACTTCTATTTTGGTTCCTGCAACACCTAATAAAAGAAATTCTCACTTCTTTTATCATTCTGCTTTGAGTTCTAACTTTTATACTTTCCTTTCAGCTACGACTTTGACAAGCTGGCATCTTCTAGTTACATTTTGTTCTCTCCATGTGGCAAGATGGATGAGACTTTTTGAGCATAAACCTTTTGATCCAAAAGCTGTTATGGGCTTCGGAATACTGAATGGGTCCTCTATTGGACTTCTTAATCTAAGCCTCGGGTTTAATTCTGTTGGTTTTTATCAGGTTTATTCTTTTTTCCTTTCTACTGCTAATGACTATCTGGCTTAATTTTTTTTTTACCAGGGATTCTGGATGCCTTTAATAGTGATTTATTCGGTTAAGATCTTCTTTTTCCCCCACTTTTCTCTTTATTCTCATTCCTCTTTTTTCTGTGGACCTGTATTTCAAGGTACAACAATGTATTCACTGGGATAGATTTTCCACCTAAATCGTTTTTCTGTTGATTACTTGTTTGGAGTAGTTAGGGTTTATAAGATCTACAACTTGAAATGGCAACTTGTTCCACTATAACCTTAGTTTATTCACATTAAGATGTGCAACAAAAAATCTTATTATGAAATGCTTAGTGATCATTATGAAACTAATAATCAACATAGCTAAGCTGAATTGTAAGGTTTTTTCTATTTTCATTTATTGGGAAGAGGCAGCAACATTTTTCCTTTTGTGGTTCTTTTCGCTTCTGTGGTTAGAAACCAATTTACTTGATGTGATGAGATTCTCTTGTTCCTTATTGCTTTCAAACATTCATCAGAACTCAATTCTGAGTTGTCTCCATATTAATTTAAATGCAGTTATTTTTTTTTGTGATTTACTTCATTGTTTTGCATTTTAGATGACAAAATTAGCAATCATCCCCTGTACAGTTCTTTTGGAGACTCTTTTCTTCAGGAAAAAATTCAGGTAAAAGTACTCAACGTTAACTTTATCAAAATAACTTTACTTTCCACAGTTAGTTCTTAAAAAATCAATCATGTTACACTAGGTAGATAGAGGATCACATACATTACCTCACGTCTATTTTTATTTCTCTTCCAAGCGTATCAAACATAGGAATCTATTCACATTTTTGATTAAGCTTGGACCGACATTGAAACAGCTTTTCACCACCATGTGATTTGCTCGAACGGTCGAATCAGAAGTAATTTCTTGGAATAATTAAGAGTCTGAACCCTATGACTTGTCCTTATCTAGTAAGTTGAATGCCAGAGGTATTACATTATTCCTATATACATCATTTCTATCTGAGGTTTAGGGGCTACCATCATCCAGAGTTAAAGGTTGACTCAAAAACTATGGAAAAAGAAAGGTGTTTAAGATAGTTCATCTGCGTGAAAGTTGACATACAACGATAAGCAGTGTAGAGGAAAATACTCTGGTTCCTTGGATCCCTCTGAAATTGGCGATATGCAGGCTAAAAATAATTGAAATTTTATCTAGCTTCCATCAAATGAGTGCTAGAAAGCATTTTCATCATCTTGGCTAATTGATTTTTGTTTTGGAAACTCTACAACTTTAACATAATGGCTAAAAGTCTGTCAACAAAGATCTTAACTGTCATTTCACTGGTTGCTAACATGGTTAAATGCGAAAGCAGAAGACCAAGTTTTTTTTGACAAGTTGTGCTGTTGATACAAGTATGTTCCAGTAAAATGTTATTGATAATTAAGATTCTTGGAGCCAAGCCATCTCTGCTTATTTTGGTTGTATAATTTAAAGACCCATTTGGAATATTGCCTATTTTTATTAATTTTCTTTTTGGTTGGTTTTATCACTCTTAAGATAGTTTGTCCTTTTTTATGCAATGTTCATAAGCATCCTTGTCAACATGAGTGGAACTCTTTTTCAGGGAAAGACTTTCTTGCTTGATTCAACTATTGACTAGTTATTTAATGCTGAGCTAGACACAATGTTAAGTTTGCAAGTGACTGGTGGATCGCCAGATAAATGTAATGGTAATGGAGCAGTAAGTCAGGGAACTGAACTATCTTTAAGGGTGGGTGCATGTGAAGAAGTTTTTTTATCAAGTAGAGTATCTGTGAGCACAAATACAGCTTCTTTGGCTCCACAATTTTGATCCAATCATTCTCTATGTATCTCTGTCTGGAGTGAAGCTAGTGCTCTATGAAGTATCTAAATAACATTCTGCCTTCATTTACTCTTTTGCTTAAGCATTGATGAAATTACCCTTTTACTTGTACATTTTTAGTAACGATTTGATTCCCATCTCAACTATGATTTGCAGTAGGAATATCCAGCTTGCACTTACCGTTCTTCTTTTGGGGGTTGGAATTGCAACAGTAACTGACTTGCAGCTCAATTTACTGGGCTCTGTTTTATCTGTTTTTGCAATTGTCACCACTTGTATTGCACAGATTGTATCCTTTACTGAGTGGTCAATCAATCTATTTCAGTTCTTTTCTTTACTGGCTCTGCTTACTTCATAAATCCCCAGTTTAGCAACCCTTTTTTTTTTGCAAATAAGGCTTTAAATTTTTATGAAAGTTGTTTTATATGTATTACAAAATGATGTTGGACCTATAGTTCAACAACTATGTCATCATATCTTCTCTTGCTTGGATATCTTAACCCATCTTCTTAGATGACGAATACCATCCAGAAGAAGTTCAAGGTTTCTTCAACCCAGCTCCTGTATCAATCTTGTCCTTATCAATCAATTACTTTGTTTATAGTAGGACCATTTTTAGATGGGCTTTTGACAAATCAGAATGTATTTGCTTTCAACTACACACCAAATGTGCTGGTAAGTTGGAAAGTCATTTTCAATTTTAAGTTAGATATAATCACTATCTGTTAACTTCAATGTGTTGATGACAGGCCTTTATTGTTCTATCCTGCCTTATATCTGTCTCCGTCAACTTCAGTACTTTTATGGTAATTGGCAAGACTTCTCCAGTCACCTATCAGGTCCTTGGGCATCTGAAAACATGTCTTGTTTTGGGCTTTGGGTATTTTCTACTTCGTGATCCCTTCAGCTGGCGAAACATTCTGGGTATCATCATTGCTATACTTGGGATGATACTCTATTCATATTATTGTACCAGTGAGAGCCAGCAGAAGTCTATAGAGGCTGCATCCCTTCTGTCTCAGGTAAACCTTGTGTTTTTGGTGTTTCACATTGTGCTAGACAAAAGAGGTACTCCATTTTGTCATAAACCAACTTGTGCTATCTTGATCTGCAAGATGATTGGTGATGATGTATACACCCAATACTACCTCCCTTCATTTCACCTCATTACACTAGTACTAGATTTTTGCAATATTTCTTCCGAAATCTTTTAGTTAGTGGCATGAGTCATGAGAGGGACAGATGTAAAAGGGATTGTCATTAAATCCTTGTACTCCCTTTACTACATCCTTGTGCATCACCTCATTAAACTGCACTACTAGATAGATGGAAAAGGAAAAAAGAAATTTACACTATATTTGCAATACGCTTTGCTTGCAAAATGGTTTAATTCGTTGGTGGGGCATGGGTCCTGGGAGAGGCAGATCATGTAAACTCTAAAACCTTCTTCTCCCTTCATTTTGAACCACTGCTCTCGCTAGTGCTAATGCCGAATGTGATAGTGAATTTAGTTTTATCATCAACTTTCCTTTATGCATTTAAAATATAGGTTTACTAAATTCTCTCTGTTGTTTGCTTTGAAGGAAAGTGAAACTGATCCTCTAATAAAGGTTGAAAAAGGCGCTGGCAATTTACCGGATAGTGTCGTTCCTAAGGCCCCTAGCTGGAATTCTAGCAAGGATCAACACGTATAAAGCTTCAAACGGTTGGATATTGGCTAGCAGTTGATCAGAGTATAGGTAGACATTTTCAGCAATGAAGATGTCTGTGCAAAGTCTTCCATACATCACACAATGTGTTACAACAAAACAACATTTGAAAAGAATATAGGTTTCTATTTTGCATTGCTGTTGTAGATCTAAAGTATAAAGGATAGCTGTCATATCGTAGCTTTTTTCTTTTTTTAATCGAGCCCTGTTCTAGGGATACTTATAAGGTAAGTTTATGCCGAAAGGATTTTTTAAAAAGAGCAAATACTTGAAATATAATGAAGTAAAATTAACTATAGTTTGTTAAACTTATAATTTGTGGTGACATGTTGTATGGAAGAGAAGATTATGATTTGTAGCTACATGTTGCAGGGAGGAGAGAGGGAAGCGAGATTAATACTTTGTTTGGATGGTTTTTATGTTATTGTTTCATAATGTACTGTACTGTGTTGTAATGTACTATATTGTATTGTATCGTATCGTATTGTTTCAATGAACACAATGTTTGATAGATTTATTATTCTCCGTCGTTACATAATGTCATATGTCCATGATTTGAATGATAAGCATACAAGAAATTGTAGTGTATGTGGTAGATATCATGAAAAAACATGGTGAATGATAAAATAAAAATATTAAATAATAAATAAAGTAAAAAAATGAGAAGAAGATATTAAAATAATTATGCAATTACACCAAATCAATTGTTAGACAAAATGGGTCTTTCTACCATTATCTAATGATGAACTTAAACAATACAATACAATGAAATTTAAGTAACAATTAAAACAAACATTGTATTTAATCTAATAAAATAATACAACGGGTAACAACCATCCAAACAAGGGGTAAGAGAGGGAGGCGGGAGGGGGTGTAGATAAATGAGAGAGGTGAATTGTATATGTATATCTTTTGGATAATTGTATATGTGTAATTATTATGTATTTGTATCAACGATTATATTGTATCCATGAAATAATAATATATATTTAATTAATATGCATATGTATCAATAAATAAAATGTCAATAACGAATACAATTCATATAATGAATTGATTGAATCAACAAATACAATTTGTATCTAACTATATGTGTATCACTGAAGAGGATTTCTATAACTAAATCAATAAATACAATTTGTATCCATTCAACATATTAGATTTACAAGATTTAAAAATCTTTTGATACACTCAACATATCTATAGTTCAAGAGAACATAATTTAAAATTTTTCTTAAATTTTCTTACAAATTAAATCAAATAAACAAAATACACATTAGAGTCATTAATTAAGTACCATAATCTCAATAATTTTCTTTTACACTCTCTGTTCCATTTTATATATGCGGATGACTTATTTTTTCTTTTAATTTATTAAAAAAAGAAGATGTAATTATATATTTATAATAATTTAACTTTAAAATGTTATTTTATCTTATACATACAAAAATCTAAGAAAATATGTTTCAAAAAGCTTTTTCTTTTAAAAGAAAAGAATATAAATTAGAGTGAAAAAAAAAATCTTCAATTGATAATTAATTTTTCATTTATGAATTTGATTAATGTGTGCTCTCTCCTAAAAAGTAATTCAATCATGACAATAACATACATAACAAAATTTTTCAAAAAGAATGTAAAAAGAATAAAATTTATGTAAATCTTATCATCATCTCACAACGATAGAGAGTATGTTCTCAAATACCCTTAACTCAAAGTCAAATATATCAACCCATTTATGACTTAAAATATGTGGCCAATATAATAAAATTTTAAAATTAAAAAATAATTTGTGACTGGACTAGAAGTGTAATTTTACCTCAAGCTCCGGGGAAGTCCGGCTTTCTCCGCCACCTCTTCTCCCATAGACAACAATGGAGAAAAAAGGAAGCTCCAAAATGAATATCGCGATAATTCATCCCGATCTCGGAATCGGTAATTATTATATTTCTTCATAGATCTGTTTATCGTTGCAATTTGTTGAATCTTTTCCTTCATTCATCCAGTGATTTATTCGTAAAAGATCATAAATTCAAAAACCTTCCATCTTTTCTTCCTTTTCTTTTATTAGGTACTTATTTTTACATGAAAAGATTATTTTTTTCCCTTTACAGCCAATTTTTGTGTTAATGGTAATCTATGATTGAGTATGAATGATGTTCCTTTGATTTGTCTAAGACTATTAGACTCTTTAAAATTGTAGTAAGTTTTATCTAAGTAGAAATAGTGAAAGAGAACTATAGCTCTGCTTTATGCTTCTGTGAGTTTCATAATTCTGCAATTATTATATGTACACTTTTCAGTTTTATAATTCTGAGATTATTGTCTGTGCAATGTGCAGATTTAGGAGTTACTCGAAGCATATAAAATTATTTGTGTAGGTGTTACTCTGTTTTATACTCCTCTGTCTGACATATGATGATGTTTAGGTGGAGCTGAAAGGCTAATTGTTGATGCTGCTGTGGAACTTGCTTCTCTAGGGCACAAAGTTCACATTTTTACTTCACATCATGATAAAAATCGATGTTTTGAGGAGACTCTGTCTGGTCAGAAATCTCACTTTCTACACTCTAGTCATGTCTAAGAAACAAACATCCATTGTGCCCGTACTTAACTGATGTAAATACATGTTACACACTTTACAGGTGTCTTTGATATCACAGTGTATGGTGCTTTCCTTCCCCGCCATATCTTCTATCGGCTTCATGCAGTATGTGCATACTTGCGGTGCATGTTTGTTGCTCTCTGCTTGTTGTTTATGTGGCCTTCATTTGATATAATACTAGCAGATCAGGTCTCTGTTGTCATTCCAATATTGAAGTTAAAGAAGTCTGCAAAGGTATTTGGATGGATCTGATAAAATCAACACCTATGATATGGTCATTGAGATATATGAAGTTTATACCTCATGCAGGTTGTATTCTATTGCCATTTTCCAGATCTCTTGCTGGCGCAACATACGACTATGCTTAGGAGGATATACCGGAAGCCTATTGATTTCATTGAAGAAATAACAACAGGTTTTTTTTGGACAGTCTGCCTTCTGTCCTTGGTGTTTATTTCTCTTTTAGCGATGCTTTACTTATTTTTTTCTCACCTGTTCAAACATCTGCTTCTTCTTTGATTGCTTGGTAAAACTATAGGAATGGCAGATTTGATCCTGGTCAACAGCCGGTTTACAGCATCTACTTTTGCAGCAACCTTCAAGAACCTAGATGCACGGGGGATTAAACCAGCTGTTTTGTACCCAGCCGTCAATGTGGATCAGTTTGAACAACCTAATGCCACCAAGTAAGAGACACCTTTCCATCTCTTGGACCTTCTAGTTGGAGATCTGATTGCAATGATGCAGCAGATTTCAATTTTTTTTGCTCATCTGCCCTGGAGTTCCAGCCTTTCCATGCTCTCTTCAAAAAAGAGGGAGCAGGGGATTGTAGGGACTAGGGAGGTAAAGAGAAGGTTACTCCATAGATCTCAAAGAAACATAACTAATACATCAGATGGTAGTATAATTTCAGTTATTCATTTATCCCTTGGGGTACTTCTGATTAAATCTGGAACAATACATTGATAACTTCAGTTGTTCATTCCTTCTAGGCTGAACTTTCTATCCATCAATCGATTTGAGAGAAAAAAGAACATAGAATTGGCAATATCTGCCTTTGCCATGCTTCATGCCCATGAAGTCCATGATCATCAAGGAGTTAACATGAATGATGTTTCCTTGACTGTTGCAGGCAAGTTTATTCAATTATTCAAGTTCAATGTATGCTGCATAATCCACCAACATTTTCTTGTTCTCTGTGTTGCTTTTGTCGTCTCTTTTATTTGCTGTCGGTATTTATCTATGGTTGATTTGCATTGTTTATCTTATCTGTTTGTGGGGCAAAAAATTCTAATAATTCTGTTAGAGATATGCACAGTACATTGAGAGCCAATAAGATATCTGAATTTGTCTGATGTATATAGCCTGTCTGATCTCATGTAAATGATAAGGATATTTATTGCCCTGAAACTATATAATATCAGATGCTACTTAGTTGTTGATGAAGCTATAGGACTTTTTGGGTGCTTGTCTCCCTTTGATGATAAGTTCCCTTTTTTTTCCCGTGCCCTTAATACCTTAAACGATTACTTTGAAGTGTGCTTCAATAAACAAGTCCAAGATCCTTCCATCTGTGGCTGAATATATGCTCAACAAAATCTTCTTGCATGTTAATGGAGTTCTTCCTGCTTTTTATTTCAGGAGGCTTTGATAATCGCCTTAGAGAGAATGTTGAGTATCTGGAAGAACTGAAAAAGTTGGCAGAAAGGGAAGGTGTTTCTCAGCGGGTCAGATTCATCACATCTTGCTCTACTGCTGAGAGAAATACACTCCTTGGCCAATGCCTCTGTGTTCTTTATACACCAAAGGTATGTCTGATTCTCTTATCTCTTCAACAAGGATACGAGACATTTTTCCTTGGAAGTATGATGACCTTTAATCATCATAGTTGCTTGATGTTAGAATGGGTTATTTTCGTCCTTTCTCATGATTTTTTAAAACCTGAAAGTAGGATGTCATTTCTTTTTTATTTGGAGGAGTAGGATGAGCATTTCGGCATTGTTCCTTTGGAAGCAATGGCAGCCTATAAACCTGTTATTGCCTGCAACAGTGGTGGTCCAGTGGAGACAGTAAAGCATGGCGTGACAGGCTTCCTATGTGACCCTAGCCCACAGGAGTTCGCTTCAGCAATGTCTAATTTCATTAAGGACCCTCACATGTCTGAAAAAATGGGACAGGATGCTCGTCAGCACGTTGCTGAGTCATTCTCTACCAAGATTTTTGGCCAGCATTTGAATAGATATCTCGTTGATATTGCACGAGGTAAGAAGGAATAAGTATCCATCCTTTCACACTGTTACTAACTGTTAGTGCATTGGACTGCTCTTTTAGTTAGACCAACTCATAGTGATTGCACTGAACTGATTGTGATACAAAAGTAGCTCCCTAAAGTTTGGAAGACATTTTTTTTCCCTTTTAATGCTTATAAAAAGGTACAGAATACTTGTTTAAAGTTGAAGGTTATGGGTTGTAGAAGTGATTTCTCTGATCACTCAACTTTGATCAACTCAATTAATAGTTATTATCTTTGAAGGTCACTGTTTTTCGAGTAATAGTTATTGCAAATTTTCACCATTAAAGTATGGAAAGGGAATGAAATTGCTGCTTCTTTCTTTATGACTTAATAATAATAATTGAAAAATGGTAAATGCAGCAACTTAATAATTATTTCAGCATTAATGATGCACTTGAATAATTGCTAAACTTTTCGTATTTTGCCAAATATTACAATTACGTTTCAATCCCATGTAACTCATGTCTATTTTTGCTAAAATAAATGGGACTCTGACACGGGATTGAAAGTGATTGTCATCCAATCAAATGAAGTGATTAAGAAAGATAAAATGTTAATATAAATAAATATTCTTATGACTAAGTAGGGGTGATAATTTGGCAGGTTAGGTCAAATTTGAGCGGATTATAATGAGTTAAGACAATAAACGAATTAAGATCTAATCCAACTCAAATTTGCTTGGGTCAAAATGAGTTGAGGGATGGGGTATAGAATAGGTCAAGATTCCATCCAACTCAACTTTTACTAAGTTTTATTTTATTTGTTCTTTTTCAATATTTTAGTACTTGATTAAATTATATTTTTATTTATTTAGCTATAGAACATATCAAATTAAAAAAAAAGTGTTTTAAAAATATTTTGATAAAATCTCTCTCGAATTAATTCGGGTTGAATATTAACTCAATTTTAAATGAATTTGAAATGGGTTAGGCTAAGATGAGTTGGGCTAATAACCCACCCAAACTTCAACGGCTTGGGAGGTTGAATGTCATGTATTTAGTTTTGCCACTTTTATTATTAAGGTTACTAAACAACACACGGTAAAGTACAACAACATTATACTCGGTGGACTTCTATAAGTGGGGTCTGGAGAGAGTAAAATTTATGCAAATCTTATCATTACTTCATAAATAGAGATGTTGTTTTTCAAAAGACCCTCGTTTCAAAAATATCAAGTCTCAAATACACTATAAAAATGAGTTGATAATTATGAGATTTCATATTCAAATTTCAATCAAAATAAAAACATTCCAAATGTAATAGCTGGTGGAAGGTGATATATATTCCGTAAAATTAATCAAAAGTTGATTCGATATTGCAGTTATTAAAAAAAATTTTAAAAAGAACTATGATTATGGCCCCCCGTTGCAATTTTTCAAGATTCCTATACTTACCCTTTTCAGACTTAAAAGAGTTTGTTGTATTACGTAAAAAGGCATTATCCAAACTAACAGAATTGTATTTTCATATTTTGTATGGACTCATGTCAGAGAAAGTTTGCACGCATAAACCGTGACCCAATAAGTTTGTGGTCTACGCTATATAGCCTTACAAAAATGGGCTGATTGTCAGAAAAAGTTAGTTCAATTTCAGTTTCCAGGAGAAACAGTTCTGGAATGGTCAGGTAATATTTCAATGC
>JAOTQJ010000096.1:22937408-22956529 GCA_025642045.1 Solanum sejunctum | reverse complement strand
TGAGTAAATATTAAAAAAAATTAAAAATAGTTTATGTTATTTAATTATCTAACCCAATGTAAAACTAAAGATAAATATTCATTATTATTGTCATTCTTAGTGTTGGATTAATTTATTATTATTTTTTGCAAGTATTAGAATTGATTTGAACTTTAATTTGAGCTCTAAAGTTAATAATATGGAAAACTTACCTAAATATGCCATAGTTAAAAATTATTTATCATTTATAGCCATATAAACTAATCTCAATACATGTATAATTCACTTTAAATAAACAATTTAGATTTTTTATTAAAATAAATCTAATATATTTTAAGACATTTGCAATACATCTATATTGTATGTAAATTCATTTTTATACATAGTATAATACATGATATAACTATATAATATGGATAATTCATTTTTAACATATAACAATTTTTTTATTACCTAGATAATAAATTTAAAAAATAGTAAATATTTATGAAAGAGATTCAAAAAGTTAATTATCCCTACTAATATCTATAAACTATAACTTTTCTTAGATCATTCGAAATTCTAAATCAAATTAAAAATAATATGTTAAGAGGATATATATATATATAATGTCGGTAATTATATATATATATCTTTATCGATTACACGACCTTTGAATAGTGGGTAATTATCCTTTTATACTAGTAGGTGCAGTATTATTACATGAAGAGAAAAAATATATATTTTTTTAAAGAAAAAAAAATGTCCACTCATTTTGTTAGAAATTCTACACCTAATATTACTCAAAAATCAACTAAGTACTGTTATTGTTAGGAATCTTCCGTTTAAGTACAAGTGTACAACCTAATAAACATCCATTAGGTCTTAAATAATTATTCTAACCAATTATAGCTTAAACCTAATAAGCTCAAATTAAAACGTGAGAATCCAAAATCAGAAAAAAAATATTTATACTTCTTTTGTCTCAAATTATTATCATGGTACCTAAAAATAGTTATTTCAAATTATTTATTATTTTTAAAGTTCAAGATAAAATTAATTATTCTTCTCTCATTTTTATCCTTAATAATAATTATTCTTGAAGACTACAAATATTTTAATTATAAGGTATAGATGATACGTAAATAAAGTAAATATTTAATAATGAGAAATTATATTTTAAGACATAAATTATGATAAGATAATCAAAATTTTTCTAACTCAATATTTTTTTAAGGAGCATGTAAAAAGATTATTTTCTTAAGGAGTATGCTAATCGATCTTATTTAATAACAAATTAGCTGAAAATATATTCATACACGTGCAAATGGTATCTCTTTTTATTATTTTTTTATTTTGTACATTTAATGCTAGTAAAATAGTTTCAATTATTGCAAAAGATGAGAAAGAAAAGTAAAAGTGTGTATACAATAATACAAATATAATCATATGGGATTTGATTTAGAGAAGAATTTGGTGTGCCCACAAACAGATATGCTGTTTGCCTACACAGGAAAATTCTGTGGATAAGAATAAAAAAAAAAAATAGTGGGAGGGTGAAATAGATAAGAAAATGATTTTTTTTTTAAAAGTCAGCTCATTTTTGGATGGAAATTGAATTTATATACGACTTCTCACATCTCTCCGTTTCGAAAATTATGATGAGAGAAATACAAATATTAATTCTTAATCCAAGTAATTTATAATATTTGAGTTTAGAGTGTGAAAAAAGATATTTGATTGGAAGTGCTTCAATAAATCTTAAATATGTAAATTTGAATTAATTAACTTTAAAAACAGAGATATCAAATATTTGATATTGATTTTTTTTTTTTTTAAAAAAGAACATACTCCTCATCCTCTATATATTTTTTTTAATTTATTTAAATAATGATGGTGTTTGAGTGAAATTTATATGTACCTCAATTATTCATTAGAATATCTAATATTTCCCACTAGCGTGAGTATCAACTTGTTTTCATAAATGTTAGGAAGTTGAGAGGAAATTATCAATCTTTTTTAGAGCAAATTTCATAAATGATATACATATAAAGTTCAATTATATTTCATAGTTATAGTTTAGTTAATTACATTTTGTAATTATAGTTATAATAATGTTTGTATAATTCGCTCAATATTTGTATACATTTATATAATTCTTTATACAATTGACAGTTTTTATATAGGGTTTATATATTTCGCTATACAATTTGTGCATAATGTTTGTATAACTCTCTATACAATTCATAATGTTTGTGTATTTCACTAAACAATTTAATTCGCGCATAATATTTGTATAATCACGCTCAATGTTTGTATAAATCGTGCGAGTTATACAAAACTCAAACTGTAAGTACAACACAATCTTTAAATTTTCATTTCCTTTTTGTTTTATTCCCTGTGGCTGACAAGATGAGAAAGCGAGACTGCGATGGTTTGGACACATGCAGAGAAGAAGTACCGATGTCCCTGTTAGCAGGTGCGAGAGGTTGGATTTAGGAGTTACACGAAAGAGTAGAGATAGACCAAAGAAGTATTGGGAGGAGGTGATCAAACAAGATATGATGAAACTTGATCTCATCAAAGACATGACCTTAGATAAGAAGGAGTGAAAGTCGAGAATTAGAGTATCAGGCTAATAAGTTAGTATGATTAGATTGATGTCTGACCGTGGAGTATAGTAAGGTAGGAGTATTTGTCTGGTCTTTATATCATGTGTTGTCATTATCTGTCTTATATGTGTTAATTTTATCGTACTTACATACTATCATGTACTTTTCATTATTAGTCGCTATTTTTGTATTTTTTTTCATATCTAGTTTATTCTGCTTATGGGTTTTTGAGACAAGGATCCCCAGAAAACAACATCTCTATCTCTATGAGGTAGTCATAAGATTTGCATATATTTTACTCTATCTAGACTCCACTTGTGAAATTCCACAGAATATATTATTGTCGTTGTTTGTTTTGTTTTTATTTTCTTCTTTCTTGTTTTATTTTTATTATTTTCATTTGAAATAGACAGGATTCTTCCCAACTTGTTAGATTCATTGTATACTAACGTGGTGGGTCTGGAATAGCTACTTCTAGTCATTATCAATGTATAAATAAAACGAATATAATTCAACATAAAATTATGCTGTATTCAAATAACTAATTCCAATTCATGCATTAATAATTCTTTTTTTTTTCAAACAAATAATTACATACTTAAAAATTATATGTCAGCTGACCTAGCCAGAGGATATAGAAAATAATTGAGAAAACGTTCTTTTAATTTTATTTTTAAATCCAAGTCAGACACCAACAACTTTTTCTTTCTTCTTTCTTTTTTTTTTTTTTTGAAAAAAAAAGTGGAAAAATCTCATTTTACTTACTATTCAAGAGATGGGAGTTACGTGTGCACAGTGCATACATTTGGAGTTATTTATTAATTAATTAATTTGGTCAAATATTGCTTATTAATTACTAGGTTATTATGCCATCGTGGCAATGCAAATTATTATTTATTATGTGATAATAATAATATAATGTCAGGTGTCACCTTTTAATTTCCCTTGTGATTGTCAAACTTGGCTCTTCTTATTTTCTTCATTTATAATACTAGCTTGACCAAGTTTCATTTAATCATTGGCAAGAGATTAAGGTAGCCGCACCTAGTACTTTCCCTGTCTAATAATATTTATTTACTATAGTTTTATATAAAAATTATGAAGAAATAAATAATAAAGATAATTTATTAAATTATTATTTAAATTTAATAATGAGAATATTTTGAAAATATAATAATAAAATAATAATAATAAATAAAAAGAGTAAATTAGGAACTAAATATAAAAATATATATTAATTTTATAAAGTGAAATCTATTTTAAATATAGTGGATAAGAAAAATGGATGAAGAGAGTATTTATGTCAGATTAATAATATTCCTCCTACTCCTATGCAATAACTCGCAAAGCACATAGAAGAAGTAACCTGCACTAGGCAAGCTCAACCTAGAAGATCAATCCCTTACTTTCCTTGGCAAAGAGTTTTGAACTTGAGACCTCTAACATGAAAGTCCCAAAAGCGTAGATCACTGGGCCATCTCGAAGGATTCCTTGCGTTTCAATTTATGTGGCATCTTTATATATCTTTTAGTATTTTGAATTGTTAATTATTGAGACTTATAATTTTTTTTATGTAATTTATAAATATATAAATATTATTTTAATAAATTATCGATCAAACTTAAATTAATTGATTCTCAAAAAAATTGCGAGATAAATTGACACAAAGGCAGTAGTATTTATCCACTCAGTAGCCAAAATGAAATTTAGCACATCAAAAAATTAAAAAAAAATAAAGTCCTTCCCACGTATTTGATCCTGGCCTGTTGCAATTCCATAACAGCGTGTATCTAAATTGACAATTAATTACTTTTATTATTAATAAAATAAAATGTCAATCTCACCTACTTCTGGATTACTTACTTTTAATCAATAATGTCATAAATTAAGAATTGTTTCATTATTACAATAAATAGTTATAGTGATTAGTTTATTCAACTTAAATATGCATGCATTACATTAGTGGGAGTCAAGTACCAACTCTAGCTGTGAAATTGTCTCCAATGGACGTATTCAAATAGTGTGAGCCATAACCAAATAAGACTAAAAAGACTCCAAGTTTAGATCGTTCACAGTAATTTTATTTATAGGAGAAGTTATAAAACAAACAATTAAAGAATAATACTCAAATATATTTATAATCTAGAGTGTTTGGCTATATACTTATACTTTTGTTTGAGTCAAAATTTTACTATAAATTAAATCTCGTTAGTTTTGATATTGATATTATAAAATATTTTTTTATGCTATCGATCGATATTCATTTATTCTAATTTTATGAGTTATTTGTCGATTTAATTTTTTCGCTCGATTATGTTTAGCATATTTAACAATTTGATTATTTACGTAGTTCATATATGTACAAAAGTTCTTACATTTGTTTCCAAAATCTTTAACAATATGAATTATTTAGGTAGTAGATCATCTATACTCTTGTTTGAGTCGATTTTTTTTACTATGATTTAAAATGGATTGAGGAAGATTAAAAAACCTCTCATTAATGATGAATGCAAAATTTTTATCGAGGTTTATGATTTTTTTAATATATACTGCCTTTTAAGAATAATTTTATAAATAAATGAAGTTTATATAAGGTTTCATGTTTATTACCTTAATATACATGGACTTTAAAATTTTAAATCCCTATAGTCCCCAGTATATGCACCAAATTTTTTGTTACTTTATTACTTCATAAAATAGAAAAAAAATATTGAAGTTGTTAATATATGATCAAGAAATTATGAGTTTTAAACTTTAAAAATTTATTATCGAACTTTTCTCGAACCCTATATATAATAGGCACGCATCAAACTTGTTCTTTTGATCACTTCATAAAATATCAATTTTATCTTTTCCAGTATTCTCTTTTTTTCACTTATCTTTTCCAATATTCTCTTTTTTCACTCTTTTTCTCTATCACCAAATAATCGCACCAACGTAATAGTTCTTTAGCGTCACTTAATTAGTCTTTCTAATTTACACTTCTCCCCTTGAAGAAAAATCCAAATCTTGGATAAAAAAAATCTCATTTTTTAATAAAAATATTTTTCAAGAAAATCCAATGTGACCCCATTGGTCCAAATTATGTACCAGCCATTTTTCACTTGTGCTATTCTGCTGTCAAATCCAAATACACTCAACCTATAACATTTGTCTGATTTCTCAATCAAATGGTTGGCAACAACATTTACAGTTGCAACCCCTTTTGGCTTCTCTGTTGTGTTGTCTTCTCTGAAGCACGAGTCTTGAAATACAAATTTTAGCTGCCCACGTAACTCTTAACACCCACAATTAAATAATTTATCCCTTTTTTTCAAGTTTCAACTTGTACCCAATTTCTCAAGAATTATTTTTGATATGTATCCGGGAAGATTTCCAGAAAACTGCAAAGAATCAGAGGATGATGATCTTGGGTATGCTGAAACTGACCCTACTGGTCGTTATGGTCGTGTAAGTACTTGTTTTTTGTTATAAAGTTTCGTTTTATCATATGGGGTTGGTCAATTATGCATTTACAGTTCTTGAATTGTTGATTTCATGAATGGAGCAAATAAAGTTACTGTTTTTGTTGTAAATAGTTGTAATGGATGATTCTTGATTATGTTTTGGTGTTTTGTCTGATAAAGGTTCAATCTTTTTGACTTTTTGTTGCATGTGATTATATGGGGTTGATCAATTATGCATTTACAGTTCTTGGTTTGTTGATTTCGACAAATGGAACAGATGAAGTTACTTTTTTCCTTTTTAGTTGTAAATTATTGTAATGGATGATTCTTGATTATGTTTTATGCATGTGCGGACAGTTCGAGGAAGTTTTGGGAAAAGGGGCAACGAAAACAGTTTATAAGGCAATTGATGAGTTGTTAGGTATGGAAGTGGCATGGAGCCAAATTAAACTTAATGATTTGCTTCAGTCACCAGAGGATATAGAGAGGCTTTACTCTGAAGTTCATCTCCTTAGCACTCTCAATCATCCTTCTATCATGAAATTCTATACTTCTTGGATAGATATCGAAAACAGGACCTTTAATTTCATTACTGAGATGTTCACTTCTGGTACTCTCCGAGGGTAATGCTCTATTCCTTGTCTATCATTGTTTTTCTCTGAATTGAAATGATATAAAGTTATGCAGTTTAGTTTCTGGAAAGTTTTATGCAGTGACAAGTCCATAATTGTGGAGTCTGGTGGGTTCTAATCGTTAAATTCACTCTTTGGAGATTGTGAGTCTCGTGTTTCTACCATTTCATCATCAAGGCATCTTGAAAAAGAATCGTATTCCATGAATATGATATATTCATCTATTTTGGCATATGGAATATATGACAAAGGTGGTATCTATTGATTGGTCATGTCATATAGGCCTGAGTTGGATATCTAATTGCTTCGATGTGAGTTATCAGAAAACCCGCCCACTAGTTAATGTTGCAACTAATTTCATGTGAGGGCCCTGGACTTGAAGGCCCCAATTTTGATGACTAATCGTGATAGTTTATTGGATTAATAGAATTTTTCTCTCCTTAGGTTTTATCTTACATGTCATGTCCTATTGATCTGTCACCTTACTGCTGTAATGTCTCGTGAAAACAACCAAAGAATTTAAAATTTGAGTTTTGATGCTTATTACAATTGATAGGAGACTTGGAGGATCAACAGTTAACTTAAATATCTGTGATGGATTTGACGATAAGGATACATTTGATTGAATGCAGATACAGAAAGAAATATCATCGAGTAGATATTCGTGCTGTAAAGATTTGGGCACGCCAAATTTTGGAAGGTCTGGTTTATTTACATGAACATGATCCACCGGTGATCCATCGAGACTTGAAGTGTGATAACATATTTGTTAATGGTCATCTTGGACAAGTGAAGATTGGGGATCTGGGATTGGCTACAATTCTTCAGGGATCACAAAGAGCGCACAGTGTTATAGGTATCTCCCGTCTCCCACTTCCCTTTTTCCTGGCTGGACTTTTGTCATCAATCTGTTATAAATTTGCCGAGCACCAAGTAGCAGTTACATTTTCTGAAATCACAAGTTTGAATTTGGTGAACCCAAGTTGTTTGGAATCGAGTTATAGTTGTTTTTCATGTACAATTTGAATGTGGTGAGTCAAGCTCTGTGGTGTCCCAAATGTCGGAATGGATTTTTCTTGACTGTTTGATATTTGAGATTTTACTGCATATAAACATCAATCAAATCTGAGGTGCGCTAGTGTTTTGTCAAACATTGACAATTACTACTAAGTGGTTATTATTTCAATTTATTGCAATAGGAACACCTGAGTTCATGGCACCAGAACTATACGACGAGAATTATGATGAGCTTGTTGATGTATATTCGTTTGGCATGTGCATCTTGGAGATGCTTACTGGAGAATATCCATATAGTGAATGTGTCAACCCTGCGCAAATATACAAGAAAGTGATTTCTGTAAGATGCTTCATTTTTTTGTATCTAATTTTTCAACAGTGTTTATCAGTCAAATCAGAAGTTAACTTGCATGCTCTTTTATTCCTCACGCAGGGTAAGAGGCCAAGAGCATTTTATAAAGTTCAAGACTTGGATGCACAAAGTTTTATTAGGAAATGCTTGGAGCCAGCATCAAATAGATTATCAGCTAAAGAACTAATGCTTGATCCGTTCCTCATGATTGATGATACTGATAGTGAGTCAGTTACAGCGATGCGACTTCAAAAGCCTATCTTGAATGATAAAATTGCTATCGAAGACCTTCACTTGAATGAGGATGTTCCAAGGACTAATATGACCATCACGGGGAAGTTGAACCCTGAAGATGATACCATTTTTCTTAAAGTGCAGATTGCAGATAAGCAAGGTATCTGCTACTCTTCCGTCTTTATCAAATTTCTATCTACTGTGATCTCAGCTTGTTCTCGAAGGATTAGACACTTTAGACAAAAAAAAAAAGTTGGTTCCATAAGCAGAACGAGAAGTAATATATAAAGGAAAAAAGCATGTTCGCTGATTTAAGTTTTAACGCTGTCCATTGCAGGTGATGTTAGGAATGTGTTTTTCCCATTTGACACTGTGAACGACACTCCCTGGGAGGTTGCAAATGAAATGGTGAAGGAATTAGAAATTACAGACTGGAAGCCATGTGAAATCGCTAATATGATTGATGGAGAAATATCCGGCCTGGTACCTGAGTGGAAGAAATGGAATCAGTTTGAATCCGCTGATTACCATGTGCTAAGCCATAAGGATGATGATAACGATCGCCATAACCCTTTCAGAGGTTTCTCGTCTTGTTCATCTTCCCAAGTGTCATTGTCAGGTCTGCTCTCCTCTGAAGTGATTGATACAAACATCAATGACCGTTGTTGGCTTCATGGTATTTAATTAATTTGATCTAGTGTTATATTACCAATTCCACACACGTTGACTTTGCTCTATTGTCGATAGATT
This sequence comes from Solanum sejunctum, assembly GCA_025642045.1. NCBI lineage: Eukaryota > Viridiplantae > Streptophyta > Magnoliopsida > Solanales > Solanaceae > Solanum > Solanum sejunctum. The sequence continues at coordinate 22,947,528 of JAOTQJ010000096.1, read as the reverse complement.
TCATTTAAGTAACTTGACTATTGCTCTGCGTTGGTGAGAATGAACCATATATGTTAGTTGAGTAATGTTGAAGGACTAGCATACGTACTTCGACCAGAAAAAGTTATGAAGATGTGATTGTTTATATGTTTGTACTACATTTTGCTCTTGCAGGTGATATTTTTGATGACACGAGCTCTCAAAGCTCATCGCACTCTGCAAATTATTCCAACTTCAATTACTTCTCTGATGATGAGAATGATCCGGTGACAACCTCTACAAAACAAAGTCAACCAGCTACTGCGATTACTCACCACACTTCCCGGTTCTGCCCTGAGGAAAACTCAACCACCGGGCAGTCTTTGGCAAGAACATGCTACAAGCAATGCAAAGCTATGCTAGAATCTAAAGGAACTTCTTCCGCCTCTAAAGAGAAGGGAAAAGTTGATGCGCGTAGACTAACAAGGAACAGGTCCTTAGTGGATATGAGAAGCCAGTTGTTGCACAAGTCATTGGTGGAGGAAGTGCACAAGAGACGATTGTTCAAGACAGTTGGTGCTGTTGAAAACATTGGGTTTCAACAACCTTATAAGGATTTGAATAGGAGTCCTCGATCGATGAATTCTACTAGTTCAATGAGATTGTCAAGTGATGGTAAGGGACAAGGTCACAAACCAAGAAGACATTGATTTTCTCTTGACCAGAATATGCAACTTAAATACTAGGACGTGTATATATACATATTGTAGTTTTAAGCAGATCGGGGTCTGAAATAGGCAGCTGATGTAATTGTAAATGACAATAAAAGTGTTTGCTCATTATTTTGTACATTTGTTCCTGCAACCAATGAAAGAAATTACACCATCTTGCAGGGACGGAGCTAGAGAGTAAGTTACGAGTTTGGCAAAATCCAGTAGAACAAAAACCTTGTCTTTGTATTAAGAAATTCGCTTATTAAGTAAAAGTGAGTCATCTACCACTTGCTTTTCATAGAATTTAGAATTCATAAACTTAAATTTACAGTTATCAATATGGACTGACTCACTCTATTTGGATTAGCCTATTTTTTTGTGCGCTAAAAAATAGCTAGTCTAACCCATCAATATGTGTATTGCAGGCCTTGTCGAGTCAGCCCATATTTTTATAAGTATAATTTTTTTTATATAATTTTAAATTAAATTATAATTTAAAAAATATTAAAATAAATAGCAACAAGACAATATTACATGGTATTAGTGTTACTACTATATATTATAAAATCATTATTTGTATCTAAATCTTAATATTTAAAAAATTTAAATGAACTTTGAGTTTCGTCTCTTATTATTTTTAATACTCTATTTTATTTTTATTTATAATTATTTTTTAATTCGATCCACAGACTGGTCAAACTCATATTGCAAAAGCCCACAAATCATCTGACTTATTCAGGTCGAGCTCTAAAACACTTAGCTCGGCCTGCTAAATCACAAGTTAGGCCAAGCCAGCACAACGAACCTAGCTCATATTGATGATTCTACTCAAATTTCTAGGTTTGTCTCTATTTATGCAAATGTTCTCTATTTAGGCTTCAATTTACATACCATCCCTATTTTTGAAAAAATTGTATAAATATAACTCTTGGACTGACAGAATATTAGATTATTGGTTGGTCCATTTTGAGATAGTTGTTAAATAAATAAAGATTATAGGTCAATTTAGACTATATATCAACTTAATTTTCAGAGGAACTAAGTTAAATTGATCAAAATGAATTAAATTAATAAATAAGTGAGTCTTGTCTAAACTTGGGAGGATTAGGCGAGTCTTATTTAGTTTCGTGCAATAATAATAGGTGGATGGCATTTTTGTTAATGTATATGGCATGCTATATGAGTTATAATTTGAATAATTGATTAAGAGGGCATGGAAATGTAAAGTAATGGTATATTTGCCCCATGCTTGATACACTTTTGTGAACAGAATCTTCATTGTGGATCTTTCAAGAATGATGAGGCTTCACTTTTCCCCAAAGGTCACTTTGGTTTCCAGGGATACAAAGGACGTTACAGTTTTAACTCTAATTGCTGGATGCATCTTCTTAGTTACTTCAATCTTAACAGGGGTATAATATGTAACGTGCGTCCTAGATGAATATGATTTTTTTATTTTTAAATTAAAGATTTTGAGTTTAAGAATTAAAATAAAAAATTAATTCATCTGATGACTTGATTCTACACACCCAAGGGGAAAGCAACTCTCTCGAAAGTTTATTTCCACACTTCATCTTAATGGGACTAAAATTATTGAAAAAACAAAACAAGATACTCTCTTTATTTTAAAAAGAATGATATACATTCTTTTTGATCTGTTTAAAAAAGAATGACTTATTTCTTTTTTGGTAAAACTTTAATGTTTACTTTCCACATGACATATTTAAAAATTACAAGATTAAAGGACATTTTAATACATTTGACAAAACTTTGATTTAGGACTGCAGTATTCAATATTTATATTAACTATAGTGCATCAAACAAATAGAATTCATTATGGTAGAAGAAAAGCCTTTTTATTTTCTTAAATTTCTTATCAAATCAAACTAGGTCATATTTTTTTAAATAGAAAGAATAATATTAATTATTCGCGTATTTGGTATGAACAATTTTTTTCTTCCAAAAAAATATTTTCTTGAAAAATAATTAAAAAAATGACTTCCACAGGAAAATGAGTTCCATAAATAGCATTTCAAGTTAATTATATTGTCTCCTCCCCAATCCCATCCCATATTATTTTTCTAAATTCTACAATATTTCTTTGCTTATCTATGCAAATACCAAAAAGTGAGTAATTAGAAAACACTTATTTTTGAAGACACAATAATTTTGTGAAGAACTCAAGTAATAATAATATATTATCAATAGACAAATGGTTTATGGCTTATCAAATCTTTGAAAATCTTCACTTATTTCCTTGACTAGTAAACATATCGATTTTATGTAGAGAATAATTAGAAAGATAACTTAAACATGAATTCAAGCTAATATCCAACTACAATTACTCAAAAATAAATTCTTTTACGGGGTGAATAATAAAAACGTATTCAAAATTTAAATTCGATAAGAGGATCCCTCTTAATAGGAAATTTACACTGTACAACCAAGGGTAAAATCAATTTTTTTTTTAATAATTGTTAATCCACTTGATAGGACGAAATCTTATCATATGATAACAAAGATGGTTTAAAATTTACTTTAGAATTGCGTGTGACATATTTGCCTCTCGTGACTAGATGGAGTTTGGTACTAGTAGTTCCCTAACCATACTTCCCTGTTTTTTCTAGTTAGTTACATGTTGGCCGCAACTTATGTAACTAACACCCCATGTAGTGGCAAAGTATCAAATGTTGTTAACAATATTCAAGATTTAATATATATGAAAAATAATCTTTAACCTATATACATAATAGAATAGGTTGATGGTGTTTAACTGACCACCTTTCACCCCTTCACTACTAGTGGCTATACCACTGAGTGCATGAATATAGTAAATTTGTTCATTTTTTTTTAATGTCTTCACTAAAACTTGTACCTATTGAAAGCTCAAACTAAGGATTAAAATTTGTGTTTGTTGTTTTGAATTCATTCATTTCATCCTATAATAAATCTAAGGTTTATATTAATCTCGTGGCAGCAGGGGCGAGCTAGCCCCTTATTAGGAAGTTTATCCGAACCCCCTTTAATACTATTTATATATGGTTAAGATAACTATTTACATATATTTAATAGATGTTGAACCCCGTTCAGTGGCGGAGCCAGTATTTTCGTCAAGGATATTCATACTTTTAGAATATGAGTGACTGATTTTTGTATCAAGGATATTCAACAATTGATATATATCAAAATATCTATATTTAACCTATATTCGTAAAAAATTTTCAATAACAAATGTTCATCTGACCACTATTAAGTGAATGTAGTTTCTCCCCTGCCCTTCATATTGCTCATGTAGCTACTTATTCACATTTTGAACCCCCTTAGTCATACTCTTGACTTCGCCTACCTGTGATTGGGGAAATTAAGAGGTTTAAAATCTCAAGTACGAATTTTTTTTTTCGAATTAAAGATATATACATCAATAATGCAAAGAAAATTCTACAACAATTGGCAATAGCAACTCACAAGATTCTAAATGTCCAATACAATTGAAACACAACGTACATTTTTTATTTGGCCTATATATTTACATCTTTGTGGTCCTTTCATTAATCTCCACAATTAACATGAAGAATTAAGCTTAACATTATTCATTCTTAATCCTTATTTACAGGAAACATCTTTTTGATAAGACAATTAATAGTGTTCCCAAAAAAGGAAACTTGGTGATTAATGAACAGCTAAAAAATTGCATTATCAATTTGTTTAAAAGTCGGCCAATAGGGTACCGTTAATTATCTAGGTGTTCACTCATTTGGCAATTCTGTAATAGAGACGGCCACCTTTTACTTTATTGACAACAATGCATACTTTAAAAAGATGTACTAGCTTTATTTATGATTTACAATATTTCTTCTCCGAGCATCGAAAACAATTGATGACAAAAATATAAGGTAAGACTATATACAATAAATTATTGTGATTGAATTATTTCTCGGATTCTGTGCATAGCAGAAGCTTTTCTGTACTGGGCTCGCCCTTTTTTGATATTTCTGCACTATGTTCATTCTAATGTGGACCTCTTCTGTCGACACTTAGAAAGTGAGGCATCAACTAAATTATTTGGGCGAAGGGGATGAACTAATTGAGAACACAAAAAAAATCTGAAATAATCTAAATATCTTGTCTCAAATTTTATTATATCAATGATCAATCGATTCGACGTTATCTTATGAGTTTATAGCTTAAAAGTATTTGAATGACATGGTCACATACTTTAACTTTATATCAAAACAGGACATCTCAAAAGAAAGTATTCCTCATAAATTCGGAAGATTATCATAGCTAGAGAAATGAAAATGAAGGCAAAAGAGATGGATTTGACACCAATAAAGAAAAATTCTCTCTTTCTTTATAATAGTTGTGCTTTTTCCTTTAGGACAGTATCATCAACGATATGCCTTAATTTATATGAAATTTTTGTGTGATTATACTTACCAATAGTTTCTACAACTTCTTTCATTGCCCTGTTCTTCCTAAAATAATTAGTTTTATATAGCGAGAGCTTAGTGCTCTCGCGGATGTCTTGGAACTTTTGGTGTAATTCCTTTTTACACTATCAATTGATACTTTCACGATTGGTCCTTATTTCTAATACTTCCATCTCCGAGAGCTTTGCACCAAAGCTCTATACAGCACGAGGCGGGGCAGGTTAAGACTTGGCCTGCCCCGTATGCATTTTTATTGAAAAACTAAATGGTATTCCAACAAAGGAAAAAAAGATCAAGAAGTACAACATATTTTGCAACTATTACCAAACCAATTAACTAAAGAAATCAAAACCAGGAGGCCAAATAGAAAAATGTATTGTACAAATCAGACTTTTTAACCATTTTAGAAGGAATGAGAAAACAAAGAACGTAGTAGATTTTTACAAGTGAAGGTCAGATAAGTTGAACCATATTGTTTCAAATGCCTTGATGATAAGATCATGATACTCATTTGAGTTCAATGAAAGATAACAAGCAAGAAGATTTTCCAAGTCTTTCGATGTCCTGATATTGTTTTCGACAACCATTTCGATCATAGATTCTCTAAAATCCTTCTCAGGATCAATTGAAGCCTTCACTACAGCAAAACTAGTCCCTGTTGAAGCTGAAAAACTCTCTTTCTTTGCCTTCAAAGGCTTTTTTGATGATGACACACTGTTTCTCTTGCTCGCTACTTTAGTAGAATTCGTTCGTAGTTTTACACCAGAAGAGCTGGAGTAATGTTTTCTTGAAACAGGGGAACCTACTCTGTTCGAAGGTTCCTTTTCTCGTCGAGCCTTCACATTGTTGTCCTGTTTTATGTTCTTGATGGAATTTGCAGTCTTTGTAAGAATTGGAGGGAGTTGATCAATTTCTGGAATTGCCGCGCAGTTTGACTTTAGGTTGTTGAATTTGTTCGAGTTAGCTTTATCATTCATGTTCATGATTATATCAGTAGCTGAAGAAGTGAAGTGACAACTGCAAGAAGTTGGCCAATCTGAGGCAAGTTCATTGAAAGATTGAGAATCAACAGAGTCGAATTCCGAGGATGGAGAATTAAGGAAATCCAATTCAGGGAATTTATCTTCTTCTGTTGAGGAAACAGAGGAAGGCGACTTTAACTTGTTTGAGACTGAAATGTAGTTGGAAATAGAAGAAGGTACGTGTTTAGGAGAAGGCTTGTAAATTGTCTTTCTCTTGGATTTTTTCTTTGATGATGATGCGGACGATGATCGTCTCGGTGGATCAAGAAAATTATAAGAATGAGAATTGTAAATCTTGTCAACTCTAATGGACTTTCTAGTATAAGAAAATGATGATCTTGGTTGAGAAAATTGTGACTTACTAGTGGAAGATGATGAAAATGGAGTTTTATGTTTTTTGGTTTTGCTCATATCTTTAAGCTTGTAAAACCAAGTGTTTGGCATCATATCTGAAAACTTGAATTTGTGATTTCCCATTGAAGGAACAACTTTTTTTTTTCTTTCTACTTCTTTTCCCACTATATATCATAAGCAAAAGTATGAAAGTTTGTGCTAAATAAATAGTGATGAAAAAAAGGAGGCGTGGGGGTGGGGTCATGAAGAGCAAGTGGAGCACAGACTGAACAGTGTTTTCTATTTATGTATGTAAGCCAGCTGCTATTTCTTACTTATTATGATTTTGGTCATACATATTTTGGGCAGGTGATGGGGAAGTTTAGATGATCATAAGAAGTAATCAAAAGTCAAAAGACAAACTGTCACACCTATTGCATGACTGATTGTAAATCAGTCTTGGCGAAGACAGAATTTTCATCGTTCATTATCCTTAGGGACGAAGCTGTTAGTGTGACATTTTAATATTAATAAAATATATTGCCACAATATGCAACAATTTCATTAAGGACATCGTATGCCCTCTTTACTCTTATTCAGAGAGCCTCATTATGTAGGCATAAATTGTCTCATTATGTTGCACAATTACTTCTTACATGTGGTGATTAGAAAGTTAGATTGTTGGTCACAATGTTCATTTAGCAGCCAAAGTTGGTAGCAGGGAGTTGGTCTTAATTTCCCTCAAAACCTTGTAACTTCTGATTGATTATTTTCTCGTTATTTTACCTCTTTATTCTTGTAACTCGATATTATTACTCAGTATAAATAGTGATGGTCTTACTTTGTTTTAGGAAGAGGAAAAAGAGATAAGAAAATATAGAGTGAAGAAAAATGAGAAGTATTATGTTGTGTTTATATTGAGGTTAGTGAAAGAAAGAGTTGAGACAAAAATAATATTCAAGGTCTTCAACTATATTTACTATACAAAAGAGAATAATTATATATTGAAGGAAGATGTTCCTTTTGTGGAGCTTTGGACTCTTTAACTAATCCGCAATTATTTGAGTCATACAACGTTGTTGGGTTGTTGAATCCTAGAAGGGACAAGTTAAGTGTATTATTGCTGAATCGATGTAGATTATGCCACGGTAGAATTGAATCTCCTTAAAGAAAGCGACATATCCGCGTCTCGGCCTGAATGAGTTTTCCTTCAATTTTATTATTTTATTTTCAACTGTAATTTACTGTACTTGTAATATATTACACCAATAAGAGCTCTTGAACAAAAACTTAGATTGTATATGTTTAGATACGTAAGGTCAAAATTTTTCGTTACATACAATAAATGTTGAACCTTCTCGATAAAACCTACTTCTTCAACTTGCCCATCCCATAGGTAAAAAAGAAGAAAAAGGAGGTCAGGAGGAAAAAGGAACCAAAATGCTTTAAAAGAGCAACACACTAGCTATCTTCTAGAATTTTACTAGATTAATGAAGAATCTGTGTCCTCTTTTTCGTTTTGCTTTTCTTTTCTGACATTTGAGGAATTATCATCTGTCCATTAACTAGTTTCTTAAAGAGGAGTCTCGAAATAACTGATAAAATTATTATCATGTGATCAGAAAGTTACAGATTTAAATCTTTGAAACAGACTCTGATAGAAATATAAAATGAGACTACATATAATAGACTCTTCTTGTGTAGCCCTTCTTCGAACCTTGTGCATAAATGCACCGAACATTAATTAGTTTCTTGGAAATGAGTAACTTATGTGGGACTCTCGGAAGTTGACTTGGCCCCTTCACAAAAATATAAAACTTAAATGACAAAATGATGATTTATCATTAGTAACAACACATGCCCATATATGTCTATGAAAAGTTTGTGGTCATCAAACAAGCAAGTCCCCAGGAATTATGGCAAATGTTGTCATATTTTCTTACTATTTAAAGGTATAATATATAGTCTCCAAATTATTTGTGTCACGTATCATCTCATGTAAAATCTTGCTTCAAGTTATAATCATACAAATACGACTTTCTTCTAACTCGATTGAGATAATTAATTTATTTGAGGAACGGAACTTAATTTACTGCAAGTTTATATTAAATTCAGATTGGTGATGAGGCAAATTGAGAATCATATGCTTAGCCAATTTTACGGGGGCAGAACAAGATAACGAACATATTAGGAATTACTTTTGTTAGAAGCATTGCGGTTTGTGATAATAATAATAGACTCGTTGACTCTAGTATCCGAACTTGTTTGGTCAAGCGTTACGCTATACTTTGATATGATGCATAATAGGCCCATAATTATGGGAAGTCTGGGCTAATAGGCCCAAAATTACAAGGACTATTGGATGCCTTAATTATTGAAAAAATTACCTAAAATAGGCCTAATTTGAAATTACTTTATCCTTAATAGATCAAATCTAAATTATTTATCCTTAATAGATTCATTACTAAAATTATTTACCTTTCTACCCACTTATCCCTTTTGATTTCGCATGCTGACATCGGCATAAATATTATGGAATATACTCTGGTGATATACATATGCCACAGCGGTATCATAAAGAATGAGCTTAGTCCTTTGTGATATTCTGGCGGTATATTGATACAAAATTGATATATATGATTTTCTTTTTAAGAAATAAATAAAAAAATTATTAAACTCTAAATTAATAAAAGATATATTTATTATGTACTCTGGTGGTATCTTTATACCATATCAATATCATGTAGGATTGAGTTTAATTGATACCTTGTTGATATATGTATACCCTATTGGTATATCAGCGCATGAATTTTAATGTTAAGGGGTAAAATTTTAATAGTATGAAAGATACTAAATGTAAAAGGGTATATGAATGTAAATGATTTGATTTAATGGGATACAAACTTAGTTTTTCCTCAATTATTCATCACTTATATAAGGCCCATGAGAAGTGTTCCTTGATGATCAGTTCCCTCATTCTCGATGTTGATCGTGATACATTAGATTATGATTGATCTTTATCATTGATCTTTCGTATATATCTTAACAACCATCACGTCCGTTAACAAACTAAAATATAGATCAAAACTATATTGTACTAATAATATAACTACAACTTGCTAGAAGGAGTTGGTGACAATTTTTTTCATGGTATACCACCTTTAATTTCTTCTTCTAAATTAAACGTGCAACCAACAACTTATTATTCTCCCACATTACCTTAAAAAAGGAGTACACTTTTGCTATTCTTCAACCCCAATATAATACACCATTTGAAATTTGTCAATACCAAATTTAAGGTACAAAAGAAAGAAAATGAAAACGAACACTTCATGTTGTTTGAAATTCAATCCATGCAAGAAAATAGTAAAGTTGTTCCAGTTCAAATTAAGAAAGCCTCGCTTTATAAAAAGGCTTCGATTTTTTCGCCCTTCAGTGTTTCGTTCAATAAGGAGATCAAAATCAAGAAAGGAGGATCAAGTCATGGAGCTCAAAAGTTTTTCCGACGCAGGTAAAGGTGATAAATGAGCAGCAGCATCATCAACATACCCCAGTGTCTTAAAAAGTTTTCGCTCATTGCGGGGTGAGGGGGGGTCGGATGTACGCAGCCTAACCCCTATGTTTAACAACATAAAGGTTGAATTCCTTATAAGTCTTAGGCAAT
>JAOTQJ010000096.1:22924873-22935841 GCA_025642045.1 Solanum sejunctum | reverse complement strand
CGTACATCCGACCCCCCCTCACCCCGCAATGAGCGGGAGCCTTTTGAGGCACTGGGGTATGTTGTTGTTGTTGTTATATGGAATTTGCCTAATGCTACTGTTTAACATTTAGCCACACTTATAAAGTGGATAGAAATTGCTTTTCTTAGGCTTATAAAGTGTAAAATATAAAAAATTATGCTAAGTTGTGAAATGAAAATTCTAGCAGATGTGGATATCAAGAAAAGAAACCATAGAATACGAGCAGATAAATCGTGAAGAAGATGAAGAGAAGTGGAAACTATGGCTAACTTTTAAATACACTTGAAATGTGGTTAATACTTAAAAAGTTTTTCATATGATCTCTCTTCTAATAAGCTCACTATTCAATATAGTGTGATGTGAAGATTCGATGTGAAGATTCGATAATAATTGTACTATTGCTAGCTTTGTCTAAAGTGTTACTAAATGTGTGCGTGGAATTAATCCTTGGCTAATCTACGAAATATACGCGTTATTAGTTAATTAAACCGCGGACACTTGTCATTCTTCCACGAAACATCTTTCTTTTGTCTTAAGTATCATTTTAATTATGATAGTAATAGTCTTATCTAATCTAATACTCTGTGTTGTTACCCCTTTCTTATTTCTCAACTGCACCAACAATAAAACAATAATATTACCCTAATGCTTCAAAGATTTTCGTTTATTAAGGGTAAGAGGAGGTCGGATGTAAGCAACCTGATTCTTATGTTTAAAAATATAGAACGATTATTTTCGAATGACCCATAATGAGAGTCAAACGTTATATTAACTAACTGCTACTTCACAATTGAAAGAAACATAAATAATTTAAAAAATTATTTTACTTTAATTCATCATACCTTAAAATTAAAAAATAATTAATTTTTCACTCTAGAAACCAACTGCACCAACAATAACAAGAAGAAACCTAGAAGCTTTGACACCTTACATAACTTATTAATTACTAGAGTATTTAATTAGACCGACATAATAATATTTTTATGGATTACGTGTTGGACTAATACCGTCCTTATTCACTAAAATTATTATTAAAGTCACGTGTGCTCGGTCGTCTTGTGGAATATAATGTCGTTACTTTTGAGTTGATTTGGTCGTAACGCCGCTCCAATTTTAAGACAACATGATATAGAGTTATATAGTTGAATAAATATATTCATACTATTAGTAAATCTGACAAATTTTGATGGTCGAAATAATATATTACGTAAAAAATAAAGTAGAATGATAGTTTATTCATTTTAATTATTTTTAATGAATGTTTTGACTCGATCATTTCATTACAAATCAATTTTATATAAAATTCAAATTTTTAAGGGGTTGTTTGATAGAGTATATTTGAAAAAATAATGCATGTATTAACTCTTTGTATTGATATCATTTGTTGTGTCTTTTCTCTGAATTTTTTACAATGATTGGAATTTTTCTTTTAGTAAAAGCAAAATTTTCTTTTTTTCAAATTTGGCGAGTTCTTTTTTTTTTTTTTTGTAAAAATAGATTTATGACTCTATAAATATAACCCATTTCTTCTGATTTGATATCATTCGTAATGTAGCCTTAAGGGCTTGAGAGTTTTGTGTAGGGGGAGAATTGCAAATCATAAGTGTGTGTGAACCTCTTCATATTCTGAGTGGATTGTAAGATTATTTCATTCGATATTGTGTACTTTCTTTTATATAATGGATTGTTCATTTTCCCTTGCGAATATAGGTTGGTTGATCGAACCACATTAAATATTTGTGTCTCTTTATAGTATGTTTCTAGTTTATCATCATACTCATGGTCTTTCGAGTCTGTTTTGTTTATTTTCATATGACACCTGATTTTATCGTTCCTAACAGTAATACCTTATTTGGTACACCTTTTCGTGCTATGTGCTTGAATTAGTTATACACTCCAAGGATTATTACTACCATGAAGGATATTTTTATAATTAAAATTTTTAATATAATGTATATTATTTTTAATAGACCGAATTAAATAAGGCATGATAAATAATATATGTATAACTAATATCATTATTACTTTATCAAAATATTATTAATATAAACAATACTAATAAATTCTATTTGATATTATTTTTATATACTCTAAAACGATCCCTGAGCGTGAATTAAGAGGATATAGATAAAACAAATAAGTGGTCGAGAAACTTCTTTGATTGGATAATATAATTAAGCAATGACCGGTTTAAGCAAAAAGGAAAATCAATAACTTAATTAATTGAGATTCAATGGATGACTGAAACGTGTAAACCACAGCCAAAACCGACTTTTTTTGATTTACTAAAAACGTTGAAGGGCCAACTTATTCAAAAACCAGCTATATAAGCCAAGTAAACTCATTTGAATTTTCAGGACTTTAAACTTAATTAAGAAGTTTCTCTTTTTGAACTATTCCTATACATATACCAGAGGAAAATAAAATAACTATATATACAAATCTCTTAGCTGCTGCTTAAATCATCACGTTAGTTGCATCCCGGCATCTGTTTACCGATGCCGGAGAAGCCTTTATTCGGAAAATATGAGCTCGGTAAGCTACTTGGCTGCGGCGCATTCGCAAAAGTGTACCACGCTAAAGAAATCAACAATGGCAGGAGTGTCGCCATTAAAGTAATTAATAAGAGCAGTATTACCAATAAAGATGGCATTCCTGATAAACACATCGAGCGTGAAGTCTTAGCCATGCGCCAGCTGCAGCATCCATACATTGTTAGACTCTATGAAGTGCTCGCCACGAGGACGAAGATCTATCTCGTTATGGAATATGTCAAAGGAGGCGAATTATTCAGTCTAATCGCTAGTAAGGGCCGATTTAGTGAAGATCTGAGTCGCAAATGCTTTCAGCAACTGATTTCAGCCGTTAATTACTGTCATTCACGAGGAGTTTACCATCGTGATTTGAAACCGGAAAATATTCTAATCGACGACAATGGAGATCTCAAAGTTTCTGACTTCGGGCTCAGTGCTACAACTGACCAGATCCAATCATTCGACGGGCTTCTACATACGGTTTGCGGATCGCCGGCGTATGTAGCTCCGGAGATTTTAACGATTAAAGGATACGACGGAGCTAAAACCGATGTCTGGTCATGTGGAATCATTCTCTATGTGATGACCGCCGGTTACTTCCCGTTCTACGATCAGAATCTGATGGTAATGTACAAGAAAATCTACAAAGGCGAATTCCGGTGCCCGAAATGGATGTCTCCGGACGTTAAGCGGATACTATCTCGTCTTTTGGATGTAAATCCGGCGACGAGAATTACGATTGAAGAGATCATCAGAGATCCGTGGTTCAGAAAGGGATTGAAATTTATCAAATTCTCAGAGGATGAAGAAAATAAGATAAATCCATTAACAAATCATTTGAATGCGTTTGATATAATTTCATTCTCCAAGGGACTGGACATTTCAGGATTGTTCAAATCGAACAATCCGGTGGATGATTTGGAGAGGATAGTGGTAGAAGAGTCGCCGGAGAACGTAATTGAGAGAATTGAAGAAGTTGCTAAGAAGGAGAATTTCATGTTGAAGAAAAAAGAATGGAGAATCGACATGAAAGCACAAAACGGTAAATTAAGGATAAACTTAGATGTATATGGATTGACCGAACAATTAATAGTCGTGGAAATTCAAAAAATCAGTGGTGACAGTGATGTATATAAAGATGTATGGAAGAATAAACTGAAGCCAGTAATTCTGAAACCCCGGATACCAGAGCTCCAGGTTTCCGATAGATAGATTTCATGCATTGAAATTGGGTGACTTTTTTTTTATTACATGATTAAAAGTAAAGAAAAAAATATTGTACTAGAAATTTTTTTTCCAAGGAAGAGTCAATGTTGAGTCGAGGGTCTTTCAAAAATAAACTCTTTATTTCTATGAGATAGTTATAAATTGTGAGATTTCAATGAGTATTTTATTATTTTGTAAAAAAGAGTTAATGTAAAGTAAGGAAAAAAAAAAAAAGAAACGGGAGAAAGTTCATGTTGTATATATATACCTTTTCTTGTCTTATATGTTTGTGTTATCTTTGAGACTAAGCTTATGATTGTTCATCATTTTGGATTTAACTGATACACATTTATAATATTGTGAGTAGTGAAGATTCATATAAGTAATGAAGAATATAGGCTATTTCGATTTAGAATTGAGAAATGATATTATTTGTTTGCCAATTAGTTAATGATCAAAAAAATCAATACAAGTTAATTCTACTTAGGATCACAATTGGCTAAAAAGATCCAATAAATTCATTAAGGAGTCAAAATCGAGTGCTTGAGTGTCATATAATTTTAGACTTTGATCATTATTTTTGTACGTAAAACAATAATTTAAATTTTCTGGAGGCAGCAAATTGTTCAGTGGTCAGGAAGATGGGTGTTTTTGGACCAATCATGATACCTTCCAGTTTCACATAATATAATCATCATTTTTCTAGGACATCTACACTAAGGATGTGAACGGTAGGAGGAAAATGTTTTTCTTGTCAAGAATAAAATATAAGACAACAATTTATTTAGAAAAATAAGTGAGTTTTTTAAATTAATTTTCACGTATTTTGTTACATAAAACAAAAATTGTTACTCTCTCTGTCTAATATTAACTGAATTTATAAGGTAATACACACATATTAAGAAAAATATTCAAAGATAAATTTTACATCATATTTTTCACTATTGCCCTTTATAAAATCATAAATATATAGTGTAATTTATTTTCTAGAAAATGTAAAAGTTCAATAAATAAAAGGGTAAATATGGAAAAAGTTTCAAACATTCATCTTAAAATATGAAAAATTTATCTATTTTGAACTTTGAAAAAATTCTCAAAAATTCAATTAATTTGAGACAAACGGATTATTTACTATATGACAACTTATAATCTAGAGTAATAATATGGGAGATACCGTGTGGCCTAGCTAGTAAGGATGTGTGTGTTTGTGAAGCTAAAGTGTGTTAGAGGGTTACCGGTATGAAATGAAGATATTTATATACTATTGTGAGCTAAACAAAATTGAATCAAGATTCTTTTTTTTTTTTTTTATCTAATTCACTTATATTGAATCTAAAAAAAAAATATTTTTCAACAAACTTATACACTAAGTAAAATAAATAAATTGAAATAGAAATAATTACTCTCTCCATTCCAGATTAGTTGAATTATTTTTTCAATGTTCAAAATAGTTGAATTGTTTAAAGTTCAAAATAAATGTTTAAAATTTTTTCATATTTGCCCATTCATTTATTAAAATTTTATATTTTCTAGGAGATAAATTACACCACATATTTATAAATTGCACTAAATATTTGTGACTTCGCTGAAAAGTATAATTTAAATTTTATCTTTGAATATTTTTCTTAATATCTATGCATTCTCTTATAAATTTAATTTAAATGGGACGGAAGGAAAACTATCCTAAAATAGCTAATTTACAAAACAGTACCAAGCCGAAAAGGACAAAAACTAAACAGAATGTACATTAAGCCCAATCCTAATCATGGCCCAAGTGAAATTTGGACTCTTCTGAACATACGGCCCAAAGTCTTTTCAAGCCATCCTAAACTGAACAATTTAGGGCCCAATCGAACTTGCATGACATTTTTGACTAATTTGGATATTTAAGTTTGTGTTTGTATCCAAATGGGGACATATCTAGTTGGAGGTTTTCAGGTTCACGTGTATCGTATTCTCCTTCCTATGTCAAATTGGAGTGTATTTAGGTGGAGTTCACCAGGTTCACATATATCATGTTCCCCTTCATATATCATATATATTAGTGTTATACAAATAACAATATTACTGTAATGCTTCAAATGTTCACGTCTATCGTGAGGTAAGAGAGGGGTCGGATGTACGCAGTCTGATCCCTATATTTAAAAATATAGTGCGACTGTTTTCAGATAACCGATGATGAGCGTCAAAAATTGCATTGACTAACTGCTACTTCACAATTGAAAGAACGCAGACAGTTCCACATTATATGATGATGATTGGGTAAACATTTTTAATCTATATTAAAAAGTTAAACCGATTCAATAAAAAAGTTTAAAAATTAAATCAATCAAATTTATACCTTGAATCCACCTTTTTATAATAGTGCATCTCTTCTTTTAAAATCGCCTTTGTTCGTAAATAGGTTATATACAACCTCTAGTTTTCATGCACACAGTATTAATAATCTATAATAAATGACTTAAAAAATGTGGCAAACCACATGCATGGCAACAAATTCCCAGCTACTTTGAATAAAAATATTTAATAAATTAACAATGGGAATATCAAATTTATTTTAATTATTAATGGTACGATGATTAATGAGGCATGTGAAGGAGAGGAAAACAAAGAAATCAGTTACTCTCTCACTGGAAAATCAATCTTTTTTCCAAATGCATTAATTAAACTCTACTTATATTATAAATTATAATAATATGTGTTATGGTTAATTAATTATTGATAAGTAAATAATTGTTGAGTTGTGATGTAAACAGAAGGGCGATTTTGTAGGCTAAAAATACGGGTCAAACTAAACGTAGATCTCTGTATATAAATGACTTGTATTTAAAGCAAAGTTATTCACTCTGTAAATAATTACTAAGTTTTTTATCCTCCCAATGCTTCCATGTTTCCACTTCTTATAACTTTTATATTTATAATATATTTTTGGCATAATTACCAAGTTATCTTTGAAACGAATTTTTTGTGTTATATTATATTGGAAAAAGTAAATAAAATAGATCTAATATTAAATTATTTATTTTTAATAGATTCAAATTATTTATATTTCTACTTACTTACCCTTTTTTATTTTATGTGTTGACGTTAACGTCAGCATAAATACTATGAAATATACTTCGACGGCATATATATATTATATCAATATATAGAATGCGTTCAGTCTTTTATGATACTATGTAGGTATATAGATACTCAATTGGTATATAAATTTTTTTTAAGAAATAATTAAGAAATAAATAAAAAAATTAATAAACTCTAAATTAGTGAAAAATATAATCATTATATACTCTGCTGGTATATTTATATTATATCGGTATCATATAGGATTGAGTTTAATCATCTGTGATACCCTGTTGATATATGTATAATCTATTGGTATATCATAGAAGCAGCACAGATGCCGAGATCAACATGACGTCAGCGTGCGAATTTTAAATATTAGAGGACAAAATTGTAATAGTATAGGGGTACAAAATGTAAAGGTGTATATGAATGTAAATAATTTAGTTTAAAGGGATACAAAATTAGTTTTCCGTATTATATTTTATATTTTTTTATGACAATATTTTGCTTTAAACCCTAAAAAAATATTTATGAAGAAAAATGATGCCCTTACAAGTTGAATCATACGTACGCTGATAATTACTAGTACTAACTATTATCTCATATTTTTTTTTACTTTATCCCGCCAAAACGAGTAGCTAGAACTTAAAAATTATAGAAACATATTTATATATATAAAAAGAGGAAAGTATTGAAAATATTTCTAAATTTAACATAAATTATTAATTTCGTCTCTAAATTATTGATGATGCCTTAAAATCATTCCTCTACTTGATTAACTGAACTTAATACACCTTTGTTATGCCCGATCTTGTCATGACATAATAAGTGGTTTCAAACTTTTGTAGGAACATAGAGAACTAGGGATCTTAACAAAAAGTCGAGAGAAGTATTAAAAACAGCCTAAACTTGGTGAGAGTTTAAAGAATTTATGTCACTCATATTGTAAGATGAATAATATATTTAAGTTCAATTAGTTAATTAGAGGAATATTTTTAAGACTAATAATAGTTTCAAAATAAAACTAATTATTTATATCAAATTTAAAGATATTTTTAATTTTTCTCTCATCTATATATATAATTGTTAGTGGCATTGTCTTAGCTAGAAAGTCTTAGTAGCAAGAATCCAAGACGACATGCAATTTTTTTCAACGGGTAAACGAGTTTGGTTATTGATGCTGACACTCAATAGGAAGGCGATGGTCACAAGAAATGGACTTTCTTTTTGTTGGTTTTCCATTTGTGTTCGATATTCATATTAGGATCTGATTAAATTTTGATTCATCTATTTTTCATGATTGTGCTCTCAACAATATCTTTTCCATTGTAAAAATTATAACTTAAACTTTTGATTAAAAATGAAAAAGTTTGAACCATCCCATCACAATTCACGTGAATAGAAATTGGACTTCCCAAATTATTACTATTATTTAGATGATTATCATAAGAAATTTCCTACATATCAATGTTCTCATCGGTGAGATGTGATCCAAGATACATTAACATGACATACTCCTTATCACGATATATATCATAGAAATGTACTTATAACTACTTAAAATAGTAACTAATTTGATTGTGTAAATATTTTTAAATTTCATTTCTTAAAAAAAAGAAATAACTGTAAATGATGTAAACGTAAGTTTGGTAGTGATGAAAAGTCAATAGGTGCAACTAGTCACACGTGAGCAAGCTTTGACTCAGCTGGCAATCAATAATATTTTTTTTAGTTTCTTGAGAAAGTAAATTAATTATTTGAGCTAGTTAACCTTTGTCTTGCCTTTTAAGAACTCCTTTTCTCCCCTTTCTATTTTCCCTCTCTCCCTTTGAGAACTAAATTACATATCTTCATCTTAATTTTTCCAATTTATCTTCCATCAAAGTCTTCTTGAATGTCAAGAGAAAGGTACATCTTCAAATCAATATAGTTTCTTTATTGTTGTGGTTGTTAAATTCCTTTTCAAAAAGTAGATTAATTAGGTCTAATGAATAAAAGCACAAATCTAGAACGCGTAAGGAGTTCATTTGAATCCCTTCTCATCCGAAAAGTTGTTTTTTATATGTATAATAGTAAATGTTGAATCTTCTCAAATTCTTCACGAGTTCAGTTGCTAAATCTCCTTAACTCTAGTTAAAATCCTACGTATTGAGAATTTTATTGAACATGTACATATAGTAAATATCAGAATCCAAAAACTTCAAATTCTAAATCTGTTTGCTGATAGACTTATATTTGACTTCTTGTGATAAATAGGGAGAGATTGGATGAGATGGGGAAGAAGTTAAAGACAGAGATGGATATTTCATCAAATATTTCACAGCTACATATGCAACAACAAATGGGAAGACGACACGTGTTGGGTCCTGGTGGAGGAACAACATTGAACAATGTTACACCTTGTGCTGCTTGTAAACTTTTAAGAAGAAGATGTGCTGAGGAATGTCCTTTTTCTCCTTATTTTTCACCACATGAACCTCACAAATTTGCTGCTGTTCATAAAGTCTTTGGGGCCAGCAATGTCTCCAAGTTGCTCATGGTATTTATATTTTTCCATTTTTCAAAAAAAAAAAAAAAAGAAATTATAACATATACTTATCTATCTATCTATACAATTATATTTATATTTAACTTCTATATATGCATCAACAGTATTGTGCTATATATTAAATCGTCTGAAAGATAATTGTCCTTAAAAGTGAGATTAATAAACTAATTTAGGGGCGGAAGGGGGTTGATCATCTAACTAAATACACTTACAGGAAAATCACACGTTATATATATAAGTTCAATTTCTTTTTTCAAATTTGTTTTTATATATATTATATATATGTTAGATGAAACCATCTTGAAAAAAATCGATCCTACCTCCACCATTGAGTACATTACTAGCTCGTCTACTCAAAGGCGGATCTAGGGTTTGAAGCTAATCAGAAAGAAGTCACATCCATTGAATTCAATTTAATGCATATATAAAAGCTTTAAGATTTTTACAACAGGAAACACTATATGTTTAAGTTTTAATATTCATGAAACTTTAGTGAGGCATATAAATGTGAAACATATGATCAACATTAAAATGTTGATAATAGGCTAAACGTATGTTGACTTTTACATTATCAGTATATATAAATTACTAGAACTTTTATTTTGTTATTCCTTATCTTCCGAAAAAAGTCTCTCTACTTCTATAAGATAGTGGTAAAGTGTGCGTACATTTTATTCTCCTCAAACCCCACTTGTGAAATTTTACTCGATATGTCGTTGTTGTTATCTTGTCATGAACCCTTATTTTCTTTCTTTTAATTATTTTTTTTAATATTGATTAGGAGGTGCCAGTTGGACAAAGAGCAGATGCAGCAAATAGTTTGGTATATGAAGCAAATGTGAGGCTAAGGGATCCTGTGTATGGATGCATGGGTGCAATTTCAACTCTTCAACAACAAATTCAAAATTTACAAGTTGAGCTTAATGCAATTAGGGCTGAAATTCTTAGATACAAATATAGAGAAGCTGCTAATAGCCTTATTGCATCTATTTCCACTTCTGTGGCACCTGAATTGCCACAAGCTCCTCCTACTCCTCCTCCGCCACCACCACCACCATCCATGGTGGTGGTTTCCTCCTCCTCTTCTTCCGCTTCCTCGACTTCATCTAATTTGTACACACCGGCTTCGTCTAGTGTGGCAAACTTTAGTGCCATTACCAATAACAATATATCGTATTTTGATCAGTAGTAATGTTACATAAAGTGAAACAGATGAGACAATTGATTTTAGTGCTGATGTGATCGACTGGGGCGTGGGGAAGACATTTGGAGGATTAATTTTGGTTCACTTTTTTTCTTTTTCAAATTTGTCATTATTGATGAGAGCATTATTATATATACATACCATATATTGTATCTCCAATTATGGCAATTACAGCTAGAGAGATCTAATTAAATGATGATAAATTGTCTTATTTCATAGCTTTTGTGATGGACAATTTGAATAATTTTGAATTTTTTGTTTTTTAGTATTTTATAGACATGCAAGCATAGCCTTTTTTTTTCAAAATAATAACGATAGTTGTGGAAAATTATGAATTCTAATTTCGAAGAGTTCTAATCCTGATAGATGATGGTGTAAAAAAATTTTCT
>JAOTQJ010000096.1:22895362-22911392 GCA_025642045.1 Solanum sejunctum | reverse complement strand
TATTTTTGGGCTAAGATATATGCATGATGTTGAAATTTATCTACTATTATGAACTATCAATAAAGTAAGTTGGAGACTAACGAGGGTTGTAGTGGAGTGGTAACTAATTCTTTATTCTTAACTAGAGGTCTCGGGTTTGAGTATCCTTGGATACGGAGTTGCCTTTGTTTGGAAACGTTTTACATCTCAATGTGGGACTTTTTGACGCGAATCCAAATTTAGTCAGACTCAAATATGGATATCAGACGCCAGATAGAAAAAAAAAACAAGTTGAGAAAAGCTTAAATTTTAACAAAATAGTGTCCTAGACATAAATAATACTTTATTCGTCCCAATTTATTTATAGTCTAAAATAAGTAGTGACCTAAAAATTTAGCTAGCAAATATAAATGTATAATAAATAATACATAATCAGTACAAGTATATAAGTTATGTCTCATTTAGTTAATGGATGAATTATTTTGTCCAACTTGCCAAATATATAACTTGCCCTTTCATTTACGTGTCATAAATCCAAATTATTTATGCCAAATTAATACGTATAATCTGATTTGATATTTGTGTTGCTTAAAGCCAGTCAATTCTTAATATTTTGTGTTTATGGTAAGGACACGATGTACGTACCTTACAAAATATTAATACTCGTTCTGATATTCATTTAATATTTTATTTAATGCATACAACTACTTGGTCGAAAAATGATTAAAAAAAAAAGAAAAAAGAAATGGATGGTGAAGATTATAGTTGGGCTCTATCATATATAAACACAAATTAATTTCTTGCACCATAACAAGCGGCTCCTTAAATTTTATTACCTACCAACATCCTTAATTGTTTTTGCATTAAAAGCATATATATTAAAAGAACCAGCAACAAGTATGGTGCAACAGTCCCCATGATATCTAATTTCTTGATAAAATGTTTCAAAATAAATGAAACTTTGAGTATGGAACGTTTATCACTAAATAGACCATACGTTACTTCATGACGTAAACCAAAATTAATCAGTCTAGTAAATATTGAATATTAATTGTTTCAAAATAATGAGTATATCGGTAACAAGTATGGTGTGTCAGGCTAAACAATCTAAGGATACCTTTTATAGTGTGTGTTATTCTATGATTTGGATCATCTCGTATTGTTTATTTTGAAAGACCTCACATCATTAAGAGTATGTAACTTTTTTTTTTTTAAGAATCAATATAGAACTAGTTCACATATGTCCGACAATCTCCTTGAACTAGTTTTACATTTTCCCACCCCCTACCCCATTTTTTTCCCATGTATGTGTTTTTGAAGCTATGAGTAAAGGTAGCAAATCGACTCTTAGACGGACCAAAGGTACTTTCAATCTTTCACCAAGTCTCTGCATGATTTTTCTCAAAAGACCTCATGCCATTAATGATAACCAACAACTTATAAGTAGCTTATCTTTCTTTTTAATCTGTCAATTTAAAACTTTATTTAGATACTCAATATGATAAGGATATATTCTCTTTGTTGTTCTTGATCTGTCCATTACAGAAAAATTAAATGTTCAACAATACTCGTCCAATTTTAAAAAAAAATTATTTATCCTTAGTGTCCATTTTGCCCTTACTATTACATATTTTTATATCTAATACATTTTCCAAAATATTAAATTTAATATATACAATAATAATATAATAACATCTTACTCTTATTACCGGTAAGTGATTTTTCAAAACCAAACGTATCAAATTTGAGCTAGAGAAATAACTAACTTTTGGTAGGAATATGAAACATGCTTCCTTTTTGAAAAATGGACGTATGTATTGAATGTTTAGCAAAAATTTATGATTTCACCACTAATAAAAAAAAAACGCAATCAGATAACGAAAATATAGATTAGTAAATTTTAAATTTTGCACCTGGAGAAGAGGTAGTCGAAGAGCGAAGGAAGAAGACGACCAAAGAAACCAAATGAAGATGATAATGAAACCAATGAAGAAGTCGCAGTGCATCCTCGACTATCAGCAATTTGTCCCAAATTATTCAAATAAACCAAACCCAGTGTTGCACCAAACAAATAAACAAAGAAATATAACCAAAAATCCAATTTCATCACCATTTTCTTAGCTCCAATTTCCTCCATTACAGCAAATCCAACTTCATTTTCCTCTTTAACCCCACAATTATTAATACTCACCTCTTCTTCTGCTGTTTTAATTTCTTCCTCCAATTTACTCACATCGCAAATCCTCGGATCTCTCCTTAAACGACATTTTCCATGCCATTGTTCCTTGATACTTTCAAACAATGGGCAGATAATTGGTAACAACAGAAAAATACCCATCCCGATTAAGCTCAACAAACTTGGTAACAACTTTGAAACCGCAGGCGTTATGCTGGTAATCACGGAATAAGTCCCTGTTGCTAGAGTTATAACGAACAAAATTCGAAATCCATCGGATAACTTCCTTGATTTCTCAATCTTCGTCTCGCGAATAACTGGAGCAACTATGAGAGAGCAAACAAGGGGCAAAACAGAGTTCATCAGTAGATATGTTTCAGCCTTTTTATCCGAGTTGGAAATATTTATAACATCAACTATATCCGTAACGATCTTAGCAGTTAAACTTATGTAACTAGTCGATATTCCAACTGCAACTTGTCTATCCAACGGAAAATTTCTAATGGCTACGATGTATGAAACAGTATTGATCCAACAAATACTGTTACCAGCTAAAAATGTGAGTGAAAATACATGCCAATACGACAAGGAATGTATATGATTCGTAAGAAAAAGATACTGTACGCCGTAACCAATCAGTCCAAGTACTGAACCAATTAAGAGCACCAACCAAAGTGGTAAATAATTAGCTGCAATTCCAGCAAACCAGCCAACTAATTTTCCAGCATCGGAAGCGAATGCTAAATTGTTGAGTTGAATTTGGGAAATCGATAGGAGTTTTTTCATTTGAGAAGAATAAGCTGGGAAATTAGAGTTTGTTCCAGCCATAGACTGTAACCATAATGCTCCAACTAGGCTCATCCATTGTTTAGACATTTTTTTTAGAATCTTGTCAAACAAGTAATTCTCAAGTTTGATGAGTAATTAAAAATGAAGAATCTGTCTAGTTTTATAGATGGGAAATAACTTGAATATGAAAATATACTTGGCAGGAGGCCGGGCCTGAGTTACACGTAAGGTGTGTTTCATGACAAGGAAAAATATAAGTATGTTTCCTACTTATATTTAGTAATTGATAACTAAGGAAAAAGAAAATATTATTATAAAAATATTTATATGTAATTTAACAAAATAATACGAGAGTGGGATGGTATCAGAAGTGTCAGGTGTAGAATGGTCGAGGGATGGGGTGGGGGTCGGAGGTGTTGGATGGATAGAGAGGAGAAAATTAACTCGAACTATACTTTAACAACTTTTTTATTCTACTAGTTGTTAAAAAACTTATTTTTCTCGTTTTTAAGAAATTCGAAAGAAAATATTTTTTTAATATTTTGACCAACTAAACTGTTATGGAATCGAAGGAATGTGGAGAGAAAAATTGGAGAGAGAACAAATAATAACCCTTTGTATTGATTCTTACATTGATACAAACAAAATAATACATCATTATTTATAAATAATTAAAGAGAATAAAATTTAAAAAAATGTGTAATTTCCTTATGGATACTAAACTAAAAAGAAATTAAATATTTTGCAATTTATGTACCCTAAACTTGAAAGGAAAGTAAATATTATTAGAGTATTTTTGGACTAAAAAAGAGAAAGTAAAACTATTCTATTATTGGTGTAGTTTATGGAGTAGAAAGAAAAAATTTTAACACAAACATACAAAAATTAGAAAATATTTTTCTCTTTACCAAATAATTAACTCGAAGTATCAAAGTAATTTTGATTGTATAAATGATAAATTGAAACAGGTTTTCATGTAATTGGTAAAGTTATTATCATGTGATCAGAGTATTATGAATTTAAGTTTTAGAAATAATTTTTTACAAAAATAAAAGTTAAAGCTCTGTATAATAAATTATTATAAAATGAAATTTTCCCAAATCTCGCATAGAGCGAGAAAATAGTACATTAGATTATCCTCTATTTAATTTATAAATTGTTGAATTTTTTATATAATGAAATTTTATTTTGTAGTGGAAAAAATGATTCAAAAATTGCTTTCGAACGTACATTGGTGTCGCACTATTTTTACATATTTTTAATCCTCTTAATGAAATCAAATTCAGTAATTTTGGTGTAAAATCTATATTAATCTTATTAAAATTATTCATTAAATACATACAAATTCTTAACTTAGAAAGACTTGATTTCACATACTCTACTTCATTCGTTCCATTTTATATGATATCCTTTAACTTGACATGATGTTTAACAGAAAAAGGAAAACTTTTGAAACTAGTGTAAAACAATTCTTAAATATTTGTGTGGCTAAGATTTATTTTATTAAGAATAAGAAAATTTTTAAAACTAAATTATTTCCATCTTTTCCATGACAAACTAAAAAAAATATCACATAAAAAATAAAAATAATAAATACTCAAAAAATAATCAACGATACATATATCGTATACGTAAATTGATCCGACTATTATTGCTACTGATAAAGAAAATTGTGGTGGCAGGAGAAAAAGAAGATGTGTAGAATTAGAAGCCACCATTTAAGGTTTAGAAGGCATTAAAGGCTAATTAAAATAGCGTGTAGTTTACAAGTGAGAAAATTAAATTTTGCAAATTATGTTGCGGCTATGAAATGCTAAAATAGAATATAATTTGTTGTAAACGTAACATCAAAGAGGGCACAATTTGGTTTGCAGTTTGGTTAAGTAACTAAGTGAATTAAGAGCCTTGGACTCTTTTTACTTCATTATTAGGTCACTCTGATCTAATAAATGATATTGTCTTCGTTTCATATTAACTTAATTTTTGAGATTTGTTTTATTGAATAAAATAGTTAAATTTTTTAAAGTTCAAAATGAATGTTTGAAATCTTTTTTATATTTATTCTTTTATTCATTGAAGTTTTATATTTTTTAGGAAATAAATTACACTGCTACTTGCAAAGTTACAATTATAGTTTTATAAAAGGTAATTTTCACGTATAGCCACTTAAAAATACCTTAATTATGCTTCATAACCATAGTTTTGGTAATTACATTTAGCAACTATAATTATAATAACGTTTATATAATTTGTGCAATATGTCTATACGTTTATATAATTCGCTATACAATTTGCAATTTTTGTATAAAATTTGTTTATTTCGCTGTAAAATTTGTACACAACATTTTGTATAATTAGCTATAAAATTTACAATGTTTGTATATTTTGCTATACAATTTGATTCGCGCACATTTTTTGTATAATCATGCACAACTTTGTATAAATTGCGTGAATTATACAAAACTCAAACTGTAATTACCGCTAGATTGTTTGCTGCGAGCCTCAAATAATTCAAACTATCAAAGTAAACTAATTAACTAGTATATGTTTACTTATCCGCGTAATTTTTTCTTAATATTCTTAAATAATTTTTCTTAAAATATGTGCATTGTCTCACAATTTAAGTTAATATGAGACAAAAGAGAATTGATTTTTGTTTATAGATAAAAAAATAATTATTTCTAGTATTAATTAAAAAAAGTTGTCTTTACATTATTTATATGGAAATTTAGCATGTTTGAGATTCTTAGATTGCATGATATTAGTTATTGTTCTTGTCGTTTTCGATACTTATAGATGCATTCCTCTTCTCCTTTTCCCATTTCATGTTAATTTTGATATAAATTTTTTCTTGTTTAGAAATTTACAAGGCTGCTTTCAACAATATAACATATTGTATTTGTTATTTGTGTGAAAGGGGAAGCACCAACATGTACTAATTGATCTCATAGTAACATCACCATTGAACAATATTTTCACTGTATTATGGAATTGGTGGTTGAGGATTAGAAGGGATTAGTGTATACGCAATCTTACGTTTGTGAAGATAAATGAAATTATCTCCCATAGATTTTGTAACGATCCAACTTGTTAGTGATGTTATTTGTTTTGTGTCTAGGCCTGCACAACTTTAAAATACATTATTAGTAGGTAAAACTTGTTTACTTGTATATCCAACATCTCTTCTATATTTTGCTGACGTAAACTTCTATCTAAAATAAGTTGTTACAGATCCTTAGCTCAAATAAGAAAAGGAAATACAATAGTATTGAAGAAACACTATAGAATATAATGGAGAGAAAAATGATATACAATTAATATTATGATAACTGAAGTAACAAGATCATTCAAATCCAAAGACATATATTAATTCATCAGTATCTTTTATGTAACACTTTTTTTAATCTATCTTAAAAAGGTTGTTATCTTACAATAATTATAAATAATTTAACTTTAAATTTTTTTTACCATTAGTGAAGTGAATCTCAGCCACACAAATATCTAAGAATTATTTTAAATTAACTATAAGTTTCAAAAGTCTTTTTTAATTTTTAAACATTACGTCTAGTTAAAGAATGTGACATATAAAATGAGTCGAAGGTAGTAATGATTATTTTATGACCATTATTCAACATTTCATCATTCATTCAAATAGTTCATGTTTCTTATGACATGCTGACCCAATTATTTCGTATAGTTCTTGCATTCTTTTTTTTTCTTTTTCTTGTTATTATATAAATTGTTTTTCTGATTTATTAGATTTCTAATCCTATCTAGGTAGATATATGTATCTATCTGGTAATCAATAATGTCGAAATTCATTTTGTATTGCGTATGTATAAGAGCTGAACTTCAAATTTTATCTTAGTTTCCATTTTCTACCCTTATATGATTTAACTCTTAATTTCCTTAAAATCAGATTATCTATAAATTCAGTAAAGAATGAAATTATTTTATAGTTTATAATGATGGTATTTTGATGGAATAATTATATTAAAGGACGCTTCACTTAAAATAATTTTTAAAAAATAGTCTTCGTTGTATAAACATGTATAGTCAATGTATATTTATGTATCATAATATATATTTATTGTATAGCTCATGTATAAGTAATATTCATTGCATAATAATGTATGCTTTCTATAATTTTTGACAAACTATATGGTATAGTCATATATAATTTCGCTGATTCGATGCTATTTTTTATGTAAATAAAACATAGACTATATTTGTTATAAATTAATTAATTTTTTGTGTATATATGAAATTTTTTCTATTTTTATTTATTTAAGCACATTTTAATTAATTTTATGAAATATTCGTTATCTCCCATCAGTACAAACATCAAATAACTCTATTTATCAAGATTAAAATACAGAAAAAGAAATCACTTACTATATTTTTTTTAACCTCTGTTAAGATATGAATTGAAATTCTCATAAATTTTTATCAATTTTACTCATCAACAAATCACAACCATGAGAGCCTATGTTAATAAATACTAAATGTTGATTATATTTGTTTGATCATAACTATGACAGTTCGTAATGATTTCTGATTTTGTTGTAGCTTTCCTTGACTTTGTCAATATTGATGAGATTGGTTGTACCATATTGGTAATTATTATGCATGGTTATATATGGTGGGAGTCAACAAAATATAAGACTTTTATGGGGCAAGGAAGTTAATGGTGCTTCGGTTGGTAGGTTAGCCTACACTAGGTCCGTATCTCAAATTATCTGTCATGATTTTTATTTTAAATTATTTTTATTTGTATATTATTCATAAAAATGTATTTTCTTTTATTTGTTATTAGGTATGTCAATGGAATAATTCTGTTGAGACAAAAAGTCTCACATTGGTGGTTAATGAGATGGGTGGACTCTTTATAAGGATTAAACAATCCTCCTTCCTTTGAACTAGTTTTTGAGGTGTGAGTTAGGCCTAAAACCTAATTCATCATGGTATCAGAGCAGGACCTGTTTCTCCGAAAAAATTGTCCACGCACCAGATGCTAAGCACTGGGCGTGAGGTGGGGTATTGAGACAAAAAGTCCCACATTGGTGGTTAATGAGATGGGTGGACTTATTATAAGATTTAGGCAATCCTTCTCCCTTTGAGCTAGCTTTTGGGACGTAAGTTAGGCCTAAAACCTAAGTCATCATATTTGGATAATTATTCTTCAAAAATTATATTATTTTAATTTTTTAGGTATCTTATAACGCATAATCAAAACTATTTTTAAAAAAATATTCCAATCATATTGGTTTCTCTTAGATAGCGATATAATTATTAATTTTTTTACTTTTTACTTTAATATACATTATTATTATAAAAAATCACAAGTGTGTTTTTGATGGAACAATTCAATTCTTCACCAAAAAGTTGAGAATATAAAATCTTGTTGCCATACTGTTTGATTTAAAATTTTACATAAAAATATTTGCATAGATTTTGTTATATTATTTCACGAAGTATCTATTATAGTATCTTTTAATTTTAAGCATAATCAATCAAAAACTAATTAAATGGTAAAAATCCAAAACTATCTAGTCACTAGAGACTTAGAAATTAGGACTTAGGTTATATTTACATTTGAAAGAATATTATATTTTAACATATTAATGTATAAAATACATTTGCATGTAAAGTTATTCATTTCAATTTGAATTTTTTTTATAAACTAAAAAGTCCATTACAATTGTTCGGAAAATTATATATTTAAATATAAGTCATGATTTTATTAAGAAAATGATAAAAATCAATTAGGTATAGTTAAATTCGATCTATTCTTCGTACTCTATAGTAAAGTTTGATCTATTTTTCGTACTCCTTTGACACTCTTACTTGTTACGTTAGAGCTTATCAAGATATATTTTTTTCGACCAAAAGAAAATACCAAGATATTTTAAAAATTAATTACTTATTCCCCAAAATCAATTATCTAAGAGTTCAAGTGAATGAAGAAATTAATTCAAATTAGTTATTCAAAGTATTCACTATTATAATATGTGCATGAATAATTCTGGATTTTCCCAGCACTTGGATAAAACTTCTCCAAGTTACAACTTAAAAGTGACTGCCAACTGTAAAATCATCTGTTTTTTTCTTTCTCCAAGATGCTATTTTAGTTGCCTTCCATGATTCAAGATTGACAACATCTAATGTTTATTTGTTTTTCTTCTTAAGCTTTGACTTAACAAAAATTTATTTGTATCAATTATACACATCAAATATATGCATAACATGTATTACATAAAAGAGTATATTCTTGAATTAATCTATTTTACGTGGTTTTTAACTTTTAAGTTTTCTTTTATATTGAAAGGGTTCAAAAAATACAATAAGTTATTTTAAGGAGAATTCGCTCAATTCGCAGATTGTAATTCAGTCTGACTTTCTATTCGATAGTCCGATAGTAGTGATGTTAATTGCTCCTAAACTTTGCAACGAGTTTAGGCTTTCAGCCACAACCTTCAGGTCTGGGCTCTGTTCGAGCGTAGTCAACTAGATTCATGACTTTGCTTAGCTTCCAGCCTTGCAAAGGGATAACGTTTCACTATCTAGGCGCCCTCGAAGGAGGGGTCCCATGGAGAGCAACCTTTGAAAGTGCTCGACCTTGTTCACCCTTTCAGCTAAGTATTCCATTTTTTCCTTGAGTGGAGCCGAGATTTAAAATATGTGGGATTCATTGCCACAAACTATAATTATCTATTAGCCAGTAGCTACTACTAATTAATTGGGTATCAATTGCATGGTTAGATGATTTCCAGCACAAACTAATAAATCTCTTTCTACAGAGGACAAATCTTAGGCTCCCTCTTATTGATGTGATGTTTGCAAATTGCATATTTATTTTAGACATGTAATTTAATTTTGCTTTTGATAGTCATTATTATAATCTTGAATTTAGATGTGTTAAACTGAGTACAAGGACCAAAATTATAATTGAGGAAAACGAAAGAGTGCATTTACCATAGTTCAAATGACAGATATACAAATTACATCAATTCAAAATATACGTGATACATGTTTTCACACATCATTAAGATAACTAAACCATAGTTAATTACTATTTACTACTCCCAACTTTTCAATCCATGTTTAAAATCAGAAAATTAAAAAGTATTTAATATATTCGGCATATATTTAATTGAGAAAACTTTATAAAATAGCACCAATTGTAAAATTATTTACTTAATTGGGTCAAATTCGAACTATTTATCTTTAATCAACCCATGACCCGAATTGTTTGTTCTCTTACTCCACTTTTTCCTCTTTTATTTCGTGCATGACGCTACCATCACTACTATGAATTGATCTTCTGGTGATGGTATATTGGTACCAAATCAATATCATATATTTCATCGATATATTGATACCATATTGATATCATATAGGATTGNNNNAGAATTGAGCCCTTTTTTAAAAAAAAAAATAAGTAGGAGAAAATTATTAAGGTCACAATCCTATTTATTAAATTCTAAATTAGTAGAAAATATATTCAATGCAGTACTTCGTCAGTATATTGATATTATATTGGTATCATACAAGAGTGAAATTAATTCTCTATGATACTCCATTAATATATTAATACTCTATCACTATTATCTGTGATACTCTGTGCGTATACTAATTCTCTATCAATATCCTTCGTGATACTCCATCGAACATGATACCCTACCGATATCCTTTGTGATACTTCATCAATATATTAATGCCCTATCAGTATCATTTAGGATGAACACTGACATCAACATATCATTAGTGTGCGAATTTTAAAATAATCTACACCATTTTAAACTTAAAAAGAGACGCAAAAGTAATAGAACATTTAAGGATAAATACTTTCCCTTTTGGGGTTACAAGTGTAATTTCTCCTATTTAATTTTAGACCACATGTGTATACTGTATTTGTACTCTGGTACCAGCAATTCTCGAAAGAGTACACAACAGTACTAGCGAGTTGTTTGATACGTAAAACGAAGGATAGTACTTCCCAAGATAAAATTTGAAATTGATTTTATCTCAAGTTTGATATGACGCATTGGTCATCCCAAAGTAATTTTTACTAGAATGATGGAAGTATTATCCCATATTAAAAGGTAAGATTTACTTATCCGATAAAATAATCTCATAAGATATTCCTGCTTATCCCATCTGTGTACCAAACAACCCAAAGAGAGATTTAATGAGTCCAAATACCATTCTACCAGAACTCCAGCTGCACAACATTAAAAAACAAAGACAACACAATCATAAATTCTTAAAACTAGACTACTACAGCAAGAGGTGTACTTAGGACAGGAAACCCAACTGAGATTTACAATACTGGCAAGATGAATTTTAAAAGGCTCGGGAAAAGACTTCTGCCCAATGACATAACATGCCATTCACCGCTTACCCAGACAGCAGACTTCCAGTTCAAAACACATAATTACATGTCATTCCACAACACAAGGTTTAACTATGATCTGCAGAGACATACAGGTACGCACGATATAGGTACAGATGAGAAGTTAAACATGGCGTGTAGTGATGGTCACCATATGTAGTCATCATCATCATCATAAGCTTCAACATCGGGCTCACTATCTATATCCCCTTCAAGGAATGGATCTGCATATTCTCTCCAGTCTGTGTGGTCCACATCCTCATTTTTAAAAGAAATTACACCATCAGTTTCAGATGCATATTGTTCCTCAGAATTGCTGCTTGACACTTCTGATTTGTCATTTGATGACAGGGTTTTATCCTCATCTTCAGATTCCTCTTCATCAGGATAATCATTCCAGGGATTATGTTCAGCTGAAAAAAAAAACCACTTCTAACAAAAGAGTACTTAAATAACAAATGATACTAAAAAGGGTGGAAGGGCAAGAGAAATGACCATTGGAATCATCAGTTTCGTAGTCTGAATGATCAGGGCCATCATAGTAGTCATCATTTTCATCAACTTGTACCCTAAAATGTCCGCATCAACTATTTTAGTAAGAAATAAAAGGAAAAGATACCATCTAAAGAAAAATTATTTGCTGTATGAATCCTTACAATGGGAAAGGGCTAGCAATATCCTCATCACTGTTGGTATCATTCTTAACAGTATAATAGTCGTAAACATAACCATCTGAAGATGCTGCACAGCAGTTAGCATAAACTTCAATAAAACTCAGAGTAAACATGAAAATAGACAGCAAGCTCCACTACCTATTTGGCCAAATTCACAGTAGTGACCCTCCCATGGACTCAGAAAGGAAAGCACTCAAAATTCTTTGTTAGGAATGAATCCAGAACTCTAGCTTAGTACCTTGGTAAAAGCATGGATGAAATGGTCCTTGACAATGAGCCAGAATTTCTTAGCATGTGGAAGGGAAGGGGGAAGAAAGGAAGGGGTGGGGGGTTGGGGGTTGGAGCAAATCATGAGATCAAATTTGAAAACAAGTCACTGGGAAAGGGAAGAAGCAATATAGACCTTGCTTTGACATATAATTATGAATCTCTGACTCAATTTCTTCAGCAGCACTTGGCATGACTTCTCGTAAAAGAGGTAAATATTGGGACATCATCTTGTGATCTTCGAGCTTGGTAGTTCTGCATTGATGTCATAAAACCAGCTCTTTTTCATTAGTGAAGAAAAAACACACGTGACAATGACTTAAGAAGCTAGCATGTAATTACAATAACACTTACTCCTCTTGCACTTCTTGGCTCTTTTCTTCAGTATCAACACGAATAACATCATATAGTCGACACATCCCATTCAGTTCTTCATCCTGCATTAGTTTCCTCTGTTCTTTTCTGCTTTTCCATATTTGTTCAAACCGGGCATTTTTGGCCAAATCCTAAAGGAGGAAAGAGCAAGATAAGTTAAATCTTAAATAGCCTTGAAAGGTTAAATTAGAAGAAAAGACAAGTGAATCTACCATACAAGAAACCACTGTTAAGATATTCAAAACCCACTTAAAAACATAAGGTCAATAGCATGAATGAAGTTTGCTAATATTGTAAGAACGAAAAGAACAAGAGTGACACTTCCGGAACAAGCTTCAAAACCCAATATGTGTCACCAAATTCAATCACAAACACAAACTTTTAGAATACAATATATAATAGCAAATCAGATATGGAATTTTTAACTACAGATGCTGAGTTCAAAAGATTAGAAGATTTGTTTGATAGTGGGCATCAAAGTTTATGGCCGCACTATCATATACTAGGAAATGTTCAAGTTATTCACAAAGGTGATTAACAGAAGAAAATCTTCATCAATTTTTCCCCACACAAAATTCCTCATTTTTTCTCCTAGTCAATCAAAATATGTCAGCTAAAAGTCGATAAGATATTCCACTTGCTTATTTTTCATCAGATAGATAAGCAAATGTCATGTAAATTGTTCCTATAAATAGTTTTGTGTTCTTGTACAATATCAGATCTATTCAATTATAGTCATCCTTCCTTCCTTTGGTATTCAATTTTTCCTGAATGTTGGACTCAAAAAGCATTTAAGAACGTAGTTTTGTGCTGACAACCAAATAACACTCTAAACCACCATTTGATTCTAACATTCAGAAAAAATAGTACGATTGCTGGAGGGAAGTGGCATGTATCCCGTGGAATTTTTCGAGGTACGCACAAGCTGGAAACCACATTTATTAAAAAAAAAATGTAATTTATGTATCATCTCTTTTTTTCTTTTTTTATTATCAGTAACAATAATAATAATAATAATAATATTTCTCTTATTAGTACACCAAGCCACTTCAAGTAATTCTGTTTCATTCCTACATGACTATTTCTCCATCAACATAATTACTTACCTCGCCAGAAATAAATACAAACGATAAAAAGGAAACAAGCTTTACATAAATAAAACATAGAATAGCAAGTTACATACTACGTGGCAAAAATGTTATTAGCCAGTACAAAAGGATTCCATCCATGAGATGTACCAACATTAAACAACTCCACATAACTGAAAGCAATGTATAACCATCTTCTCTGTAACAGTAACAGTGAAATATTGAATTACTACAAAAGAACATCTAAAGGTATAGAACTTTGGTAATACCTCTTGCTTTTGCTTTGCCTTCGCAAGTAGTTGGTCTTGCTTCTGCACATATCACATTTCACATTAAGTGCATGCATTCATCAATTATAATTGCTGAACTCTGGTTGATGCAGACTTCTAATATATTTCTGCCCATGTCTGTAAGTAAATCAAGAAAGAGCTTACCTTTTCTGTCCTAAAACTTCGCCTAATCTCAGATTTCTCTTTGACTTCTGAAGAATCTGCTGGAGTCGACTGATAAAATGCAGCTATTAGAAAACTCATTGTAGCTACTATCAGGGTGAAAGTAGTTAAATAATTGCATAAGCAACTGAGAAATCCTACTAAAGGTATGGCTCAAAATGCAAGTGCTACAAAATTCTCACACTTCAAGGGTACAAGTACAAGAACATACCCAGTAAAGTCCCATAAGTGGGGTCAGAGGAGGACAGGGATGTACCCAAAACTTACTCCTACCTTTGGGACATAGAGAAGTTTTTTCCTATAGACCCTTGGTTCAAAAAAAGCGAAATCAAAGCATGATTGAAAACAAAATAACTACAGCGAATTAGCAAGACGAACAATGCAAAAGAAGCAACAAGTAGTTGCAAATAGGATGTGTAATGAGAAAGTTAAAAATGTAGAATGTATAACACTAACCACAAAAGACTTCACAATATCAACAGTGACCTCTGAGCTAGTTACTGTCTCCACATGTTGCACAAGTACCTTTCTGCTCTTCAATTCCTCTACTGAAACATTAGTACATAACAGCAACAAAATCAAAAGATAAAAAGACCTGAAGTGTTACAATCTTACAACTGCATTTGTAGTCTCTTCAACTACAATAATTAGTCATCCACAAAGTAAGCAATTGCTCATTTCATATACGTTAATAATAACATCCAATGAGTTATACCTCCGCCAACCAGCTTTGTTTACAGCTTCTTTTTTTTTTTAGTAAAGCTTTGTCTACAACTTCTACCAAACATTTTTAATACATTTGAGAATTAATGGTCAAAAACGCACCTAAAGTAAAATGATTTTCTGAATTTCATAACTCAACTATCATTTGTGCAAGTTTCGTGGCTGCATTATCACCATCAAAGCAAACCTCAAATACTCATTGTTCCCTTTTTCATCCTGAAATATCACCATCATTCAGGCAAGGAGAAGTAACAGTTGATAGTTGAGTTGAATTTTAGTAAATAGTTGGTGATAATTTTGATGTGTGATAATTCAGGTATGAAAATTGAAAAACCACGATACTTTAGGTGCATGCGTTTTTACCCTTCAACCTACTTTAAAAGTAGCTTTTAGATATGTAAACTCAAAAAAAGTCCGAATTCTCATACTAAAAATTAGGAAGTGTTAACCATCAAAATTTAACAAACCTCTACTTGAAGATTCATCTATTGAAAGCTTCGCAAAGTCAAGCAATGGTCGTTTGACTGGCCTCTCATTGATTTCAAGCCCTGATAGTGCATAACAGTTGGAATAATTGAAAATGTAAGCTTCAGATAAACCGAAAATACCAAAAGTTTCTGTGAAATCCCCTAGAACTTACAGAAAGCGTCAAGTCGAGACTGGAAAGCTTTTCTCTTAACCCTAACAATGACGAGCTTGTCTTCCTTCTCCGGGACAGAAGAACTCTCGGTGACTGCAGCCATGCCGGGAAGCAAATCAGCGGCGGTGTTTCGCCAGTTACTTCGACTTATATATTGGGATTCCGAGTATTTTTATATTTTATTTATGAAGCTGGTGGCGAATTTTAGGGAAATGGGCAGAAATAAGGGTTAAATTAACTCGTCCCAATTAACTTTTTAAAAAAAAATTGAAAGAATTTTAGTACAACAATAATAAATATTCTGTTTTATTATTAGTTTAAATAATATTTATTTTAATTATTATTTAAATTATATTATATTATTTAAATTTATTTTTAGATAATTATAAAAAAACTTTTTTTTATGTAAGGACTAATTTGATGTGATTGTGTCCTTAATTTAATATTTTATTATTATTTTATATTTATTTAT
>JAOTQJ010000096.1:22885208-22895262 GCA_025642045.1 Solanum sejunctum | reverse complement strand
TTATTTATTATTTAAAATTTTATTATATCATTTATGCTAATAAGTAGCTCTGTATGTACCCTATAATTTAGTTTATTATTCAAATTATGTATATGCGACGTTAAGTAACGATAAATAGAATGATAAGATACAACACGATATATTATGAATGATACATAACAATCATCAAAACAAAGTGTAAATGGGATTTGAAAAGATTAAAATATTTATAATTTTTATTATTATCTTGTGAAAATGAGATTGTTTTAAAAATAACTCGATCCAAGCGCATCAAACCAAAATTATGAAAAAAAGTATAATAATCAATAAAAAAAATAGTATCTACAAGGAAAATGTAATAACAATAATAAAATAATAAGATAAACAAACACACAATAAATAACACGGCAAGAACTAGAATTT
Organism: Solanum sejunctum; assembly: GCA_025642045.1. Lineage (NCBI taxonomy): Eukaryota > Viridiplantae > Streptophyta > Magnoliopsida > Solanales > Solanaceae > Solanum > Solanum sejunctum. Next base: position 22,894,860 of record JAOTQJ010000096.1, on the reverse strand, counting down.
TAGTCTTATTTTTTGTGAAAATTTTGTTCCTTTATTGTACGCCATACCTTTACTTGAAGAATCGGAGATCGAGAGCTTAGCAAAATCAAGCAATGGTCGTTTGAGTCGCCTTTCGTTGATTACCTCTGTCAATGCATGATAACTTGATGAGACATGGTTAATTGTTATGTGAAGGGAATATATTGATGGCGAATCATGAAATAATATTAAATTAATTTTATATTAGAATTGTTGAATAAAGTAATACTTATATCAAAATAAATTATCATTACAATCAATTGTCATCACTTATCATCCACAATCAACATCAGGTTCAATTAGAATCACCCAAATCAATCGTAATATCATTAAATATTAATTATAATCATACGAATTACTATTGACAATTATCACTATTAGTTAACATTATATATTACTATGCTTATCAATTATTAGTATCACTTCACCAACCAATTCTATCACCATTAAACAATAAATGAAAGTTAATTACTACTATCGACCACCAACTATAATCAGTCAATATTATCCCAAAGTGATACTCACAATCACCACTATTGGATATTACCATTACCAAATTTAGGCGCGATTTAAAATTAAATGTTTTAATTTTGATGAAATACTTTAATCTCAATTAAAAAAGTGAGGACTAAGTCATATTCCACCAATCGAATGATATTCGTGTTTCGATCCTTACACGCAATATTTTTCCGATTCTCCTAACGCAATTTTTGTGCTCTTTTGATGCTAAGGAAAATATCTTCACAGTTCCCTTTCAGTTTATGAGTATTTCAACTTTCAATCAATTTGTGTGAAATTGTCACATTTCTTTATCTTGATTTCTTCAGTTCATTTAGCTGGTGGATGGAAACCACCACCACGCCGGACGAATGGCCGCCGGACGGGCAATTCCCATTTGATCTTTTTGTATCGAAGAAGTATAAGTCTTTTTGGGATGTTGGCAATATCCAGTTTACCGATGCTGTTGGCAACTTGTTCTTCAGAGTTGACCGTCGGAATCCATCAGCTCAAACCCACCACCAGAAACTAATTCTTGATGCATCGGACAATACCCTAATTCGATTAGCTCGATTAGTCGTAAGTTTTCTCCTGTTGCTGCCTCTAATTTGTTGAACCTTTGCACTGAACTTGAAAACCTTAAGTTTATAGTCAGAAACTCTCTCATTTGTATAGTTCCATTGTCGTTGATGTTTAGCTGTTTACATTAGGAAGGAAGAACAACTGGTAAAAGGAAGCTCATTTCTGTGTGCAAATGGAAATTCAGAGTTTTAACTTTAATGGTGCTTGTTATTGGCCCTATTAGAAGCTAATCAATTCATCAGGAATTAATTTTACTTGGGATTATGCAACAGCGCAATAAGTTATTCCATTTGTTGTTTGTCAAGTTTGTTGGATGGGCACATGAATCTGGATGAGCCAAGGCTCTTTCAGAAATAACTTCTCTACTTACATGAGGATGAGGCAGTGTATACTCTAACTTTCCCATACCCCCCCTGTGGGGTGTACACCGGGTATGTTCTTGTTGTTAGTGGTCAGCCAGGACTGCTAAAGATCAGTTACTATATCATTTTTCAGCTAATAGAAAAAATTAGAACCCCAATTGTGCTCACAAGTTAGGAAATAGGGGGAGTATGAGCCGGCCTGGCCAGGGCCGTCTACTTTGTTCTTACCTAAATACCAGTCTTCATGTAGTGACATGTTTGAACTTAAGACGTGTGCCTAAACCACACTCCAAGGGTTGCATCCTTATCACTGAAACAAAGCCATGGAGGCAACTGATTACCAGTTACTGTCCATTCTAAGCTGTCCAAGTTCAGTACTGATGGATCTTTCCTCAAAGCAAATACTACAACTGTATCTTTTAGGGGTTGATATTTTATTGTTGACACTAGTCCCTTTTTTGAGTGGATGACTTAACAATTCAGAGATGTCCAGGCCTCTATGGACACTTTCTCTCGAGAGGTGTTTGAAGGGGCCGTTTGAGATATAATTGTATTGAAAGACGGATCTTAGGGTTTAAAGTTTGTGGTTCTTATAGAGACCTCACGTCAACATATACAATAATAATTGGGTTCATAGACAAATATTTATAGGTATGCAGGGAATTTCTTTACAGCTAAGGGGAGTCCTGTAGCAGCGCTAAAGTTGTTTCCATGTGACATATAAGACCTAATAGGTCATGGATTCGAGCTGTGGAAGCAGTCACTAATGCTTGTATTAGGGTAGTCTATCTAAATTACACTCCTTGGGGTGCAGCCCTTCTCCGGACCATGTCTTAATGAAGGATGTTTTATGCACCAGACTGCCTTTTTTTCTATATACAGAATCTAAGCAAAACTACTGGGTTCACATAAACCCATAACATATACGCCTATGATTGTATTTGGTAAACGGTGATCTGCATGAGAGTTCCTTGTAGAAAATAATATACATCAGATTATAAGAAGGTTAAAGCGAAAGAAAGCTACGCAAATTATACTTCCAATCTTGACACAATGCAGTTTATAAACTAGACTTGGGAGGATTATGTGGGCACCTTCTTTTGTGATAAGAATGTAGAATGTATATCTTTTTCTATAAAATAATATTAATGCATTGACATCATGTTTTAAAATGATCAAGGAAAAGGTTTGTATGCTTGTTTATCTTCTTAATTTCTTAGTACTTTGAATCTAATATGTCGTGTGATGCTATTTCTTTCCTGTCTTGTAGAAAGGATCATGGCAAGGCTTTATGGTAATTGATAATGAAGAGAAGGAGCTGATGTTCAATGTGAATAGGACGCTAAATACATTTACTAAACTAGAGTTTGACATATTCCTTGGTGATGGACATGGTGAAGGTGCAGAGGCTGATCTTAAGATGAAAGGTTCCGCCTATAAGAGATCCTGCACCATCTACAAAGGCAATTCCATAGTAGCTGAGGTATTATTATAGTATATAGCAAGTTAAATAGTCAAGGTAGAGTTAACCCGGACCTATGTTAGTGGAATGTAGTAGGGACTCAATAGATAAGTCGAGTGGACACAAGTTTATCCTGACACCATATTACAAAAGAAACAAAGAACAAATGAAACTCGTAGTTTTAGGGGAGGAAAATCACTACGATTCTCTGCCTTCGATGGGCTGGAGATGAATTCATTTACGCATCCTTCTGCTGCAACCAACATGAGCTCCATTAGGAATCTTTCACGCGGGATACAACTATTTCAATGTGTTTTCTCTAGTTTGGAAGAATATATTTATAGTAGAAAAAAGACTTCCCCTCCTATTGAAAGGCTCTCAGTCCCCTGATGCCATTCGTTTGTACTACATAAACATCTATTTTCTCCCAAATTCATCAGGGAAAAGTGTAAACGGATTCACATTGTGCATCATATATCATAATCTGGATTATCAAAGAAATAACCAAGGTTGAGACTGTAGAAATATAGCATGAAACTTACTTCCCTGTTTTTAATTTACTCAGTGGGTTACTAATGCTTGGGTCTTGTTTACTTCCTGGATCTCGTATTTTAGTATAGACTCTACATTAGGCAGTACAATTGATGAAAACATCTAGTTATTGGTCATCTTAACATTGTCATATATTTTCAGTGAGTTACTTCTCCTTGAGTTGTATTTGAAAGTGTACGTTTTGATTGAAATCTTTAGAAATATACACACTTCGCCTTCTCGACTCTAGCTTTTTTGTTCTTGAGGTCTGCAGGATAGCTTTCACATTAACTTCCATGTTTGTCAATTGCTGAGTTTTTACCAACTTTATTGTGTGCTTAAATGCAGACTAGTCTTATGTACACGCTTGGATTCAGGAAGCATTTCATTCCAAGGAACAGATTTCGAGTAACCATGTTTCCTGGTTTTGCTGAGCTTAGTCTGGTCGTGGCTTTGATTGTAATCTTCTTTGACAAACGAAAATTTTGGGTATAAAAGAGGTTCAACCTCTCAACAAAATGAATGGCAGTGTGAAGATAATTAAATCCATTATTCCTTTTTATTTCAATGTTTCATTTTATTTATTCATACATAAAATTTCAAAAGATAGAACAAACAATTTGCTTAGATAATAAGAGACACTATAAATGAAGTGGTGTCATCTTTGCAGGGTTAATCTAAAAGCAGTTACCACATTATTGAATACATATATCAAGGTCAGAAAAACAAGCAAAAGAAGATGGAAAGAACAATAGCCCAGTATAACGGTATATATATGAATCTGTGATAATGTTCTGGATAAGCATACAAACATAGGCAACATATGCCTAAACTAGCCTAGAGTAGAGAGCAAAAATTCAAGACGTGAACCTCACTGTTTTCTCTATAGTGTTGGTCAAGAAAGCAGCCAGATTATTTGTTGCTGAGAATGACCAGATCCACAGAGCACTAACAGATGCAATAATTTTCCTGTTAAAATCTCAATGTTATCTGTTGAAGTTCGATTCTTCGTGGTTCATCTCATGAAAGGAGCTAGCCATCTCATTTCTGTGCCATTTCCATTCGACAGATAATAGATTTTCTTCCAGTTTTGTTCTGTAAATGCCTCACGCTGAATGAGTCGTTGTCTGCCAAGATGAGAAAATCACACAAGGAGAGTTAGTACTAAACAGTGTGTTCTGTGGCCACATAACATACGATAGCTTTATGAAGCACACCTTCAACTAAGTTCTAAATCTTAGTACCTCTATGTTCCTTCCCTTGGCATTCCGTAGTTCTATTTCTTTAGTCTTTTCCTTAGAAATGATTCAGACTGTTATTTAACAGACCATTCCATGGTTCTTCTTCTTTCTTGGTTATGTTACCCTTTTGATGAATCAATTTTTCATTCTTTTTCCTTCTTTATTAGGGATAATTCAATTATTCACTTCCTTTCCCATTTTTTCAAAATTCAAAGGTTCTTTTTTCTTTTCCCTGTTCGATCGCAGGTTTTATTTCCTTCAGTATTTATGTGGCGAGTGAATGGTGACAACAGAATCATCAACTCTTTCTTAGGTTTAACAAGGTATAAGCATACCTCAGGTAGTAATGACAAACGGATGCGGCTTCATCCAGAGTGTATCGTGGGAGATTGATGCGAGCATCTGCAGGAACATCTGGTAAGTCTTTACGCAGCTTCCCTACAGCAGTTGAATGCGAGAAAGCACCCACCATCATATTGTCATGAATCATGGACCTAAATGCATTAACCTGCGTATGATGGGGACTATATCAGTGACCACACTAAAACAAGCAAGCTACAGTAAGAAGATAATTCTAACAAAATGTAACAATATTTTTCACAGCCATGGCAAACAAAAATTAGATGAATACTACCTCGAAGCATTCTCAAAGAGGTGGATATGATCTGCAGGGCTCATCTTTCGGGTAGTTCTGAAGAGAAGGTAGTCTTGGTTTCTTGGGAAAAGGTTTGCTAACCTAAGAGGCAAGGGGGTCTGAATAGCAAAGGCAGCAGAGACTGGAATATCACCTCAGAGGGACAATTTAGAAGGCCAGCATACAGGCTAGCGTATTTATACTAAACACAATGTCTTGTTGTCTAGAAATCAAATAAACTACTCTCCAAGAAAATAAAGCAGGATAAATGTGTAAATAGTCAATGAAGCAATATTCTCTAACACTTGAAGAACAGCTTACAGTTGCAAGTTCTCTAGCATGAATAGGTCGCCAAGAACGAACAGTCACAGGCTCCCCATACTCGCTGAAAGTGAACCAATTGTTGTACTGTCCATGAGCAAAAAAAAAAACAGGAGAAGGCAATATGTGATCAATATCAATAAAAACGAAATTAACCCTATCGTGGGAGCGATTCAAAGGACAGAAAATAGAGGCAAAGTCACAGTGAAGAGTATTTTTCTCACTTGATCAACTGCAATAAGAACAGGCACGTCCTTCACAAGGGATAATTCTTCCCTCAAACGAACTACCACCCCAACAGAAGCGTAAGTGGAATTAAGCCCGACCTGAACCAGGTCAAGCAGAGTATAATCTCCTGGTATTTGTACAATATCAGCACCCCTCATCCATCCACCACCAGCTCCCTGTCCCAATGGAATAGGTTCAAAAATTTTGCAGGGCAACCTTTGGAGGAGATCCTTATTATACTTCAAGAAATCCTGAATAGAGAGAGAAATTAAGTATCCTGAAGTTTAATGCTTAGACTTGTAAACCAAATTCAGTCAATAAAGGATATTACTTCTCCAGAAACAACTAGCACAAAATACTGTATGAAAAAAGAAGACGATAAATATATGGACAATATCAGGAGTTCGATATCAATCTTATTTTGTTTAAATAAAGAAATTACACTAGACCTGCACATGTTTATGGAATAAGATTAAAATGAAAGATATTCTTAACACAAACAAAGTCAAACACTATATGGAGGAGATAGAGCAATAGTGAAATCATGGGAAAAACATGCAGAAATAGTGATCCATATTTGCTGCATGACTTTGAAGAACAACTTCATATTCTTTTTTCTAAAGCAGCAAATCAAGATCCACTGTGTATGCATAGCAGTGCCAAGATAAACAATTTCCAAATATGTCCTACTAGCAGATCCTTTTCTCACTTCCATGTGGGCTAAAACTGTTTCTACGTTAAATAACATAATATTTGAAACAATGAGCGAGGAGAAGTTGGAATAGTTACCGAAGTATTGAAAATGTATGGCAATATTATTTACCACATCAAATTAATCTAGTCAAACTATGTCTCATTCATATCTTCGAAAAAATACAGCTTTCTTGCCTGGAGAATATTTGCTGCTTGGACAGGAGTATCCCATAATCCTGTTTTAGGATGTTTATAGAAAAAGCCTCCATGAGTCCATTCTCGGCCTTTAGGAACATACATAACTAACCAACCTTCATCACGCGCCCAATGAACAAGCATTGCAAGGGCAATACTCTTTCCACAACTTACAGGCCCGTCCAATACGACTTGCTTTCGAGTTTTGAGACCTGCAAGTTGAGGAACATCATCAATCATTTCTCCTAGTCATGAGTTACAATATAATCAGCCCATAGACAACTGACTTCTTCAAAAAGCAAATGAAGTGGACCACATAGCAGGGTACTTCACTAATTTTTTCTTAAGATAAATAAGTATTTAAAACTGGTCACTTAAATTTAAGTAATTTCTGTACTCAACTATAAGTTAAGATATAAAATCCACTTTCAGTGTATCCCTGCATACACTTGACATTAGGGAATTTCACTCAAGGGAAAGGAAAATATGTCCCAAGGACTAGGAAAAGACTAGAGAAATAAGAAAAATCATGAGGTTTCAGGTTTGACTCCCAGCAATGTAAAAAAACAAACAAACTAGGTGACTATTCCCATATGCCCAAGCCTTGGTGGGCAAAGTTTCGTGATGCCTATTAGCTGGTGGGAGGTAGCAGACACCAGTGGAATTAGTCGAATTAGTCTACCTGAGTGCAAGCTAGCCCTGACACCACCATCATTAAAAAAACGTGAAGCTGATGTGTATAGTTTAATAGGAAAATAGTAAAATCTACTAACTGCAAGGGCGACTTTGTTTTGCAAAATGACCCATGAGTCCCCTGGAAAAGACTCAGCTTTATCTCTGAGATGACAAATCAAGTAAGTTTTGGTGCTTCCACGAGCAGCAAAAGAAGGGCAATAGTGGTAGCTTTAGTTATAGACCGATGCAGATATTTAGGAGGAGAGAAAGAGAAGGAAGGGCAAGCCCGGTGCTCTAAAGCTCCCGCTATGCATAGGGCCCGACCACAAGGGTCTATTGTACGCAGTCTTGCCTTGCATTTCCTACTCGTCGTGTACTCTTTTCCAAATTTAAGTACATTGACTCTTCCACTCATACTTTAAGAAAAGGAAAAGGATCTAATTTGAAAATGAGGAAAGATTCTTGGTAGATGAGCAACACGTAGTTTGTAGGTTAAGCACACATCATGCATTTGAACTCTACAGCCAAGAAAAGCATGGTATATTAAATAGAGAAGGATAGAGTGGGAGGTCCATTATCCACCGAGTTTTGAACCATGTGCCACTAACATTCCGGGATTTCCCAGTTATAAAAAAATGATTCTTGGTAGATCAAGTCATTAAACAATCTTCCCCACTAATGCAAATCGTTTAAAAGTCTTTAAATTGAATTTTCCCATCCTACAAAACCAAGTTCTGCAATCATCTGATGCTGATTTCTTGAGGAATTCCCATCCTATAAAACCAGGTTAGTCTCTTCAGTCAGTTCCTCAAACTAGTTCAATATGACCTTCTGTTGAACGCTTATTGCTGATAGTAAATCAACAAACTTGAAGAAACTAATTCGCATTAGTCAATCAATTATGCCTGATGCCAAACAAGTCGGGGCCAGCTACATGAATCATATGTAACCATCTGGTCAAATATTAAGTATTCAAGGCAAACTAAGGGTTCTATCAAAGTAGAAGCCATGCTCCACTAAACCACATTTCACATTAGTACTCCTGACAAATACAACTATCCTCAATTATAATTCATGATAGATAATAAGACAGAGAACGGATCCTTAAACATATGCAGCACCAAAAAGACAAAGAACACACCTTTAGTATTAGATTGCAAAGTAGGATCAACAACCCTTCTAAAATTATCTCGAAGATCCACAAAACTCTGGCGTATTAGCAATGCATCTCTCATAGAATCACCAAATTCCTTAAGCATCCCCGTTGGTAATCCCTCCGGCAAAACTCTCTCCAGCTCTTCCCTCCTAAAACAACAATTTCATGAGTACAGAGACAAACCAGCTCAGCAACAAAGTAAACTCTAAATCTTTAATTACGCGTGTAAGACCTATCAATATACCCACTAAAGCTTTGTTACAATTTGTACAGGTTTAGTATAAGCACATTTCTCACTCCAATATATAGTTTTGAGCCAATAAAGTGGGTACATGTCTAAAACAGAGAAAGATGTACCTGAATTTCATGTAAGTACCCGTATCTTTTTTGGTAAGCTCAGAAATAGAAGTTGCGGAAGTGAATAGTGGACGACCATCTGGACCAATATCCAGGGATTTATCCTTCTCGTCTTCTTTGAGAGCGCGTGCACGAAGATCCTTATTGGGCGTTTCAGCAGCTTTGGCTCCTGCAGCAGCAGTGTCAGGTCTGATATCGGGTCTGAAGTTGGGTCTCTTCTGGTGTATGCTCGTGGCAAAGGTTCTGGAAGAAGAAGATTTAGAATGTGCTAATATTGCTGCCTGAATACGGATTTCTCCGGTGGTAGAGTGGTATTTCGCCGCCGTAGAGGCTGATCGGAGTATTGACCGGAGCATTTCTTCAGGGTTTTGGAGCTCAAGGGTTTTAGCCGGCGAATACTTCAGTAGTGTTGATGCATTTGATGAGATTGGGAAATTTGAAAAAACAATGAGGGTATTTTTGTCCTAACAAAAAAGTGTGTGTGAGCCCAAATAATGACGTCCATTTAGATATACTGGCTATTTGCACCTGTGTAGCCTTCTAAGGCCACTCCCGTTGTTTTTTTGGCTAAAAGTTGTAAAGTGATAAAACTCCAAAATTTCACCAAGTTGAATGATTATTTTTAGAAAAATTAGACAGATAAGTAAATATATATTATTTTTATTATTTTATTTTAATTAAATTTATAAATTAATATAT
>JAOTQJ010000096.1:22844766-22884578 GCA_025642045.1 Solanum sejunctum | reverse complement strand
CTAAAAAATATTTAAAAGATAAAATTTATATTATACTTTTTACTATTGTCCTTTGTAAAATTATAAATATGTCATGTAATTTATATTCTAAAAAATATAAAAATTCAATAAATGAAAGAACAAATATGAAAAAGTTTTAAACATTCACCTTGAAGTTTGAACAATTTAAATATTTTGAACCTTGAAAAAACCTAAAAAAATTCAAATGATATGAGGCGGAGGGAGTAGTTAATCAATTAAAATTGTTATAATTTAAATTAAATACGACTCAAAGTAAGCATTTAGCTGTAATTACAGTTTATATTTTGTATAATTTGCATGATTTATACAATTTTTGTGCATGATTATGTAAAATTTATGCGTGAATCAAATTTTAAAGTGAAATATACCAAAAATTGTCAATTGTATAGCAAATTATACAAGTGTTGTCTATGAATTGTATAGAGAAATATACAAATGTTATACAAAAAATTTGAATTGTATAGCGAATTATATAAACATATACAAACACCACGCAAATTATACAAGCAATATTATAACTATAGCTATAAAATATAACTACCCAAACTATAATTATAAAGTATAACTAAATATTTTTGATTAGTTAATCAACAAAATGTTGCACATGGTATTGCATGGGGATGAAGCACCCCTCTTTTGGGCCTTGACCACATCTTAATATGGGCCGATTGTCAATTTAAGCCCACCACTCGGTCCAGACCAATTAAACCCATAACCCATTTTGGTGGTTCGCCTTTCTTGTAGCTCCAATCTCGTCGTGCACATTCAGAGAAATCACAGAGAAGAGCAAGTGATATACAGATAGAGAAAACACAAGTACTCGGTAGTGATGCTTACAGGAGACATACCACCAAATCAAACTATTTACATTAAGAACTTAAATGAGAAGGTCAAGAAAGAAGGTAACTTTTTTCCTCGTTTCAAGATTTAAGCTAGGGTTTTAGCACAAATTCGAATCAGGAGTAGTTAATGGTGCAAAATTTCAGCTGTTTTTAAATTCTTCTTACACTTATTCATTGTTGGGTTGTTGTAAATGGCAGCAGAATACCTTTTAAATACATCGTGTAGTGAGTTTGAGAATAGGACTTTTAGAGAAGTCATAATGGAAGGGTATCTAGAATATGTATGTTTACACAGTGTAAGACAAAAGGGTAGAGTTTCAAGTGGCTTGAAAGCATAGGTTGCTTTCCAAGAATGTCGGTCAATTATGTAAGCCATGTACCTGGAAGGAACTTGCTAAAAAGAAGAGGTTCCTGCTTTTAGTTGAGCTGAGCTGGAGTTTGAGTAAAGCAAATGTCTAGTGATGATTCTTCCCAGTACCATTCATTAACTCTGTCAAGAGAATACTAATCCTATCGGGGTGAATTCCATTCTGCGAAGTTGGTGTTACCTGAACCTAGTATGCTAGGGATACGATAAATGTGAGGTTTCTAGAAGTCCTATTTGCTTTAAGAGAGAAACTTTGTGCAGTGTTGGAATAGAATGTTCCGAGTTGGACAGATTCATTAGCAGGCACCACTTAATTTGGGGATTGAGCAGGGAAAATGCTCTTTGATGTTCATCAAGCTTTCTGGTGATCATGTCCTTCTTATTTATGTGCATTTTTGCCTCAATGACTCTGTTATAATCTTTGATTGAGGGTTAAACTTGGCACGAAAAGACGTATTTATCAAGGAGAACGATTCAAGATTTGCCCTGTTAGTGTTCTGTTAATGGAACTTATAACTCTCATGCAACACTGTCTTGAGAAATGTTCTTCTAATAACAACAGAGTTTTGCAATAGGACCCAATTCTTGGGTTGTCTATTTTATTTTGCTTGTTTGTGTTTTCAAATGCTTTTTTTTTTCTGTTTTTTTATTTTGTGCACGGAGTTTGTTTCATGTCCCAGTGATGATGCCATTTTGAACTGTTTCTTTTACTAATTTCTGAAAATGCCAAACATCCTCTGGCTTTGTCTTTTTATATGAGAAATTAATGTGGACTATAATTATTAGCTCTTACGTTTTTTAATGGGTTTGGAAACAGCTGTTTGCAGGAGGATTTGTGTATGGCCTTTGTTTTATGCTAATGGCTTCTTCTTGTTTTTCAGAGCTAAAGAGGTCTCTTTATTGCTTGTTCTCTCAGTATGGGAGGATTGTGGATATAGTAGCTCTGAAGACTGCCAAACTCAGAGGACAAGCATGGGTTGTGTTTAGTGAAGTAACAGCTGCCAGTAATGCTGTGAGGCAAATGCAAAACTTCCCATTTTACGACAAACCCATGGTGAGAATAATGACAGTTGGGAGATGTTTCCTCTTGTGCATTTTTTCAGTAGTAACATGGCTGTTGTGACTTAACTGTTTCAAATATAACCTGCTTCATTATTTCCTTATTTTCTCTAGCTATATCCTGAAGTATGTGGTGATCCGTAATTATTAGTCTCCTTGAGAGGCATATGCTAATGTTTATGTGATCCTTCATCAATGTATGATGTTTATGTGATTTCCTTTCAGAAAAAGCTACTACACTGTCTATTGTACCGCAGTGCTCTAAATGAATCTTTTCAGCTTGGACTTCCCTGATTTCTTGTTTCATTTTCTGCCCCTAAATCACGTAGTCTTTCAAGATATGGAAACTTATTGCTGATTCAACTCTATGCCTAGAGATTAAAGCATTTCGATTTTTTCACAAAATACCTTCACTTCATTAAAGAAGTCTACCAAATTTGGGTGGAGGAGCTATATTACCAAGACTTATAATACAGTATCTGTCAAAAAGGTATGCCAGAATTTTTTACAGAATGTGGTCACTCTAACTACCGTTCTAGGAGCTAAATAGTACCTTTCCACGCTGTTTCAATGGTGACCCTACTCCAGATTGCATGATGGAGGTGGAGGCCCTTCTCACTAGGCTATCCATCCCTTGTCTACATTAGTTAAAGAAACTTTTTGATTGACCTTTTAATTTATTTATTTTCCTGATTATGCTTGTGGTGGTAAAAAATTATAAATATAGCTGCCTGCCTAATGAAAATGGGGACTAAGCTCCACCACAATCCGCTTAACCTTAAACTTAAAAGCAAAAGCAGACTCCAGAATTGTGTAATAGGGTGAAGAATATCAGATTAATTCGATATGACCTGAAGTTCATTAACTATTATTAAAATCAGAGGGGTTAGATGGAGGCTTTCGAAATAATTATACATAGTAAAGATCTATATCTGTTACTCATTTTGGTCGAACTGTTATCACCATGTGCTTGATTGGGAAGAAATTTACTCAGTTTTTGTTATAATAGAAGTCACATATATGCACCCCTCATATTCATTTTAAAGGCAAAACCCCTGTGGAATAACTGTATCTGGAAAGCTGTCTCAACTTATTGCTTGGTTTTAATATTCAATTTTCGGAGCATAGCTTAACTATCCCAGTGCTTTGCACGTGTCGGATACAAAAGTATGTCTTCTACTCCTCTAGAGTTGCATCTCAATAAGATTTATACACTAATACAAGTGCACAATAGGCACTATGGACTTCTATCTTTCTAAAGATGGGCATTTTTTAGTTTAATTTTCCCTGGAACTAAAAGTTTATATTATATGCTTAAATTGGCTTGCGGTCCAAAAAAAATTGGCTCAATGTCAATCATTGTGTATGGAATATAGCAGTAGAACGATGTCAGTTACTAAACATTTGATATAATGCAGCGGATACAATATGCTAAATCAAAGTCAGATTGTATTGCTAAAGCAGAGGGGACCTATGACAAGAAAAAGAAACAAGATGAAAAAGGTGAAATCATTCGCTTGTACATTATTCACCTGCTCCATCTTCTCTTAACTTCTCACTTGTCCCAAAATGCATTTTATGGAAACTCATCTCTGAGAATGTTACAAAGTGAATCTTATAGTCGAAGAAGAGAACTCTTTGCTGAAGCAAGAGCATTCAAACAAGCTAAATAGGCATTAACTATAATATAAGTTTTGTTTACCTTTGTGCTGTCGTATATGTGTTAATTTTATCGTATTTACATACTGTCATATGTTTTTAGTTATTAGTCGCTCCCTTTGTTCCCTTTCCTTTCCTTTTTGTCATATCTAGTTTATTCTGCTTATGGGCTTTTGAGACGAGGGTTCCCAGGAAACACCCTCTCTACTTCTATGAGGTAGTGGTAAGGTCTGCACACATTCTACCCTCCCCAGACCCCACTTGTGGGATTCCACTGGGTTTGTTGTTGTTTTGTTTAAGATGATTTGCCACCTTGCTAAATTCTTTTGTTACTATAGTTCAACCGAAGGATCGTAACAAAATAGTACTAGATGCATAATCATTGAAGAACACCTGTCAAATTGCATGTTATCTTGTCGACAATTTCCTCATCACTTTGTGTGCATAATGTTTATGATAGTAGAGAAAGGCTTCAAAACTAAAATCATGGGCTAGTGATGAAAAACTCTGTTACGAGTATTGTAGTCATCAGCATGCATGCATTTTGTTTTACCACAATCCTCATAGTTTCCAAAGCTTGAGAGTGTTGCAGTTTTGATGAACCACGTGTATTTGCATTTGATGCATAATTTTAAAAATGCATTTGATGGTCATTTGTTGACTTCTAGTGATCTGGACTAACTTGACATATGAATATGTAGTGGAGAAAAGGAAACGTGCTGAAGAAACTCCGCAAACTGGTGCAGCTAATGGCCTAAGAGCTGACAGTAACGGAGGTCCAGCTGTAAGTTTGTTGTAACTTCATTATTTCTTTCAAATATTGCTTCTTTTCTTTGGCTTAGTTGTACGAAAACCTTCCTCTCCTCTGCATTACTTTGGGGTCATTATAAAGGCAGTCACACTGTATTTCAATTTAAAAAATACACTTATGACTGCCTTTGTAATGACCCCAAAGTAATGCGTTCATAGTCTGGTTGTACTACGCATAGCTCCGAATAACTAGCATCTTGACTTCATGACAACAACTTATATGTTACAGTTTATCTCTTTTTGTTCAATATTATTTTCTGAATATGTTCATCATTATCTTCATTAATTGCATATTGTTTACCAACTTTTGCAGGCTGCATCTCGACAAGGAAAGCCAAATGTGCAGGATGTTGCAGAACCAAATAATATTCTCTTTATACAGAATCTGCCCCATGAGACAACAAGTATGATGCTTGAAGTGCTCTTCAAACAGTATCCTGGCTTTAGAGAAGTTCGAATGATTGAAGCGAAGCCAGGTATTGCATTCGTGGAATTTGATGATGATGTCCAGTCTTCAGTCGCCATGCAGGCCCTTCAAGGCTTCAAAATCACCCCCCAAAATCCCATGGCAATCACCTATGCCAAGAAATGAGCAATCTTATTTCTAGAACAAATTCTGGGATTAGCTGTTCACCCCATAGGTCAGATGAGGAAGATGTAGAAGGCACATGAGCAGGCTTCTTTTAAGCCTGAAAATCTTTTGGGTCTTTGTAGCCAAATTAAAAATGTGTTGCTACTTGTATTGTTTTAAACAATTTGATTTTATGTACTAGTCCTGCTGAATCCTAAGAAAGTAGATGTTTGATTGAATCTGCGTGAGTTTAATTGCATTGATATGCTATTTTTCTTGCATCATCAAGTTAAGTTGATCTATTAACATATCACTTTCGCTAGTTATGAAATATTCTGATTATACGCTCTAATTGGTTTAGTTTTTAATTTACATTTTCATATGAGTTAATTGGAGTGTTCACCTTTTTATACTGTCTTTCTAATTCATGTTGATTACAATTCTCTCTTTTTTCTAAAATTCTTTATTTAGGCAGTAAAAGTCTCTGTGGATCTGATCTACTAGTTTGGGCTTGGGTTTTCATGTTGAATGTCTCAAGTTTGAAATTTTTTGTTAGCAAAAGCAAGAAATTTGCCTTTTGAATTGAGTGTATCATATCGAACTTAGTGCGATGTGGTCCGTAAACTATTGCATAGAAATGAAGTTTAGCTTGTGCGCATTCAGAAGATAATGACTATGGATTTTCCTTCTCAATTAAAAAACTAAAGGTCTCTGTACTGTGATTGTAGCGTAATACAACTATACAAAGAAATTTGGTTGTTATGTGTGCTGTTGAATTTCAATGCTTTTTTCATTTTCCACATTTCTTAAAAGAATTAAATAAAATTTCGGTGTCTTATCATCAGACATGCTATTTATACGAGTAATATTTCTACTATTTAAATTTTCATTTACAAGAACTCCCTTATTATTTTATTTTATTTTTCCCTAGTTGACACATTCTAAAGGAAGAACTAGTCTTTTGCTTTGCTAAGATCACATCAAATTATTCACTTCCACCAAAGTAGCAACAAAAGAATGTTGCATTCTTTTTCCATTACTGCAGTCTTAGGATTGTTCTGTTATTAGCAACTGTAAAAAGGACTAGAAAAAAATTGTACTTGTTATTGCTGCACTGAGTATATATGTTATTGTTGTTGTTTTGTTATTGTAGATGAACAAATCGTCAATCAAGGGAAATAAAAAACAAGATGTCGTTTCTATACCGAAAGAAGTTTTTATTGAGATATTACGAAGAGTAGCTGGCCATGATTTGGCTGAAAAGTTAAAGATGGTATGCATGCAGTGATGTTCAATTATCTCTACTGGGAGCTTTGCCTACTCACACATTGAACAGAGAATAAAATCCTCGTCGTTTTCTCAACTGGAAGCAGTTGTTGTTGCTTTTGACGGAGATGAATGCCGTTCAGTTACAATTTCCTCCTTGGAATGGCACAGTAGTTATAACCAAAATGAACATCAATTCGAAGAGTGGAAGACTAAATACTTGTTCACAGCTAAAGATGTACTATTAGGCCCGGATTTTCTTCCTTGGATGAGAAAGATATGGGTCAATTCTGTGAATGGTTTCATCTGTTTTTGGTCTTATTCTGATCGAGTTCGTTTCCATGTCTTCAATCCTGTCACTAAAGAATATCGAACAACAGCACCACATACTTATCTAGGTATTTCTACTAGTGTTTTATCGTCAAATAATGTGTCTATTCAGAGTGACTTGATCCTTGCTCTATATACAAGCAATGGTTTTGCGCCTTTTCTTGATTCTCTTTTAATTCTACTGGTACTTACATATATAACATGTCTACGGGATACTCATATTGAATTGATTTATTAACTTTGATGGTGCATGAAGGTGGAACAAATGCACATATATGTTGGCCATCTGTGGACAAATATTTTGATGTATCAAATGTTATTGATGTGTGATACCAGCAGAGAGTTCGTGATCTTAGATATATGCTTATTGTCAATGTTGATGTGCAAGGTATATCTTAGTTATAAATTTTATTTTTTTATAATTTTCTTTTAGTTGTTTGTTTTAATTTTTTATTTATTTTTTATCTTTTGTTATGATTCTTATTTAGTTGTTTGTTTTAATTTTTCTTTTGATGGTCATTTTGGAGCATACAGATCGATCAGAATTAAGGTCATTTGAAGCAAATCCATCAAGACAAAGTCTATTGGAACTAGAACCTCCAAATCTATCAGGACAAAAGTCCATTGGGACCAGAACCATTTGGAGCAGATCAGGAATTGGGCCATTTGGTGCAGGAATATTTCGAACTGGGCAAAGTATCTAAAGGAATGTATCAAAATGTCCTAAATATTAAACTTCTATTATTTCTTTTGTTTGAAAATATTGACAAATTTCTGCATTACATATAGACTTGTGTATTCCTACAAGATCCCTTATTCCCAAAAGTTCCCATGATTGTTTCGCCTTATCACTTTGACCCCAGAAATCTTGCGTGGTCTCCACTCCCACCTATGCCCTGTAACCCCCATGTGTTTCGGCTTTATAATTTTAGTTTGATTTGTATTGGACCTCATTGTATGTGTTAGATGGGTCATGTTTTGATAGACACTCTTTTCCTCATAATTTAGTTTAGAAATGTCTAACTGTTTTAAGATGCAGTTCTGTCTAATCGTTTTTCCTTATAATTTAGTTTACAAATGTCTAACTGTTTTAAGATGCAGTTGTGTCTAAGTTCTTGTGGTTTGTTCTTTTGACTCTAACGTTTATTTTAGAAAAATGTTTGTGTATGAACCTAAGACTCCCTATTTTAAATATCTCTTTGACTTGGCACTCCTGAAATATCCCTTTGACTAGCAATCTCGCGAGTTCCTCTTTATAATCATTCTATTGACTTATTATTTTAAAGTCAGAAAATAACTTATTTGTCATGTTGAACATACCAATTTCATTTTAATTCATCTCATTTATCATTTTTGATCGCTTGGAGTTTAAACACACCACAAAAAAAAGTTCAAATAAATATTATTAATATTAATTTAATTTGTTTGAGCAACACTTTGACGACTCATTCCTAGTCGTAATGAAATTGATTACTTAAAGGTAAGCGCCCATCCATTTCAATTTTGGGATTGAAAATTCGAGTCAAAACAAGAATAAACAATGTTACTCATAATCATATAAGTTACTTGTAGATAGGACATGAGAGACATCCTTTTGTTCCATCTCGTCTATGACATTTAGTCATTTACAATTCTTTTTTTGTTTCCAAACTTACCAATTCGTAAATTAAAAGTGATTAGTTAATCTAATTATAGTTTGAATTAATTACGCTCGCGGTAAATGATTAGTTGTAATTACAGTTTGAGTTTTTTTATAATTTTTGTGATTGTATACCGAAATACAAACACTGTGAATTGTATAGCGAATTAGACAATTGTTCGCACAAATTATATAATAAAATATACAAAAGTTATATAAAAACTGTGAATTGTATAGTAAATTATACAAATCTATACAATGTTGCGCGAATAATACAAATGATGTTCTAACTATAATTATAAAATATAATTACCCAAATTATAATTATATAATATACCAAGATTTTATATATTTGTCATTTATAAAATTTGTTGGCCGGATCTAATTTGCACAAAAACTTTGCTTGATGGGCCTAGTAGTTTGTCTAGTTCTCCTATAATAATTTAGCACCGGATTTCATTTGTTGCTAATCCAGTCTCTTGTAAATAACAAGGGGGAAAGTGTAGTTTATATAACAAGAAGGAGCTCTTTGAAATTATCCCAAAATAAAATTTTAAAAAAAGACGCGGAAAATACAAAATTCGAAAAGACTATAAATTAGGGCAGTTTGAAATCTGCAGTTCCTCATTTCCTTCTCGTGAAGATGTCAAACGCAGTTTCGCAGCAAATCTCCCTATTCCGATTCCAAGTCGAGAGCCGTAGGTTTGTTTTTGATTAATCAAAATTTTCATTCTGATTCAATTCAGTAAAATGCTGAGCATGATTTTTCAGCAGATTGGATGAAGAAACTCTTCGAATTCTCCAGTCCGTTTTAGCTTGGAACGATTTCAAATCTCTGGACGGAGTGGTGTGTGCTTTGAAACAGTTCATGAGACACGAATCTCTATGCATTATTGAGGAAATCACTGGAAAATCTGCAGAGAATAAGCTTCTGATCGTTGATTTTCTAGTTCGTGTTTTTGCTCTCATCCGAGATACTGAGGTATATACTCTCTAGGATAAGCTTTGACTCTATCGAGTTCAAATTGGTACATTTCACTTTGAGTTAGTTATTTGGAAACAAATTATTTACTAACAGATCGGAAAGAACAGTTGTTTCTAGTAGGATGATGTTGAAGACACTGAAACGTTGATGTATTAAACCATGTATTTTGGTGAAATTTGTGATAAATAGAAGTGATGCTTGAAACTTTGTAGCCTGCTGTGTTCGGTGATTGCATTATCTTCAAAAGATAGATCTCATGGTAAATATTTTTCTGCTAAGGAACTTATGTCCTTGCGTAGTTATAGTGTTCACATGCACTTCAATTACACAGATAACTTATATAGCTGTATAAGTGGCGATGTTTAGGTGGTGGTGGTACGTGGTAATGTGACTAGCGAAAGATGTAAACAATGGCTGCTGCGTGCCAGAGAAATTGGTATTACGCACCTGTGAAGGAAATAAATCCTTCCCTATGTATGTACAGAAACTCTTTTAGGTAAAAGTTTGTGAGAGTGAAGTAATCAGTAGAAGTGATATTTAGAAACACGAGAACCTGACAATCCAATTAAGTGTATGATTGGATAGCTTTCATGGTATATTACTGCAGATATACCTCGTTCGTTTCTTTTATTGTGAGACAATTTATTTGAGCATGAGGTTAAGAGTTAGCTGTAGTTTTCATTAGAATGATGTAATTGTCGAGAATCCATTTGACATTAAATATCACATCGTGCTTTAAAGTGTCTTTCTGAAAGTTGTGAAAGGTCATACGAGATTTATCAGAGTTAAAGTTGTTGATTATTTTGGGAGATCTAAAGTGTAGGCATATCCTATGTTTGAGAAAGCTTTAAGAAACCGTACCTGATGATGATGGTATTCTTCTGTTATAATAATTCTAATTTTGCTTTATTTTTGGTTCCAAACATGTGACTTTTAACAATTGGGTATTCACAGAGTTGTTTGGCGTTGAGATATGAGGCATTGCTTATGAGAGAGCAGAAAGCTACCAGTGATCAGAGGCTTCTTGTTTCATATAGTGAGTGGCTCACTTTCGCTGAGGATTCACTTGAAAGTGGCTTTTGTTCCATTGCAAAGAAGGTAAACTTCCAACAATCTTGGGCACTTCTAAGCATCTTACATGTGCAAATGAGCAACGAACAAAATTCTTAGTATATGCTGACCATTTGAAAATTTATGTTCACTTCATAAGATTTTGACCTATGCTACCAGCACATTAAGGTCAGAGTTAATTCTAAAATGATGCTACTTGTTGTACTGTCATATTTCTGTCCATATGAAAATTATGCTCACTTCATAAGATTTTGACCTATGCTACCAAGCACGTTAAGGTCAGAGTTAATTCTAAAATGATGCTACTGCTTGTACTGTAATATTTCTATACTCATGTGATCATACCTTGAAGGTTGTTATCATGTCATATTGTGTTCCCTTTTTGGATGTGTTTGTTGATCAACCAGAAGTGAACTTTATAATAGGTTCTATTCTGTTGGGTTACCTGAATAAGTTTGATCTGACATTCAGATGCTATTGTGAAAATAATCACTAAACTTTGTTATCTCTATACCTCTTATTGGAGAATTTGTTAGATGTTGATTATGGTTCTTTTGCATTCTGAATAAGGAATTAGACTCACTGCTGAAAATCCTTCTAATTAACCTTTTGCTGACCGGGTCCTCTTTTGTCTACTTCAGAAATACAGTATACGGACAATTTGTTATTGTCTTATATTTGTAGTGAAAGTTATGCTAGGAGTTAGATCAATCTAGCTGCGCAACTATGGCATGGTTAACATCTTGCCGACACCAAGAGCATATGTATTTCACTTGATGCTATCAATTTGGAACATTTTATTTGAGCGTGATACCTTATGGATTTCATAATTATAGTGAAGTTACAATGTCCTACGCCTTATAGTAAGTGTATCCCAATATCTGCCTCTGACTTGTAATTTTCAGGCATGTGAAAAGGCACTCTTATGTTTTGAGATGAACATCATAGATGACCCTGCAAATGACTTAGTAATTGAAAAAATTAAGAAGCTTAAAGATGTTGCTGTGATCTCAGCATCTTCAAAATCCGGTATGTTCAAGTGTTTTATTAAATACCTCCTTTTTTTCATCATAGTTTATACTTTGCCATTATATGTTCCTAACATGTGAGTGTATTGAATTCAAGAATTTGGTGAATGACATCAAAGTGTTCCATTAGAGCATGTAACTAGAAGCGGTTTTGAAAGGGAATTTAATAGTTATTCATTACTGTTAAAGCTTTCTTGTGGTACATCAGTTCAGGCACAGGCAGCAGCGTATTTCAAGAGCAAAAATATTCAGAAGAATTCACAAGAATCCTACGTTTCTGTGGAAGTTAAAAGTTCAGGAAGCACACTGTTTAGAGATGGAATCAGAAGACGACACAGACGCCAATTGGATGAATACCGACAATTGAAACTGGATGGAACAGCTGGTGGAGAAACGCAAAATATTTTGGTAGGTCATTCTGCCAATATCATTCCATTCCCTGCCTACTTTCATCATTTGATTACAGTTGATAGTGCAGGAATGATTTTTCTCTGAAGTATTACTATTACGGAGTCACCAATATGATCAAAGATCAACTTCCCTTCTTATGGTTAGTATCTCGGAAGGTAATCACTCTTATTAATATACCACGATATAATTGCTATGACATGTTTGAAACTTACAAGAAATTTAGTCTTATATGTACGCCTACGAAAACAGTCACAAAAATTTGTTCTGTGGTAAGAACCTCTGGTTTCATCTATTGACTCTTTTTTTTTTTCTCTAATTGAAGACAGTTTGTTTAATCAAGTGAAAACTCTTCAAAATTTATTTTTTCACCATAATAAGCAACTTTTGGAATTTTTAAATTGCTTTAAATGGGACAAGGTCAGACTGTTTGCCTTGTCTCTTCTCAGCCTTGGTCCTGCAATAGGAACCTAGCATGCTGGTGATAAGCCTTCAATAAAATATGTTTCTTAGGGAATCTGTAATTAAGTCTAAGCAACAAACAATGAGTACATTTGCAGCAAGATATTAGCTTCAGCCCCTCTCCATGCAATCACGTGACTACGCAGTTGAGTATTTTGTCAATTTTCAGAGCTTCACCAAATTGGATAGGTGTAACTTACTAGTCAAAATTCGGGAGTTGGCTTAGTAAGAAAACTTTGATTCAAAACAATTAGGAATTTGTAATTCCTTATAGAAATCCAATGAAGAGGGCATAAGGCAAAAAAACATCTTTCTTTAATTTTACCACTTAACCATTCATGTGAAATTAAAGTATCATGCACGATTTTGAATAAGAAAAATCAAGAGTGGATATAGGGTAATAGATAACGAGTTTAGCCAAACTCAACTGCTTAGCGCAAATCTTGTATGTGTGTTAAAACACTCATTAAATTGGGATGGAATTGTTATTAGGGTTGCATATTGATCGGTTCGGTTTGATTTTGAAATTTATTGATTACCTATTTGCAGAATCGTTATAAAGATTAAGATATTATCGATCATTGGTCGTTGTTGGTTAGATTATCGATTTAACTATTATGATTTGATGCAATCTTCTTTGTCGAAAATTACTTGAAAGCAAAGTGACAAACCAAATAAACTATACACATGAGTTAATGGATTGCATTTGCTCAAAAGCAAGCACGGTCATATTGAAAAATAATTGAGAGTTTGAGATAGTAAAAAATACAAGTATGAAATTATCAAAAACTTTACGTATCAAATGGTATAAATATAATTATTTATTTTACTATCGCATTATTTATTAATCCGTTAAAAAAAACCCTAAAATTGTTAAGAACTATAACCTAGTAATACAAATAATTGTTATTGAAGCTGTTAAACCAATAACTTATTGTTGATAAATCTATAACTTTTCTTTTTGGTTTAGGATAACCAATTATCAATAAATTAATAACTATTTTTTGTTAGGGTAATCAATTTTGGTTTGATTTTGTAGCTAAAAATTTGCTTATTCAAATATCATCACATAGATTGAGACAAAATCTTCTATCACATAAATTGTGACAAAATCCTTACAAATGATAGATTCAAACATATAGTAAATCAAGTGGATGTTGATAAAATTTTAAGTTTAAATCTATAAATTTTAAATCTTAGATGTTTCCCCTAAGGGAATGATGTGATGAATCCTCTATCGACTGTGACTTACTCTCTCTCGATAAACCTCATTGAAGATTTTAGGATTTCAGGGAATTGATTTTCACCAAAATATTTGCACCCTTTGTTGTTTTGTTCTTTTTCTTTTCTTTTCAATATTTTAGTGTTCAACAGTACCCGAAGCCTTGAATTTCCACCATTTTAGAGCCTGACCAAAAGAAAACAACAAAAAGAGAAGAAGATATTTTTAAATTTAAATAAATAAGAAAACATCCATTTTCCCAATAATCGAATCTTCCATATCACCAAGTGCAATTAATGGATGCATTGAAGCTCGCATGTTTTTTATTTTCTCTAAGACGGTACTGAAGATGTCTGTTTTTCACTCTTATTTTATTCATCACCTTAAAAAATTAATTATGTCATAAAACCCACAAGCAACAAGTATTTACAAGGTTCTCATCCTGTCGACCACGTCTCTTCTTCCTATCTTAGAAGTTACTGGTTTGAAAAATTCCAAATTGGAAACTGAAATAGAAGAAAAAATTTGTATTTTATGAGGATGTAGGGTGGGTGGGTGAGTATGTAGGGGACCCATAACTTATTTTTTTAGTGTTAGAAGAAAAAGTGATTTGGTCACTAGACTAGTTGAACTTAGAAAATTGAATATGATAATGAATAGAGTTTTTACTAGTTAGCTGGGAAAAAGAGCTGTTTTCCTCGGAATAGAAGATAATAAGTTTGGAATCATGTGGAAAGCATTAAATGCTCAAGAGTGGGAATCGAAGCTTGGGGTTCTTCAACTCTCATTGTTTATGGTGTATCATTTCAGAAACCTCGTGATACATTTGCTCTAATAACCTCATGATTATTTTATTAAATCATATGTCTACCTTAGTCATATTGCTGAAGAATCTTTTTCATTTTCGTCCCAACTTAATTAATGGTGAATATAAATTACTTAATTTTCTGCATGTTACCACTGTGTTTTCTTGTATAATATAATTGTACTACTATCCGTATTTTTTTTACATGTTCATTAACAACAACAACAAACTTTATGAAATCTCACAAGTGAGATTTGGAGAGGACAAAATGTATAATATAATTGTACTACTATCCGTATTTTTTTTACATGTTCATTAACAACAACACAAACCTTATGAAATCTCACAAGTGGGGTCTGGAGAGGGTAAAATGTACGCAGACCTTATCTCTACCTCATAGAGATAGAAAGATTGTTTCCAGAAGATCCTAGCCCCAAAAAGCATAAAATACAAGATATGGAAAAATGGCTAGAGTGGAAAGCTATTGATAATTTTATAAATCCCAAAAAATAGCAAAATAAATGACGAAAATAACAACATAATATATAAAGACTCGACCAATCCTACTAACCTACTATATTATAAAGCGAGACATCAACCTACCCTACTAGTCAACTAACATTCTACTCTAATATGTGACCCCAATCCTTTCTATTTAAGGTCATGCGTCGGTGATATAAAGTTGCGTCATATCTTGTCTAACCTTGAATCCAGCCTCTCACACTTTCTAACCTTTAAAAAGTTTAATTAAGTTGATTTTCGTTCATTATTTTACTCTTATTTATATTTTAAGATAAGATATTACCTCTTTTATTAAATATTTACTCTTTTGAGGCGTTTGTAGTTTTGAAAGATAAAAATTCTAATACCAACAACAAAGTGTGAAAAGCTAATGAACTTTGTCTAACTAAGTTGATTATTTTTTTTCAATCTATGTCTTATCGGGGGATGTTATGGAAAATATTAGAATTTGGTGCTACAAATATTGGATTATTCTGTTGTCTTGAGGGTAGAAGTAGAGAAATGTTCATCGGCCAAGGCTGAAGAGTAAAACTGAAGGAAATGTCCAACTTTTAGAACTCTTGGAATATGTGTAATAGAAGATACTAAATTGGACGTAATGCATATAATTAATTAATCTGCCAAAAAGTTTCTAAACCATCCCATTCTTGTTCTTGAAAAGGGTAATTACGTAATATGTCACACCAAATTAATTTGAAATTACTTTGGTTAAGTGATTGAATGAAAAATTCAACAAATACACCCCTGGATTTAGAGAAGAAAATAAGAGTGCACATACCCTCTCTCTATATTGGAAAAATGATTCTATCATGCAAGATTTTAGCTCAATCCAATAATTGTGTTAAATATGCCCAAAAATAACATTTCGTACATAAATAAGTGAGCCATTAGTGTACATGAAAAGAAATTAAATGCTGGACGTGTATGTGATTATACGGTGATTATTAATCTTGGAACCTCTGTTAAGCACGTCGTATTTTATAGATTAAACAGCTTAAACACATGGTTTACAGCCTAAACGATTTCCTTTTAATAAGAGTCCCTAATTAATGTCAACTAAAATAATGTTAATCTGCAGGAGGACAAGTCAATTCGCACAAATTAAACCTTAAATTGTCAAAAAACCATAATGATGAAAATTTAAAAAGAAAAAAGGTTTTCCCACTTGATTTGAGCCATTATTCAATTAAAATTTTTGAATTTTCAATAAAATAGTAAATCTCTTTCTTTTGCCTAAAAAATGATTTAAAAATATTAGTGATGACTCATGTTTTCTGGTAACATCACTTCGTCTTTTATTTTTTTCAGCACGGAAGGTGGGTTGGCTGGTGGGTGGAAGGTAAAGAGGAAACTGATGAATGATTTAACATTACTATATTAATATTTTGTAACCGATGATAACAGGTCATTCACCAACTTTTGCAGGTCAGTTCATGTAATTTGATATTCAAATGACCTGATAAATAGAGCTTATTTAGATTAGTTGATTAATTAAAAGAAGTTTGATAAGTGTCAAGTATTGCAAGATATTTTTAGATATTGAAATTGATTTTATAAAATGAAATAATTAGATATTAGAATAGAAATACTGAAACTCATAATAAGTGTGTTGATAGGTTTTTTTTTGGGGCATGGGGAGTTGGAGTTTCCGATACTCACATTGGAAGAAAACATTCTTTATCAAGAGTTTTTTTATTTTCAGTCTCAAACTTGAGATCTCTAATCAAAGAAGAAACAATCCTTGCTACGTCACATCATTTGATGATGTGTTAATAGTGTATTGATAAGCATCTTTATAAATATACTTTTAAATAAAGAAATGGTTAGAGATTATATTAGAAAAGAAGTATTTTGAGGAAAACAGGATAAATATTCACAAAAGGTTTAGTCAAACAAAAAGTATATATAAACTGTAAGATCTTTAATTAGGGACCAACTGATATTTATCAAACGCATAAACAAATCAAAAAGTCATCACAAGCTAGCTATTTTCGTCAATTAGTAGTTAATGTATATGTAATAGTAGAAAAACCCATAATAAACATTTCCTTCCTTTTAAAAAAATAATCTAATTTAATTTAGTTTAAAAAAATAAAAAAGTTTTTCAATCTTATAATTCTCCCTTTAATCTTGTCATATTAAACATGTCACATGGAAAAAATAATAATAATTCATTCTGTTTGAAAAAATTTAAAAATAAAAGATCACTTTTTTTAAACGTAAGGAGTATTCCTTTTGGTCTAAAATAAATGAATTCCTCACACTTTTTTAATGGTCTAATATAAATTAAATATATTTTTTTAATAAGTTTTCAACACAATATCATTGACTCATTCATTTATTTTGATTTGGAGATCATTTGTTCGGTAGTTTTGCTATATCCAAAAAGCATGGCGGTTTAATTATAAGAAAGTTTTTCCATGTGAATGTCCGCCAACAAACATTCACGTCGAGCTTATGTTTTGGTCTTTGCTTGGGGCTAGGGTTTTTGCATCGTTACTCACCATTTTGCTAAACCCTAACCCTACTTCTTCTCCCATCAATTTATTGCACCTTGTCTTATATATAATTATAATTATAATAATACTCTACTTTTAAAAAATTATATAATATAGATCTAAAATATATAGTATTAGTCAATCAATAACGTGAAAATTGATCAAACTGAATAATTGTTTATTGCCAACCTTTAAGGCTTCTTGGCGGTGGACTTGTACAACTTCTCACCATTAATTCTTAATCCTGTTTTTACATGATTGGTGTTTAATGGTATCTGGCTTCGTGATATAGTAGGTTTGTAGGATTAATTGTGTATTTATATCTGGTGTTGTTATTTATTGTCCGTCTTATATGTGTTACTTTTATTGCATTTATAGATATTATCCTTTGCTTTCCCCTTCATACTCCCATTATCTAACTTTACTTGTCCTTTGTTGACTTGGCATAGGGATTAAGTAGTAAATGACAGAGTAATTTATCAAATTATCCTTTGAATATAATAAATAAATACAGTATCTTGAAAAATGTCATAGGAAAAATACTATAAATTAAATTAAGAATTAAGTATAAAATTATCTCTTGATTTCATAAAGTGGACAAATATTGTTGGATATCCCAAAATAGTACAGTGGACAGGGTCTTTCGGAAACAACTTCTCTATCTCTATGAGGTAGTGATAAGGTTTACGTATATTTTATCTTCCCTAAATCGGTACCCCGCTTGTAATTCAACTAGTTGTTGTTGTTGTTGATTAGTATTGAATGGACCTCATATTTTTGGATTAGAAATATTAATAATCGTGATGTTCAAATCAATTTACGCGCATTCAAAAACAAATTAATTTGAGCACACCTTGCACAGATACCAAAAAACTTTGTCCAAAATTTTCATGATATTTTATATGTCAAAGTATTGTATGCTAGAGTAACTCCTTGTTATAAATAGGTTCCCAGCTCATTCTCTTCCAAACTACACTTTGTCCTAAGGTAGCTACTACAATATCTCTCTCTTCTTTAATTCTCATTCTCTTTGTTGAAGTTGTCTTTGTGGCACAAAAATGGGAACAGGAAGTTCTCCTTGTGCTTCTTGCAAATTGTTAAGGCGTCGTTGTGCCAAGGACTGCATCTTTGCCCCTTACTTCCCTCCTGATGATCCCCACAAGTTTGCCATTGTTCACAAGGTCTTTGGTGCTAGCAATATTAGCAAGATGTTGCAGGTAATCCTTCTTGTGTAGTGAACCAACCAAAAGAACAAGTATATATGTAGAAAACCTTAATTATGACTATGTAACCTTTTTATTAAAAAAGTTTATTCAAAACAATTGTTGAACAAGTAGTTAGAAAAGTTCAAACTCTTAGAAGTTTCTAAGACATTTTTCTTTTTATATAAGGATGCATCATGTATCAAGAAAGGAGACTAGAACTCAGCTTCAACGTCTTATAATATTTTTTGAGATGATATATATGAGTTGGGGTCATGTCAAATCCCCCTACCAATATATTTGAAACAAGAAATGACACCAAGATCTCATCCGTCGTCCTTAACCAGAGCTAGGTTTAGGGTTCAAGTCCAAAGAGTAACAAATGCACTCCTAGTTCAAAGTGCTTACCTTTTTTGGCATGTCTTACGGAGTGTGAATCTAGATTTATCGGCCAGTACGTTTCAAATATTGAATGTATAAAACCAAAGTTTAACTTGAAAATGACCAAACATTAAATGTCAAATGGTCATATAAAGATGGGTGGTTTCTTCATGTTAAGGGGACCGAACTCCTTTGGTCAAAAAATTATATTGTATATCTAGTCAAAATTATTTCTTTATATACATATATATCGTAGATGTTTAAATCACTTTTATTCTTTTCGTTGTTTACTTTTTATATTTCAGTGAAAATTCTAACTCCGTGCCACTAGTCAAATATATGCAACAATTATAGGATTTTTTTTTTTGGTTGGTTTTCATTTGTATGCAGGAACTTCCCATACAGCAAAGAGCAGATGCAGTAAGCAGTTTGGTGTATGAAGCAAATGCAAGAGTAAGAGATCCTGTTTATGGATGTGTAGGTGCCATTTCTTTTTTACAGAATCAAGTTTCTCAGTTACAAATGCAACTGGCTGTAGCCCAAGCAGAGATATTATGCATCCAGATGCAACAAGAACCTGTTCCCTGCAGTTTGCCAACTACTCTAATGGAACAAGAATTTGATAAATCACCATTTTCGACAAGTAATAATAATAATATTAACTCTACTAATAATAACTTCAATAATAATCTGCAGCAATATCTCAACTTTGCAGCTTCCTCTAGCAGTTCTATAATGCAAGATCCTGTAAAGAGAGAGTCTCTCTGGACATAAAAACTAAACTAGGCAGCTCTTGTTTACTTATTTAAGTTGGCTATCTTGTTAATGTAGCTGGTAGTTAGATGTTTTGGAGTACTTGTTAAGTAATGGAATGCTAGCATTTCGACTGCTAATCTGTTCTATTTTATCTGACATTCTGTTTTTTTAGTTTATTCTAATGATCGAAACACGTATTTCTATATTTAGAAATATTTTATTTTTTACCATTATGTTCTTAAATAATCTTAAGTTCTAAGGATACATCAAACATTGATATGTGAAAAAGTCTTTATTTCTTTAAACTCAACTTAAGTCAAATGCCACCATGCATGATTCAACCAAAAGATTAGATGAAGAGGGATAGCATATTCTCTCTTCATTTCAATTTCGTGGCATCTTTTGAGTTTCAAGATTTAAACAAATATTTTTTATCATAAATATTTTATTTATTTTTTGAATTGTTAATTATGATCACTTATAATACTTTTTACATAGTTTAAAAAAATAATTTCATTTCAAAAAATTTGAAAGTTTTATAAGCAAATTTCTGATCAAACTATTTGACTTTTCAGAAAACAAAAGTGTTAGTATGTAAATTGAGATGGAGAGATTAACACTTACTATTATTTAATTTAATTTAATTTATATATACGTGGTCAGACCTAGGTCCCTAGAATGTGGAATTTGTGGAGTAAGAGTTAAGGAAAAACATTTTCATGGAATTTGGTCGGTGCTTTCCCTCTTTAATTCTATATTATTATAATATAACCCAAAATCACTTTGATTTATTTATTTAAATCACTTTGATTGATTATCATCACCATATGATAAGGTCTTGTTTAGTTATGATGAATGATTAAATGGATATAATGAGACGGCATGCATGGATATTTAATCACTAATTAATAAAAATTTGAAAAGTCACGTTACGTTCCAAAGAAGTATTTAAAATGTTTAATTTTTCGAGCGGCATATAAAATCTAATTAATCGGGTAGCTCATAGGGGTGAATCAAGCTAAATTTATGCAGATTAAAATGAATTAAGTTAATAAATAATGAGATTAATTAATCCATTTAAAGGTGAATTTTAACTTCATTAAATGAGTTGGATCAAAATGAGCTAAATAACAAATCAGGGCTAATCTTCTCAATTCGTGAAAATTTTATGGGGTTTCCCATTTTGATCGTCCTATTTAGGTAACATTTATTTTATTTAATTATTTATCTATTTTTTTGCAGGAATTTCTAAATATTTCATAACTTTCAGACAAATTTAAAGTACATACTTTTTTTGTATAATTTGTTCCTATTTCTTACTTTCACACCTAAAATTTTAACATTAGAATAAAATATAGTAAAAAATGAAGAATACATTATATTTATTGTTATTTTAAAATTTGTTCTTTGTAATATATGAAACTTATGTTTCTTCTATATTTAGAGTAGATTTGGGTTGTGGGGTTTTGGGGGGATGGGATGGGGGTTTTATGAAAAATTATTTCCATAATTTTTCCTAAATAATAGTGTTTGTCACTTCTATAGACCATGTCAACATTACGGGCCCAGAAACATGGTCTGGGTCTTTAGCCCAATTTCGAGTCACGTGGCTAGTTGTGAAGCCCAAAGAAGAAGCTGAAGACCAACTGGTCCTCGGCTAATTCAAGCTAACTCAATAATTTAAGTTTAAATTAAAATTAAATAATTATTAAATTAAAATATAGTAATCTAAAAAACTGAAAATTGAAAACCAATCAATTATAAATTTTGACTTTGCCTATGATTGGGATTGATTTCATAAATGAGTTGGAGGATACACCCTAGTTATGAAAGGTAAATGAAGGTTCAGAAATATTCGTCTTAAAAATGATTTAAAGTGACAAATAAAGATAAAAATTATGTAGAGTAAAAATTTTTACAACTAAATTTGAAAATAACAATGTACAAATATTTTGAAAATGCTATTAGTTATTGTAAAATAAGTTCTCATACCACAAGGGTGTGGTGCAGTGATAGAGTTTTTCCTTCATAACTAGAGGTCTCAGGAATTTTTTTTAGTAAAAAATATTTTTCTTTAAATGAAATCTATACAACATAAATTTAAATATAATCGAACTTCAACATGTACGGGCAAAAAAAAGGAAGAGCAAGTTCTCGTAAATAGAGGGACCATAATTCCATCATCACTCCCACCTTTCATTTTTTCCTGTCCACTTATCATCAACACTGCTATATCATGAGGTTGCACAAATCAAAGCAAACTCATCATTTTATTCAAACACTTAATTCCTTCTCAATTCATTACCAAAATATGGAACTTCCTTCACAAATCAGTTGTCATGTTGTAGCAATGCCTTATCCAGGAAGAGGCCATATAAATCCCATCATAAATTTCTGCAAAATCATAGTCACAAAATATCCCAACATATTCATCACTTTCATTGTCACTGAAGAATGGCATAGCTTAATCAGTTCCGACGAACTACCGGAAAACATAAAATATGGCACAATTCCTAACGTTATCCCTTCGGAAATCGGTCGAGCTAAAGATTTTCCTGGATTTGTCAGAGCTACTTTCACTAAAATGGAAGGTCCGGTTGAGGAATTGATTGATAAATTGACGATGAAACCGAATGTTATAGTGTACGATACGTATTTAAGTTGGGTCGTCGGATTGGGGAATCGGAGGAATATTCCGGTGGCTTCTTTTTTTACTATGTCGGCGACTGTCTTCTCCATTTTTTCTCACATGGATCTTCTGGCTCAAAATGGGCATCTTAGAGCCAATTTATCAGGTATTGAATTTTTTTTTCTTCGAAGATTTGAGTTATATATATACTGACTGTACGATTTGATTAACATTTTTAATTACTTGTCGACTCTGTAAGAAATTTGAATAGACCTCTGCTGCTGAGGTCGAAAGGCAAAGTCGAGATTTAAAGTCCAGGAGCGTAAAATTTTAGTTCTTTAAAGTTATTTGATTATGAATTTATAATTTTTATATATTCAAAAGTTATTAGGTTCTATAGCAAAAAATATTACTAGTGGAATCTGAGAAGGCATGGAGCTTCTAATAAGAAGTATTTCAAAGTAGTTTGAACAGGGGAATACAAAAATAAAAGCAGTAACAACAACGAACAATAAATGGAAAACGGCATAGAATATAAAACAACAAAAATTATGTGATAACCAGTTGTTTAGCCAACAATAAAATTAATTTGTCTTGCTAATTGCAGTCTGTTCTGCAAGAGGAAACTACTGATTAGTAACATCTATTTATTTACATATTTTTATTTCTACATAATCATCATTATTCATGACAGGAATAATGCACGAACAAGTTGACTATATTCCTGGAATCTCTTCGATTCGCGTTTTAGATCTTCCTACACCATTTCATGGAAAGGGGCAAGAATTATTGCATCTTATGAAGGAGATGTTCTCTACAGTTTCTAAAGCACAATATCTTTTGTTCACTTCAGTCTATGAGCTCGAATCTTCTGTTATCGAAGCTCTAAAGCAAATATTCTCGATCCCTGTCTATCCAATTGGTCCAGCAATACCTTACTTTACTATCGAGAAAAATCCCTCCTCGACTACTCCTATCGATGAACCAGAGTATATTGAGTGGTTAAATGCTCAACCAAACAGTTCTGTTTTGTACATATCACAAGGGAGTTTCCTTTCCGTCTCGCGTGATGAACTGGATGAAATCGTGGCTGGTGTGCACGATAGTGGTGTTCGATTCTTTTGGGTGGCACGTGATGAAACTGTTCAATTTCCAAAAAATGGATGTAGTTCAGGGCTTCTTGTGCCCTGGTGTGACCAATTGAAGGTGTTGTCACATCCTTCGATTGGTGGATTCTGGTCTCACTGTGGATGGAATTCAACTAAAGAAGCAGCATTTTCTGGCCTTCCAATGCTGACTTTTCCGATATTCTGGGATCAACAAACTAACAGCAAGCAGATTGTTGAAGATTGGAAGATTGGTTACAGGGTGAAAAAACATGACCAATGTTCGATAACGAGGGAAGAGATCTCTGGCCTGTTGAAATGGTTTATGGATTCTGGAAATGATGAAGTGATGGAAACGAGGCGAAGAACGAAAGAAATACAGAAAATCTGTCAATGTTCCACTGCAAATGGTGGATCCTCTGAAATTAACATTGAAGCTTTCATTAAGGATGTTTCGTGCCATAAATATAGTTGATGCAATGCTATGTTGGACTTATAACAGAACATAGTATTGATTATGTTAATTTTAGGAAATTACTGCAGGATTATCAAGTAATGTTGTCTTCAGCTAATGATTTGGCTCATTTTTTTGGCTAATTAAGGAACTTGGTTTTTTGAACTTACTATGTAGTTTGTTTTCTCTGTTCTATGGAGAAATTATTTTTTTTTTCAACATTTTAGATCATTTGCTTTTGGGTCTTGATATTTTTCTGTTGAGGGTCTTCTAAGCACAATCTTTCTATCTCTATGAATTAATAGTAAGATCTGCGTATATTTTACGCTTCCCAAACTCCATTTGTTGTTGTAATATCTTAGATCATTTGGTTTGTACATTATTATAGAATGATTCTGAATATGAACTTCTACACTACTAGTATAAATGTTGCTAAACGGGCTGACCGGTCCATCTAGACTGGGCCATATAAGAATTGGTATTGGACGGGTCAGGCCTAGCTACATATTTGTCTTTTTCTAAAAAATATTTTCTTTCATACTAGACACACCCGATGTCTTTGTACTCGAGAACTTAAATTTTTAACATTTCATAGTGATTTTGGTTTATCATCAATTTTTTTTTGCAGAGGATGACGAATTACTTCCTTATCTCTTTAGATTTTTCCCTTTACAGACTTTTGGATAATTAAGTTTTATTCCACGATGAAGATGAAAACAGAAAGAATTTTGGTTCAATGCACTTATAATTTTGAACTTGTAAAAATATTGGCATAATTATATATTATATATTTTACATCCATATAAAAAGTAATTATAAATACCTTATCTAATTAATATAAATGGTTTATGGTAGTTCGATAACCTATTACCATTAAAGTATTTTTACTATAATAAATTGAATTATACTAATTGAACAATCAAAATTTTTTTAAAAATGTTTCTATAATTTTCGAAACAAATATGGGAAAATTGTTTATTTATTTTATTTTTAAAAAAAATTATCAAGAAGAATATTTGTCCGCTCTTTCTAGAGGAGAGGAGTTATGACAATGAAAAATCAACTATGTCGTCTCCTTGTTGATTTTGTGTGTCAAATAAAAAGAACAAAAAAACAAAGGAAAATATATATTTGTATGGAGTATTTTATGCCTAATCAAATATACATTTCAAAATTAACAAATTAAAGTAAAATTCATCTTATTTAATGATGATTAAATAATAAATAATATTGCATTCAAATAAATGTGAATGAAAAATGAAATGCTGTTTTTTCAAAAGCTATCAAGAGAAAAGATGTAATGTTACTAACATATTTTTATATTGAATAAGTCGTAATTTTTTCGTAGATGGTAATTTTTCTGACAAAGTACAATAAACATTTACTCATATTATTTCTATTGGTTGTAATTAAAGAATTTTTTATTATTTTTTTAACTATGTTGCACTTACATATTCTTGTGTTATTTATAATTGCTGAGTGAGTTTATTGTTCATTAAAATTTATGATATTCTAACAATGGTGAGTAGATCATTTCATTTTGGAAATAAATCTAAATTGTCTATTTAGTTGAGCGTCATAGGGAACACAATCCTAACCACATTCTCAATTGATCACAACTCCAGCAATTAGTATGTATTTTGTTCTGACATTGTTTTGCGCTACCATATATTCTTACTTTCAATTCTCTCATTTTATTTTATGCATTTTTATCTTTGGGAGTAGTAACTAAAAATAAAAAAGGATATTAATAGATATACTCTTACTATATTTCCTATAGGATAAATATAAACACTGGTTGAGTTCTATATTTGACTAAATGACCTCTTTACTCTTCCTTCTGGAATGTGAATTTGGACGTATCACCACTTAGATATGGTATTTCCTATAATATCATCTTCTTCTGTAATTTGTACCCTTTGCAGTAAAGTGGCTTTAGACGTATCGCCGCTTAGATATGATGTTTCCTATAATATCATCTTCTTCTGTAGTTCGTACCTTCTACGATAAAATAGCTGTCAAATCTACTTCAATCTTGACCTTAGCATAACTAGGTCTTGTTTGGTTCTTCATAGTCATATGTCCATTGTCAATCGTTTCCCCACTGTTGTTGCTATTGAAAAATCACCTCTTTAGTGAAAAAAAAATTGGTAGCAGATTTGAGAATGAAATTCATGCCACTCTAATAGAAGTTTCAATATCTGGTTCAGAAAATGAATCCCACTTGAATGTTCGTGTCTATCATGATCTCTCCTCAGTATTCACATAAAAAATCGTTGTTAACAAAAGATGAACATAGTCTTCCAAGCTAGTTAACTTGATCAATATATAACTTGTATCTAGGACCCTCTATTTTACATTCACTTTTGATTTCACATTTTCCTGGAATTGTTCTTCGTAATTTCTTGATGTCTGATTTTTCGTAAGAGAACTTGTAATCATATTGAAGATTCTCTTGAATAATAAGTAATCTGACTTTTGATGATTTTCATGTAATATTGGGCTCTCTATGCAATATTATCATTAGTTGCTTTCCAAAGATAATATGTCATAGCTTCCCATATTGGGGCTCTCACTTTTTCCAATGCTTTGGTTTATTCTTTTCAATGCATACTTCAAATCAATAACATTACTTCAGTGTCTTAAAGGTTTTCGTCCATTGCAAAATGATGGGGGATCGGATATACATAGTCTGATCCTTATGTTTAAAAACATAGAGCGATCGTTTTCGAATGACCCATGATGAGCATCGAAAGTTGCATTGACTAACTGCTACTTCACAATTGAAAGAAGCGCAAACAATTTAAAGAGCCATTTTTCCTTATTTCATCATACCCCAAAGTCAAAAAATAGTGAATTTTTATTCACCTATGATATTCAACTCGTCCCAACTTAGACCAGTTCTCCACAACTTCAACTTCTTTAGTGTTGCTAGAAAAGCTTTTGCACTTGGAGAATCATAAACACTCAATTTTTCAAGTTGATGCAGATCGATGAGTTTTTTCATCAATCTCGGATGAAGCTATCAGCTCATAGAAATAGAAAGATTATTTTTTAAAATCTTCAGCTCAAAATTCATAAGTAAAAAATAAACTAAAATATAAGAGAAAAAAACATCATAACAGGTGCCACAGACAAAAATATAAATGAAATAAAAATTTTAAACATAGATTAGAAAGTCGATAGTTCTTAGGAAAATTCCCATTTTGTTGGAACCCTAACCGCTATGCTTCTTCCTCCTCCTCAAACCCTTCCCCCCAAATCCCCAAAGAATTTACAGTTCTCTAAATTATTGACCCGATAATCCTTGTTTGTTTAAAAACTAGTTTTCTCATCCATGGCCACCGATGCTTCACCGAAATTTCAACAACGGGAACTTTTACCGGTGCCGCAACCACCCGATTATCATCCGGTGGCTCTGGTATCGCCGGTACATGACGGACTTCATTTTTGGCAATTCATGGTCGCTGGGTCAATTGCTGGTACGGTTGAACACATGGCGATGTTCCCTGTAGATACAATCAAGACCCAAATGCAAGCCCTAGGTACTTGTCCTTTGAGATCCGCTAGTATTCGTACGGCGCTTGGGGGAATTCTCAAGTCCGAAGGGATTGCTGGACTTTACCGTGGCATTGGAGCTATGGGCTTAGGTGCTGGTCCAGCCCATGCCGTTTATTTCTCCGTTTATGAGAGCTGTAAAAAGAAATTTTCTGGTGGGAATCCAAATAATTCAGCTGCACATGCTATTTCGGGTGTTTTCGCCACAGTTGCAAGTGATGCAGTTTTTACACCGATGGATACTGTGAAACAGAGGTTGCAGCTGAGTGAAAGCCCCTATAAGGGTGTACTGGATTGTGTGAAAAGGGTTTTGAAGGAAGAGGGGATTAAGGCTTTTTATGCGTCGTATAAAACTACAGTCTTGATGAATGCTCCATATACAGCTGTGCATTTTTCTACGTATGAGGCTGCAAAACTGGGGCTGTTGGGTGTTTCGCCAGATAGTGCAAGTGATGAAAGTATAACAGTTCATGCTACTGCTGGGGCGGCAGCTGGGGCATCAGCGGCATTAGTTACAACGCCCCTTGATGTTATCAAGACACAATTACAATGCCAGGTAAGCTTTTTGGGAGTTATTTCTTGTACTGATTTAGGCTGATTATCCAGGAATCTAGTGGTTAACATTTTAACTTGTAGCTTTATATATGTGTCTGGGATTGAAACTCTATGCTTTTAAATTTTGACTATTAGCCTTAAAGCTCAGCAAAATTTTATCTTGGGAGTGGATTTTTCGAAGATAAGTTTACGTAACTTAAAAGCACAGAACTATATAAAAACAGAGAAGGAAGAAACCTACACATTCCACTCGGCTTGTTAGATATTCCGAGCTACTTGAGGCTGGCCTGTCCTGACTATTGATAGTTGGCTCAAGTTCGATTAGCCTCAATAATAGGAACAGTTGCTGAGTAGAAATTGTGCCCAAGGTTATCTGTAACCTCTTTCTGCGGCATTAATTCGTGTAACGTTTAAAAGTTTAGATACCAACAAGGCAGTGTTTTGGAGTACAAAAGGCGAGGTGAGTGGCAGGACGCTTGTCTTTTTGAAATACCGTGTCAATTAATACCCAAAAATTAAAATATTTAATTGCATATATAAATTATCAAAATCTCAATCTCAATAACATTAGCAAATATTTCAATTCAAAAACCAAAAATAGATAGTAGATACTACAAGTCTAGAACTTGAATGAGAAAAAACCTAAATAAAAGTCAAAATAGTGAGAAAAATAACAGAGTTAGAAGTAACTCTATAATCTGAAGAAGAAGAAGAAGAAGAAGAAGTAAAAAAAACACAGGAAGAAGAAATCTCAAGAAGAAAAGAAGAAGCAATAAAGAAATACGTATTGGTTGGACTTTGGAGTCTTCAGAATAATTTGGCTGGTCGAGTGAGAAGTCTAGTCGGGTCATTTGGTTGGAGTCGAAGTCTAAGTGTAAGAATGCAATTGTGCAAATTTGGAAAGAAAACCCTTAAATTATCAATTAACTTTTAAAATTCTAAATTGGTCTCCTTTTTTAAAGAAAATACAAAAGGCGATGCCTTTCTCGCCTTTCTTGCCTCTCACCTTTGTTTCCATTATCGCTATGGCGTCGCCTTTTGACTATCGCCTTGCCATAAAGCTAAAAGGCGATGAAGGGTCGCCTCGCCTGGCCTCTTGCCATTGGCGACAAGGCGATCGCCTTTCACAACACTATTGTCTTTTCAATTATTGGTGTTTACTCAATTAGGCAACAGGACCAGTAGCATTCACATCCTTTAAGACCTTTTATACTTTATGGATGTTAACAAGTGATTGAGGTCTTCTCTTTGATGGAAGAGAAATATTTCCTAATTGAGATTGTAGTTGTTTTACTATATTTTGGGACATGAAAGGCTATTTTTTGGATAACCGAGAAATCTGTTTGTGGCTCGCCCTTTGGACCAACTACAACCTTTTAAACTGGGTGGACAATGGGCTCGCCCCTCTACCCATCTCCACTTAAATACCAGTCTTCGCTTTGCATGGTGTAGGGCTTGAACTTGTGACCTCTGCCACAAATCCTCCACCCTTTGCTACTTGAGCTAGGCCGTGGGGGGCCATGAAAAGTTATGTTTCTACTGTTAGCAGTAGTAGAATATAGGTAGTTGATTTATAGGTTTCATAAGTTGGTGTTAATGTTCTTGGGAAACTACTGCTCAATGGACAGTACTCAATGAGCCTATATATTCGCAGACATAAAGGAGTGATTCATAAAATTTGGTGCGGTATTGCCAATACAAGTTTATTTTCGTTCTCAAACTTTCCCCTTTCGGCTGTGACACTTCATTGTCTAGTCTGAAGCAGTAGTCTTTTTTGATGGCTGAGTGAAACAAATCATTGACTAGGTGTTTTGAAAATATTTGAGTTGAAGCTTTGCAAAAAGATAATGTGAAGTTGAAGTTGAAAGAAGTTGATGGTAGTCGCTTTGGTCTAATTTGGACAAGAACTTCACATGGAAAAGAGTTTGTGAAGTTGAACATTTTTAAGTGAAATACACCTTTAGGCCATTATTTCAATATTTCAGCTGAAGTTCAATGTTCTACGCTGGGCAGTACAACTCCCATAAGTTACATCATTGTCGTGCCTGCTGGGAGTTAATAACTCTATCAACTTACCCTCATCATATATATCAACTAGATTACACCAAGTAGCCGAATTACACAAACATCTAAACTTCAACATATGGATAGAGAAATCTCTTTTTGTTATTAACTTTGGTGCTCAGACGAGTTGAGCACCTTGCCTAATTCCATGGGGAAGCACAACTCTGCCACCAAGGTTGGAATAGATGAGAATAAATCACCTAGTGCTTTTGTCTCCCGTTAGAATTTGAACCTAAGACCTCATGGTTCTCAACCCACTTCATTGAGCACTAGGTCTCACGTTGTTTTCAAAACATCTCTAAACACAACCTGGAACAGTACCCCCAATCTATTTCAACTTCTTGTTGCCCTGCCGAACAACTAGCTATTGAAAAAAACCTCCTTAACGCTTGACAATCATTACAAAATATGTTACTCCCCAACACTTGAGCTTCAAATATTGAAATTCATCTTTGCAAATACTCATGGCCAAACTAGTAGTTGCAACTATTGAGATTGTATTTATGGTGAGACGTGAATAATTTCATTTGTTTGTACTTCATACATCCCGTTTTAAAATGACGTGAATAATTTCATTTGTTTGTATTTCACATAATAGAAGATGACGTATTATTCAGAACTTTGAAACTTTGTAATAAGAATGTCCTGGGAAACACTCAATTTTTGTAAACGAAATCACATGTGGCCTTACTCAATGAGGAAATAAAAGAAAATTTTATCATCTGATCTTTACTTGCTCTCTTTTAGACCCGTACTTGCTGTTGTAAGGCGAATTGGCTGTGATTTTGACTTTTGCTTCATCATGTTGGAAGTCTTGGTGTGCTTTAATTTCACCTGAAATGATTATCTGGCTGGTTGTCTTGATCATCCATCATGTGAACACAATCGTTAGTTTTGGACCATATTATTTTCTCCCTTCTGCTAAAGAAATTTTTATGACTTGAACCAACTTGTCTGTCTAATCCTCATGTAGCACCTATTGATGGGTCCTTACAACAACTACACCTCAGTCCCAAATAAGTTGGTTCGGCTATATGAAACCTTGTCACTTAAAAATAATGTCTGATGTTGTTTTGTGTTGTGCTCTTAGATTGCCGAGTTCTGTCTAAATTGAGGCATTTGCTAAAATTACATTACTCTTCTAATCTTTAACGTGTTGATGCAGGGTATCTGTGGTTGCGATAGATTTAAATCTGGGTCAATTGGGGATGTTTTTCGGATAATTGTGAAGAAGGATGGATACACAGGTCTTATGAGGGGATGGATGCCAAGAATGCTCTTCCATGCTCCTGCTGCTGCAATTTGCTGGTCTACATATGAAGCTGCTAAGGCCTTCTTCCAAAAGCATAACTCAGTTAGCGACAGTGTGACCTGAAAATATATTAAGAGAGTATTATCACTCGTCTCCGCGCCAAAAAGAAAGGAAAGAGAGATAAATCTCTCTATTGTTGTATGCATACCGTAATTTATGGTTGAGACACAAATTCTACCTGCTGTTGGGGGATTGAAGATGGAGAAACAAGAAGAGAGGTGGTGTAGTCTTGGGTTTCATCTACAGTCACTAAGTTATATTTTCGTTTTTATTTAGGCTCTGTGTAATCTATGTTAAGTTTGAATAAGTTGGTGATATTGAGTCCTTGTTTTAATGATTTTTTTTCTTCATATTATGAAGAAATAGGTGAACTGGATTAGAAAATTTTGGGTATCACATGAGAATTGGTTATTCTTATCATTCTCTTTTCAAGAGTGAGTTGGAGCATCATGTTCATTCATCAATGTTGCTTTTACTTGTCTTGCTTTTTACATGATTTCCCTCACTCCTAAGACCTTACAAACATTTAACATTTTGATAGCCCCTAGATACTGTCTGCGTTTCCTTTATTATACCCAAAGGACTATCACATTGATAAATAATGAATTTCTATGCGGATTGAGGAGATTTAAGGATAGTTGCTCTATTTCATAGACAACACACATATATTTTAAGTTTTTTGAATAGATGTCCTGAGCTAAATTCAAATCATATATTGTAGGATTTATTCAAGGGTGATACTCCAAAAGGATTTCTCCATATTTAGGGTTCGAACACGAGACTTCTATGGTTAAGGTTGAAACAGTTTCAGCATTACACCCAATCACATTCTTGGTTGGGCTCAAGTATATGAGAATTGATCGGACTGCAGTCGTTTGGCAAAAGACAAAGAAATAATGTCATATAGAATCAGTAATGAAATGCTTACAACAAGCACCAGTGGTCTAGTGGTAGAATAGTACCCTGCCACGGTACAGACCCGGGTTCGATTCCCGGCTGGTGCATTCTTTTTCCACTTCCATTTAGAAATGTTTCTGTTATTATTTTTACATCAGTCCAGTCATGTGAATAATGATAATTGGCATATAATACTATTTTTCTTAACAAATGATTTTTATTGTTACGATCAGTCTGCCAATGCCTCGAATTTGCTATATACCATGTATTACTGACTAGTATTTAACTTACAGTGAATTACTATACACGATTTACACAAATAGAATGAATAAAAGGAGAGCCAGCTTCCAATGTACAGTTCCCTGTTTTCTGAAATGGTTGAATCCACTCTCATTCACCAATTCACATGTGCCATCTGTAAGAGTTGTTTAATTCTCAATCAACAAAAACAGGAACGGAACCATGGCTATGGTGGAAATAGAAAGATATATCAAGAGCCTGTATCACAAATTACAAAATTGATCCTAAAATGAGTAAACAATATGCAAATCGGTTTTAACCATTCAAAATTATGAAATGCAAACAAACATAAAAAGAAAGGAGGGAACGGGTTCGAAGCTACCACCAGAAATGCAATAAAATTACCCCTTCTCGTTATATAATGTGAAAAATCAAACCAAATGAAGAATGCATACCTTGAGGTTTCTATGATATCTACGTGTAATCAACGACCTGAAGTTCACTGGACCAATCCCTGGTGCTCCTTATGGCCCTAGCTTTATTCTCTCTTATTTCTAGTACCTGATAAAAAACAGTTGAAGATTCCGAGCATAAGGGGGTGCATCCATTTGGATAAGGTGCCTTTTACAAGTAAGCTAGGCTAGGAAACATGACTATAAGTTGAAAATACATCAGAAAACAAGTGGCTTCTTAACAGCAGCTCCATTAGTGAAAGTGAATTGTTTTATCTTCTCATTTTTAATCATATAATACTGGAATTATAATAGTACATGGGCCAGAAAGGAAATCACCTCAGGGCTTGAGTCAAGTACTCCTCTAGACATTCCTACGTCAATGCGCCATATGCTACAGTTGTACTTACTGCAGGGAAAACCAAAATTAATCAATATACGAGGAGTAATCATTGGTTTTAGTAATTAGTTATGTCTAACACAAAGTATCTATCTTAGTATTGCTTTTGGAAAAATAACAGATCATATCAAGATCCTCTACCAATTTACTCCCATTGGTTGAGGAGTATGTCCTACAACCATAGCTTTGGCTCCCACACTTTGTAGTGTCTCTTCAAGAAGATATTGTATCTGACAGTAAAAAAGAAAAGCATTAAGTTTTAGATTCAGATCACTTGATACAACCATGTTACACTAAATAAAAGACACAGCATAATTGGTTTCAACATAGGAAAAGAACAATAGGCAATAAACTAGAAAATACAACTCTAGAAAGAACTGACTGAAACAATTCCATCAATTCAGTATGAAATCAAGATAAGTTCACATGATACGAGAGGACAGCTTGCTAAATGTGCACAGAAGGAATTGCATATAACCTGATCAAGCTGGTAGTTTTCCAGCTCCAGTCTATCTCTGGAGTACAAACGGTTCCACACAATACTGTCATAGCCCCTAATGGCTATGAAAGGGAACTGTGGAGAATCGTCTGCTTCACTTGGACCTTTCATCCATCGAGAAACTTCTCTATTCAACCTCTCTAATCCATAGGCAACTGCAATAGCATTAATAATCACATAAGAAAATCCTTTTATAATTATCCTAATAAACCAGAAAATTGGGCAGCTGATTAACTAATTAC
Source organism: Solanum sejunctum (assembly GCA_025642045.1). Lineage (NCBI taxonomy): Eukaryota > Viridiplantae > Streptophyta > Magnoliopsida > Solanales > Solanaceae > Solanum > Solanum sejunctum. Next base: position 22,850,266 of record JAOTQJ010000096.1, on the reverse strand, counting down.
CATGATGTGGAAGAAGGCCGCCATGGCAGAAAAGCCAATCATCAACCTTAAGAACAACACCATGTCGTGCTAACTCACATGCCAATGGACCCCCGGGTCTCATCAGGATGGATCTTGCAATTACACCCTTTTGCCGCTGCCCTAATATTTGGACGACTTAATAAGCATAGAAAATATAAAGCACCAAAGCACATGGGAAAGACAACAGATGTTTCTTAGGTATCTACTTAAAAATAATACAGTTATCACTTTAAAGGCTTTTTTCATCAGCCAGTTGATTGCAATTGGTCTGCTCACTAATCATGATTGCAATTGTGTAAACGGTTATGCCTTTTACTTCACAATAACAAGGTACTTTTCTGTTTACCTACAAATTTTTTTATTTTATTTTTATTTTTTTTGTAAATCAACACAAAAATGCTTCTTATGCCAATATATTTGTTTGTCCAGCTAACCAAAGTAACTCTGAAACCTCCCATAAGCAAATGAGATGAAGACCTAGATTTGAAAAGAACACACCTTCACCAAATTCCACTGAGACCAATAATTTTGAGACATCTTCCGATCCTGTTTCCATCTGCCAGACACAGCACACCAACTGACAAAAGCCTCTTCCCAGTTGTGTTCACATTCTTCCAAGTATTCCAGAAAGTCTGTACACTCGTCAAATGCCCCATTATCAACGTATCTGTAGTCGCCTTCCACATTCATAGTTTCATGATTTCCATTCACCTATAATAAATAATAATCATTCATGACATAAAGCACATATAAGGTAAACAGCAATCATCATTCAAGTCTCCAAAGTAGTCATTAAATTGCACAGCATAAAAACAACATCCACCCAGCTGTAACAATAAAGATAGAAAAATTAGATGTCAGCATACTGCTAAGATACTTGTGAATATGGGTGAACACATACGGACCTGGAAAACTGCCCCACCATGGGCTTTTGCCTGGATATCTAGTGACTTCAACAAAGATAAAATTGCAAGTTCGTCTTCACCTCGATCAAGTATATCTCCGAGCTGAACCAACACCTGGTAAAAAGAACCATGTAATATTCCTATAAGCTAATCAATGAATTGATAAATCTCAACTACAGTAGAATGTCATTTATAACCTTCAAGCTAGACATGCGATTGTAAATTTAAAAGCTTACCGTCTCACCACCAATCCACAAACTTTGACCATCAGAACTCAGTACACCAGCCGTCTCAAGTGCACATCTTGCCTTATCAAGATCTCCATGCAAATCACCAACTAAAACAAAAATCAGACCAATCAAAAATGCAAAAGGTCAGGAGAAGAGCACTCCAATCATAACCTGAGTAGCCTAAATTTTTTTACATGTGGAGGAAATCCTCTCTTTTTTTCTCCCCTATTCAATAGTGTATTTTCAATATTCAAATTTCAATTCATCATTTCACCTATCTCTCTATCTGACACAAACACATGCAGACAACTTGTTTCGAACTGAGGCATGCTTTAGTTAGTTAGGAGATAATATATGCAACTACTAAACCTTCCTCCCAAATTCATGAGTTTAAAACATAAAAATTGCATAAACATCCTAATCAGTACTCAGTAGGGCTGCTGAAGGCGGCTGGTTGCTCCCTGTACGCATGGTAATGAACTGCAGGTGTTAATAAGCTTTATTTGGCTTAGATCATCTTTACCAGTTGGAAGGTGAAATGAAAAGGTGGTATGTGGCATGAGATAAGTAGGAAATCGGAGTGGCCAATCCAAAGGAGAGTCAAACTTAAACCAGGACAATTCAAGCATCAGACTGATGGTTAAAACTCCCTGGTAAAACTGAGACTTTTAAAAGGCTTAGATGCCACACAACAAATGCTTGGTAATGCTTGCTAGTATTTCAGTAAGAGAACTCTTTTAACTTTAGCTTTACACTACACTTGCATTCCTAGCGATTTAGCATTTCTACTTTGTATTAAATCCTGCTTTCCACGCAGTTTCATTTCCATAGATGTTATTAGTTTGTACTCCCTCCGTTCACTTTTACTTGTTACTAATTCCTAAAAATAAAATAACTTCTCATTTTTAGATATATCAAGAAAAATTAATTATTTTTTTCCATGTTTTACCCTTAGCATTAAATACTTTTCTCCAACTCATCTTCCAAGGCCTAATATTAACCATCAATTAATAGGAATGCTATGGTAAAAGACCTATATCGATAATTGTTTTCTTAATGGATGTGCCAAGTCAAACAATGACAAAAATGAATGGAGGGAGTAGTAAGTATTACAGTTGGACATTTTGTCAAGAGTAATGATTAGTATATTTTTTCAATGTGCAAGTCCAATACAATCCCTCAACTTCATCTTTTAATCAGTTAGAAAAATCAAGCAAAATAAAATCCTTGCACATTTGTTCCTCCTAAGTCCTAACAGAAGTCTACTCACCAGAAATAACGCAAGGAACAGAAAGGTGACCAATTCGACGCTCAGCTGTTTCAACCATTCAAGTTCTACTAGTTGTACTAGTTCAACTAAGTGGCATTTGATAAGAATCACAAACTCACACTCCAAAATGGCAAGCCAAATTAACCTAGGGGCTAGGGCTACACATCAAGAAATTATACCTCAAGGATTGCTAATATTACGAACTGTAAAAAGAGTTTGTCGACACATGATGAACATAATCCTGATCATAATTATACACAAAGAAAAACTCGTGCAGTCGAATTGAACCCTCATTCAAGTAATTAACCAACTGAGCTACAAAGAGCAGAGACAAAAGTTGCTAGGTGGTTTCTTTCAATCTGCCTAACCCTAAGTAGACAATCCGCCTGTGTTGCTGGAAGTTAGCAGGTAGCCAAAATAGTAAAACCGCACACAAGTTGACCCGAACACTACCGTTCTCAACAACCACCAAAAATCCCAAGATGAAACAAAAATGTTGAAACTAAATCCGTAGGCGGATCTACCTAGATATATAGTAATTTATATAATGTCTACTCTCAACATTCACTTAATTACTTAACCGGCATAGAGAACTTAATTGCTAACATAGTAAAACATAAAATACACACTACCGGAGATGATATTCATGAAAACTCAAAAAGCAAAAGTGAAACGAACCTGCTACAATTCTGCGACCTGGAGCAGAAACAAAAGTGGGCGGGTCGCCATTAACAACAATGGGCTTTAAGGTACTACTGCTACTGCTACTGGTACTGCTATACTGAGATGGAATTGAAACGACTGAATCAACCAATTTGCGGGAGTGTGATTGTGAAGCAGAAGGAGGTTGAAGAGGTAACGAACATGTTAACGAAAGAGTAGCCAACATTTTTAGGAATTATTTTTTCCCTTCTCTCTATTTTCTTTTATTCTTAAAAATAAATTAAAAAAAAAGTGGAACTCTATTAGCCACAAGTTTTGTGTGTCAATTGCCATTTTAACTTCGTATCTTTTCTTCTTCTTCTTTTTTAAATTTTTATAAAATAAAAAGTACTCCTATCGATTTAGATCATTTCAGATTTTTTTTATATATAATATATAATAAATGTGAACCGGTTAATAGAAATTAGGTAATTTGCTGCTATTATTTTTTTCGCGTAGATTTTATAGGTTTTTTTTTTTTTAACAAACAGCTATAATTTCTTTAATGAATTTTTTTTGTTTTACTTGAGTTTGATACATTCAAGTCGAGACACTTTCAAAATAGTTTTTCTAACTCTACAAGATAATAGCCAGGTTTGAATATATTCTATCTTCCTAAATCTCGCTTAGTGAGATTTTACTAGTATGTTATTGCTATTGGTGACAGACTAAAAACTCTTATCGATAAGGTGACTTTATACTTTGTCGAGCGTACATAATTAAAGTCTTAAAAGGTTTTGGATAATTCGATCATTTCAGTTTTCACGCAAATGTCTTTTTGTTATCTTCAACAATTTATATAGTTCAATTTGTAAGAAAAAGATAAATGTGATCATGATAATATTACTGTTCAATACTTCTATCTGATGCTGACAGATTCCAAGATTGTGTTTGGTACATACAATGTGAAGTCAAACTCTTTCTTGGTTGGAACTTGAACATTAATCATACACAAATGAATTCCATAAGGCAAAATCCTGATTAAACAACAAACAGACACACTAACAACTGCTTAATTTATGACGATAAAATAACAGGGACAATATGCAACAATTTCAACATTTTTTAGCATTGTGGTAGATCTGGTGGAGGTGGTTCCATTGTCTGTTTCTCTCCTATTCCATTTTCAACGATGAATGACATACTCAGGCCCCAAGACAAATGAGAATCAATGTGGCAGTGGAACAGCCAAACCCCTGTAGTAAATCACATAAATCAATCAAATTCTCAAAACAGGTACAAAATTTTCAAACTTGAATATTTTTAATGATGAAATCAGGTTTTTAACCTGGATTATCAGCCACAAAGCGAATGACTGCCCATCCACCAGTAGGAACATCAATTGTGTTCCTCATAGGCGGATCAATCAAGTTAAAGTTGGCAGAGTCAGTTTGAGGATTGAAGTTACCAAAACCTTGTCCAACGACCCAAAAATGGTATCCGTGAAGATGTATAGGGTGATCATCTGTCGAGAAGATAGCAGTATCTTGCAACACAATTTGTACACTAGAACCAAACTTGAGCTTGTACAACTTAGTTCCAAATCTTGGTTGCCAAAGTCCTCGTGGAACATTGCCTGTGTAGTCAAATTGCACCGGTGGAACAGGAGGGAAGTCCAACGTATAAATCCCTGGAATGTTTTGGTAATAGGCCTGCAACAATGAAGTTCTTCTAGGAAGAACAAATGAAATGTTGTTCATGCTAGCAGCAAAACGCGTATTATTAGGACCTTGACATCTAGGACCAGGGTTGCAATTCACTAAGCCTAGTCCAACCGTGAAAAACAAGTTCTCATCAATCTGTGTGGGAACTTTGTTATTGCTAGGAATGCTCCTCAGTTGGTTAGCAAAATTAGTGGCAGTGGCTGTATCATTGAAGGCTGGAAGTTGAGGCAATAAAGGCCTTGAATTCGCGCCCGAGTTTAAATTTGTGTACTGAAGGATGGCAGTGGTAGTGGTGTTGTCGAATTGCCCGTTTCTGATTGTTGCATAGGCACTAGCTGCCATGTAATATCGGCCAGGGGACTGATTAGCTGTGAGAATCAGATTAGTTGTTTGTCCAGGTCCAATCATAATGACATTAGTTGTAAAAGGCTTGTTGTAAGTAGCATCAACACCCACAACTGTGAGCATGTGGTTCGCAACTGAGAAGAAAAGTTGTTGATTGAGTGCAGCATTGATCACCCTCAGGAGAACTGATTCCCCAGGATTCACCAAGAATTTTACAGTACCTGCATTAAAATTTTAGAAGTCAGTCACGATGACACTGTCAGTGTATATAAGTTAAATACTTTCGGGAGGCTAATATGTCGTAAAAACCTTGTGTAGAGCATCTGTAGAGGTCACCAGGTTGACCATTAATAGTATATGCAT
>JAOTQJ010000096.1:22805641-22834488 GCA_025642045.1 Solanum sejunctum | reverse complement strand
GGCATTGTGTAACATACTCAGGCCCATCAGCCCATGGTGTTCGCATTTGACGAACTCCGTGCCTGCATGAAAATTTGTAACAGTTTTTAAGTTCTATGCACCAACATGCAAAAAATATTCACACATAAAGGTTGTTTATAAAGGTAATTACCAGTGGATGGTAACGTTGTAACGAGCTCTATTAACGACAGTAACAAACAATGTATCTCCATTTCGAACTGTCAAGGTTGGCCCTGGAAATTGTCCATTCACTGTGATGATATTCTTGGTTCTGCATAGCCTGGTTACTCTGGTTTCTTGAACCTGTTCAAAAAAATAAAATTGTTTCATGACAATATTGGATAATTTTTCTATATTATAAGAAGATAAGATGAATCGAACTTACAGTAAATTCATATTTTCGAAATTCTGCATTAGCAAAAGTAGAGAATAGTGATAATATAATCACAATGAGACAACTAATATAAGTCTCCATTTCTCTGTTTTTGTTTGAAAGTTGTAATGCTTTGTTAGAGGACTTAATGAAGTTGTCTATTTATAATGTTACAAGGAGGGAATCATTAAATTTGTTTATTCTTTAAAAAAAAGATTAAGGGAAAAGCAGGGATTTGGAGGTAGATTAATTTAAAGACAAACAAGGATTTAGGAAAATTTTAGGCGACTTGGTCCAACTATATGGTGGATTTGGTGCAACCACTTGCAATTTTATTTTTAATCTATAATTAAAATATAAAACTACAGTGTGAAATCAGTAGTAAATTTTGACTATTCAGTCAGAAAAAGTCTCTTTTTGAATTGTCAAACTTTTCTTACAATATCTTGTTTAATTTCTAATCTTGCTGTTATTTAATATGTGCAGATGGTTGAATTTTAAGATTTAATAAGACGAAATGGTCATGAAAATGAAATGGATTTAACTTATAGTGTAACCAACGTGAATTGCCAAGATATATTGACTTAGTAGGAGTATTAAATAACGTAGAAAATGATCAAGATATTTTTTTTGAAGTTCATCTTGCATGTCATGCGTCCCTATATGTGTCTACTTATTCAACTTTATACATATTTAAGTGTTTGTGCGCACCTAAAATTGAAGGAAAGAGATGTCAACTAAGTACAAGTGAAAAAAGGCACGTTTATGACTAATAGGAAACTTGTTTTGCTTTCTAGGTTTCTAATATCAATTTCAATGGACAATTATAACTACATATAGTTATATTTAAGTCATTTAATAGTTACATATAGAATTAATCTTTACTTATTTATATCAAGTTGAATTATTTCGTAGCACATATAAGGTAATTAAAACATTTAAATTTAAATATGAAGGGATTGTTTGTTGACCAAACAATGAAGAAGGTAAACCAATTACAGGAGAGCATATGGCCCTAATTACTACAATCAACATAACTCACAAGAAGGTAAATAGAGAATTTATCAAAAATAATTTATCCATCTATTTAATAAAATGAGTTGCTTTGGCCATTAATTTAAAAAAGTCTAAACTTTAGACTTCACAAACATCAAATTTTGAATTTATGTATGTATCCAAATTTGTTAATTTTCAAGTGATTAAAGCAAAAGCAAAGTAAACTAAGATTGAATTTTGGGGTTAGGTTTGGTGGATTAAAAGGGATACTTACCTACAAGACATGCATTTTTCAACACCATATCAAAATTCATATAGATCAAGAGACCCTCCGTTACTATTTTATCCATTACTTCTAAACGTAAATTTAAGCCACGTGTATAAATAAATATGAGATGTCAAAAACATTTTCCTTTTTTTGGTATCTATTTAAAAACGAAAATGATCTTGACTCCACTATACTGATAAAAAGTAATGCACAAAATAGTAATGGTTTCCCCTAATATAGTCTAATAAATTACTATTAGTAATGTGAACCTTTTTTTGGATAAAAATGTTCACTATGATGAGGTATATAGTAGTCCTAGGAACAAGTGCAAATATTACCTTTACATATGTACAACTAAATAATTATTATAATAATTAAGCCTAAAAAGTTAAATTTTGTCAAGTAATTGTAACCCAAACTTCACTAATTAAGTACAAGGAAGTAGTTAACAAGCTTTATTAGTTTCAGCCAATCCCTTAATTATTAAAATATGCAACTTCACTTTCATTGTATGGGTTAGGCAGCCTGTCAACTAACTAACCAAAAGTATTTAGGGAAAATATTACATCTGTTAATAGTACAACTACTCATATTTGCAGTAATTTTTTTCAAGAAAAAAGAAAAAGAAGAGAGAGATAAGGTACGACGAAATGGTTGGAATCCCCTCATTCATAATCTGAAATCTTGATTCAAATCTTGAGAATGAAAATTTTTTGGTAGCGAACGCCTAATCTACTAGGGTAATTTGATAAATAGTCATGCAACTTTGACTTTATTTTAACTAAAGTCACTAAACTATTTTTTATTATACAAAAAAAACACTCAACTTTAAGTATCATAAAAGACAATAAATTATTTTTTCTAAAAAAAAACACTCAATCTTGCCTAAGTTATCACATAAAGTCATTTAGGACGAAAAAATAGACGTATATGATGCCTAACCAAAATTGAACAATTTTTTTTATACAAAAAAATACTGTAGTGTTTTAATGCAATAAACATAAAACTTGAGTAACCATTAGATACTATTTGTGTTGGATAACGTTATTCCTACGAAACTTAAGTTGAACAAGATCTCTAAACTTGTGTTGCAAACTTAGGTCAAGATAATAATATTTTGACCCATCAAATTTTTATTAACTGGACAGCAAGGACGAAAAATCAAAGACCACAGATGATCCTAATAAATATTTGTTACTTTAATTTAGAGAGTTTTAACTTTTATATGACAAAGTTAACCATTGTTTTATCTCTCGGACACAGTTCTTTGTTGCATATGGTGGATAAGTTAGACATAACAAAAACTCTCCTAAATTTTGAAACTGTTGAACCACATGCTTTCTATGGGAAACTTGAGACTCTTTACAATGATGAATTTCAAGTTATCACACACACTATTAGATCACATGAAAGCTATTGCAAGTAACAACAACAACGTACCTAGTGAAATCCCACAAATGAGTCTGAGGAGGGTAAAATATATGCAGACCTTACCACGACCTCATAGAGATAGAAAGGTTGTTTCTAGAGGACCCTCAACTCAAAATATCAGGCCCCAAAAATAAAAGATACTAGATTGCAAGTAATTACACATAAAAAGTGAAGTTAATAACCAAGAAAAAAAGGCAAGTAGTAACCTTCTGCAACAAGTTCAATTACACTTACACTGAACTTGTGTGCTTCCTAATTTCTACATACAATTTTGTCAAAATTTCTATAATACAGAGAAGGATCTTTTTTTCTGTGTCTATATCCTTCAACCTAATTTCTACATTGAATTGATCAAAGAGGACAACAACTTCAGTTGCTACTAAAAGGGCCATAACCAGAATGCTGACTATATTTACCTGAAGCAAAATGCTGACTGTATTTCTCTGAACCAGAAAAACTGCTAGCAACAGGCTGCAGTGGCTGGATGTTTATGAACTCAGCCCCTGGTGGTTTTTGTTGCACAACCAGCAATGAAAAACTATAATCCGAAGTAGCTACCATGTCTCCGATAAATCCTAGTTCTGGACACTCAATCCATTCATTAATCCCTAGTGTTAACTCGGACTGTTTGTGGTCTCTACCAACTATACAAAGATCACAATTGTCCTCGAGTGAACGAAGAACCTGAGTCGTCCCCACTGCATCATTCACCACTTCTTCTATGTAACCCACCTTCCCTGCATCCACATTATTAGACTTGAACCAATTTATCATATGTGACTCCGTACTCTTCTCCATGATGTCACTCGAATGTCTGAGCCAGATAAGAGTCAAGCTGATGTGGGGATGCCCTAGCATCCTGCAGCAATAGGCGAGCGCCTCATCATCATCAGGACCACCTACGTAAAGTATTGTGACGCGGAAAAGAGAATGGCCATACAAGATTTGTGTGTTATCAGCTAATTGCCCCCGATCAACTAGGATCCCAACTGAGCAAGGTGCTTTATGGAGTACCTGTTGGTTCACCATCCTAATTGCAGGGAAATTGGCTCCTACAGTTCCATCAATTGTCCACTGCTTGTGGAACGGGATGATCACAATATTGATACCTTTATCCATTGCGATTGTACATATGTCATCGTGCATGGTGGCATACGGAACAATGGAGGTGAAGTGTTGCACAACCATAGAACCTTCATTTCTATTCGCGACAATATTGAATGCGTTGGATACACGTTCAGTTTTGCTAGGCAGAGACTTGAGTTTCGCAGTGCCTTTCATATTATGAGTTGGCACCAACAAAGCGGCTGCACTGCCTTTCAGCTCCATTAGATTAAGAACGAAGACTGCAATCGGGCTCCTTCTAGATGGATTGGAGGCACCAAGAAGATTGACTAAGCTTGGGACATTTTCTTCATTGTGAATACACATTTGCACCCGAAGCTCACTAGTCGGATCCAAATGTTGTATACTATTTGTTCTGTAGCCTGAGTACCTTCTTGATGGATCATAAAGGTACCAAATTAAAGGTCTTGCAATTCCTGTTATGACTAACATTGTGATTAACAAAAGTGCATACGCTTCATTTGATATTACCTGCAGATAACCAAATAAGAGACATGTAAACAACTTGTATACTATAAGTAAATAGTTAGCTTCTATGTACAACAATGGGTCTACTAACCAGCTAATTACATGCTATAATAGATAAAGGAAAAAATACACTGTTCATATAAAAATTGTTTGCATTGTCCTGTCAGTATATATAACCATAGAAAGAACGGAGAGAGGGTGCGTACTCCAGTATCCTTTAAGCCAACGTAAAAGGATGCCTCAATAATTCCTTTGCAAGACATGACGAGAGCAAGAGGGACTGCATCTCGGAAGGAAACCCTGAAGTGGACAGCTGAAACAAGAGTGCCACAAAACTTACCTAAATAACCCAATAGGATCACTGTTTCGGTGCCTAAAAGACTCTTTCCTCTTCCTAGGGAGAATATGTCCATTGACAAACCACTGATAGCAAACTTAGCAGGAACCAGCAATCCAGTACATAAAGAATCGATCTTGTAAACTAACGATGAGCCTAAAGGTGGCCCCTCTGGCACCACTATACCCAAAACAAAAGCGCCAACAGCAGCAGGCTGTCCAATAGACTGGGCGGCAAATCCACAGATGAGAGCTAGCACAGCTATCACTAGAAATTGGCTTTCCTTCATCGACCCTCTTTCAGGTATAGTCCTAGCAACATGTTTCACGAATGGCCTTACAGCAAACGCGATAATTATCAGGAATGTGCCTATCCATACAAGGGCCACAACTCCGCTCCACTTAGAATAACTTGATGATGCATCTATTGTTGTAAAAAGTATGGAACAACTATATGTACAAATGTCATTAACCAAGGCGGCCATTGTAGCTATTCTACCAATTTCTGAATTTAGAATCTTAAGGTCGCCAAGAAGGCTAGTGATCACAGGAAAAAATGAACCAGAGTTAACTACGGCTAACAAAGGCAGGAACTCTGCTGTGTCGCTATCTATAGGTAATGTGTAACTGGCTAACTCTCCAAGTGCAAGAGGCATAGCAAAAGAGAAAGCACCTATTAGCACAGCATTTCTCCCCGCTGTTCTCAGTATTGTTGGATCTACTTGAACTCCAAGAACAAAAATATGAAACACGAAACCAACATCTGCAATTGTTTGTAGTACCACTCTGCCTTCTGGTCGAAATATGGTGGACGAATATGCACGGATCAGACCAAAACCTGATCGCCCCAAGACAATACCAGCCTGTTTTAGACCAACAATGATGATAGTATAAATTTTGTGTGCCTCCTATAAACAACAGCTTAACTGAAACCATGATAAACAACAACAACAACATACCCAGTAAAATCTCACAAGTAGAATATGGGAAAGGTAAAATGTACGCAAACCTTGTCACTACCTCATAGAAATAGAGAAATTGTATTTGGAAGACTCTCAACTCAAATGTATCACCCCCAAAAGGCAGAAAATACTAATACAAGAACGACTATAATGAAAAGCCATTGAAAACTCAAAAATACAATACCAATAGCAAAATAAATGACGGTTAATAACACAATATATAATAATGCGACTAATCCTGCAAACGTACTATATCACAAGGAAGACATCACCCTACCCCTACTAGTCTTCTAGTACACGACCTCTAGTTGTAACAATGATGATAGCATGAATTTTGGGACACTAGCATTTCAGTTAAACCGGACATTTTCCATACCAAAGCAGACATTATGCTCCATATTTTCAATTTGATTGTCTGGAACAAGACTTCTGAATATTGTTATCTTAGGTTTAAGATATGCATTATGCACCATAGATAATCTTTCAAAAGGGTATTAGATTGAGTTCTTCAACTCGTCAAATTCAAATCCTGAATCCACTTAGATAGCATGAATTTTGCAACGCAAGTATATGAAAATTGTGAAGAAAAGGAGCTTACAATAAGTTGTGCACTGACCATACTTTGTTTAAGAGGTTGAAGGAGGCCAAAAATAATTCTTGTAACAAAGAAAATGAAAATCAATTGGGCCAATACAAGTGGTAAACTAAAAGCAAATGGGGTACCACCAGTCCATATACATCCCTTTGAATTTGTCATATCTGAAAATTGACATACAAATAATTCTAGACGATGACGTCCGTGAACTATTCCAGCCCAGGCTGAAACTTCTCTTTTTACCATTTTTCTTGGGGAAAATGGAAGACAATTTTGGTGAAAGAATTAGTGTTACTACTTGTTTAGATTGTTAGAAAATTATACTAAGTTGAATCTACTAGATAGAAATGTGGATAATTGAACATATATCCGCCATATTAGCCTACTTTTTTGGATTAACTTTCCTCTTAAACACCCTCCTAATTTTTAATGGTTCTTTTTTTATTTTTAAAAAAAAATGTTTCCGTGAGTATACAAAGGTTAATGCATAATTAGTTTTAATTATTTGCAATAAAATTGAGGAATAAAAAAAGTACATTTTTCATCAAATTCTTGACTCTACCACTAATTTAAAAATTCAGTGTGGAAAATAGAGATTGTAAAGGCTGCTATCCTTCACCTTAGAAACGTTCATCATGGTAAGTTGAATATATTGAAATTTTAAATTTTTGAATTCTAGATCTAATGACAGAAACCTTACGAGAACTTTACACGAAATAAATAGGTAAAGGAAAATTATTCATATAGGCTGTTGCATCTGAATACCTATGAATTCTTATAATTCTTCCACATTTTCAGCCTAATGTACGATCTTCAGTGAGCTTTGATCGAATTGTATGATACACAACATTCATTTTCTGGCTTGGCAGAATTTCCAACAAATATTAGTTTTGTAGTTTCTTGATATTCCATTTACTATTTAATATTACACTTACATAATCGTAGTAATTGTTATAACTATTGTTCTTTGTTAGTATACATGTCATGCTTCCTTTAGTTATTTATTTTGCCTTGTAATTCCTGCTATTGTATTTTCGTAATGCCTTATAATCTTTTACTTGTGCCGAGGACCTCTCAAAAACTCAAATTTGCATAACACAAGGCATGTGGTACCAATCTTGAATTGCCACTCGAATTAGAGTTTGCATATTAAACAATTCACTTCGATTTTAAAATTTATCAATTAAACTTCTCAACTGTTCATTTATAGACATGTTAAACAATTATAAAATTATTAAAATGTTAACTTTAACATATCCATATCGTTATCACTTTAATTATCAAATTATCCTTTCAAATTTAACACCAAATATATCATTAAAAAGATCACTTAAAAACAAAATGACAAACCAAAACGAACCACACATAAACTGACAACTATATCTTAATCAAAAGCAAACACCATCACATTTTTGTAAAATAACCAAGAGTCAAACAAAATAGAGGTACAAACTAAGTTTTAAGTTGACAACTCTATATACCAAACGATATAAATATAATTATTACGTTTTCTATCAAGTTATCGATCAAATTAATTATTAAGAAAAAAACTTTAAACCATTAAAAATCAATTAACTCAATAATAACAAAAATCAAAACAATTATCAAAAGTCCTAAACCAATAACTCATTATTGATAAACCAATAACTTATCATGAATCGGGTTATCAATTTCAACCTGGAACAGCTCTGCCCGTTTTATTTTTCTCAAGAGAAAAGGACACCTCAAATTGTAACGCGGACCCAAAAACTGAAATAAATTACCACCAATATTATCAAAGGTCTTAAACTCCAGCTGGTAGAGAACCAGCACTAGCTGCTCCGTCTCCAATGAAACATCTGCTACCATATACATGCCATATGATCGCAGAAATGCACAACCATGCCTACCACCTTCCTTCAGGAGTCAAATATAATCATCAAAATCCTATCTGCATGTAACTTCACGATATTTGAAGACCTTTTCTTCTCACCATATATCCCCATCCCCGAATCACCAATGAATATGGTTATCATTACTAATTTGACCAAGTTATCTCCCATTGGAATACGAGGATAGCAAAATAGTAACTTCAGATGGAGGGAAACATTCTCTGAATAGTGTGTAGCTTGAGAAGACATTGATGGATCATTTTTCACTATGATAAGTAATGAACAGTGTGTTTTCAAGACCACCTTAAGAAGTACTAAATACCAATTGACTTCAAAACAGCATGAAGAATAGAATACAAGGTCATACAACTACAGTGTTTTGCCATCAACCCAGAAGTACTAGCTTGCAGGTACCCGATTTGAAGATGATAAAAACAAATAGACAGGGTTAAAAAGGGAACCAGAAGAACTTGTAAAACCAACAAAATAAAATTTCAAGCATATATACCCACGATTTGTCTAAATATAACTTGCAAAGCACTCAGAAACCTCAAAAGACCAAACAACCAATATACCGTCTTGTTTTCTGCCTTTGTAACATCATTATTTGTATAGCTGTACGATTGTACGCCTTTTTCCTGATACAATAACTATTCCATACAACTAAATTAGCAAGTACTTCACCATTGTACTCTGCATTTGATTCTGAAAAATGCAGCTAGTAAAAGAGACCTATCCTCCTGAACATTCTTCCACAGAAGAAAAACAGAACTGGCAGGTCCAAAGTATTTAAGAGCCACGGCATATAGGAAACAAATTCATTATATAAGGTCTAATGCGAAAATTGCCAACATGCAAGCAAAATCACCTAGAGAGACCAAACATCATTCAGCAAGAATTACCAAAGTATTTGGTTTATCATAGTGGTAACACTCACCTGAATATCACACCTACCTTAGCAGCAATTTGCAGAATATCCAACCGCCTCTATCAAAACATTCAACATATCAAAAAAGGTTCTGAACTAGAAAAAAACCCACCCCTTCCAGTGCCCAAGTAGCAGAAAGAAAGGAGAACACATAGCTCAAGTGAAAGTGAGTTGACAACCTACCTTTTAAGTCTCAGAGAGTACATCTTGAAATGGAACTAACTAAAAAACCCTCCCACCATAAATTTTTAGTACATAAAATGCTTGGCTGGAACTCAGTAAGGACGCGAACGGTTTCCACCATGAAACTGTCTATCTGGGCCAGAACCTCCACCGTCTCTGTAGTTATCCCTGCGCCCACCACCACCATAACCTCCTCGACCGCCACGGCTATCAAAGAACAGACAGAAGGCTTGAGCATAAGATATTATATTAACTCTCCAGGTTAGCATAGGGACTCAGAAGTTCAGAATACACATAACATCCCACCCCCATTTATAACTATAAATTAACAACATACCAAAGGTAATTCCACAAGTGGGGTCTGGGGAGGGTAATATGTATGCAAACCTTATACCCTCAACTTAAATAAAGCCAACCAAATATACCTTAAACCCAATGGAAGTATATATTAAAAAGGAACAACATATTATTCATTCAATCCAATGGATAAGACAATTTTGAATATCTTGAGCCAATAAAATACATATGGTTTCGTAACCGCAGTAGAAAGAATATAGGGCAGGAAGAATGCATAGGGGTGTCTGTCAGCATGTGGATTTTTAAGTAGCATAGATGGACAAATAACACTAATTTTTGAAAGCACAGAGAAATTATTTGATATATGGAACTTTACAGTTCTACGTTAATACATACATAGATGATACTCATGAATATATTTTTGCAGTATAAGCAAAAATGTTTTGGTAGTAGTGAATCCATACAGTTAAGATTAAGCTAATTTGCATGCGCCTCAAAAAGGTCAAATAGTACTATAAGTTATAGAGATGAATTTTGATTGCTCAATTCCTATGCTCGGAACAAATCAATGTATCACTGAGGTTAACAATTTACTGAAAAATAATCATTGAAATTAAACTTATTTTGCACAACCTAGGAGGTAGACATCAAGTTTGAATTTTAACCATGCAACTTCAGTATAAAATTTGACACAACAATGATAACAAACATTACATGCAAGACATGTAACGCGTCAACATAAACTATGAATGGTAGCAGAACTGAATTCAATATGCAGTGGAGGTGTGTGCGATAATTAAAGGAGGCTCACCCAGAACCAAATGCTGGAGGCGGCTTTGGTGCAGACTTTTCAGCCATTGCAACAGTGATTTTGTAACCTCTGAAGTCATGATCTGATTATGATTGTATTTTATGGTCAGCATGTAAATTATTTACTGCATAAACTCAAGTGAGAAAATGGTCTAGTTTTTACTATTGAAAAATCCGCCGGCAGAGTGCGCTGCAGAAGGATCTTCATATGACAGAACTGCATCTCCTTTGTTATTTCCCTGTTCGTCAGTGTATAGCTTTATGCTCCAAGGCCACTGGTCTTTGTAGCCACGTTTTTGCTTGATTCTTGCCACCTACACATAAAAAAATGAATCAAGCACTATGACTGGTATATATGCTGTGAGAGAGTCACAAAAAGTAAACTACTCCATTATCACAATTCAATGGCAATATTTTAATGGTCAGCAAAATCAAGTAGATCAGAATAACAGGTATTGAAGTGTCCTTTTGTCTAAGCTAAGCCATCAATACCACAGTTAACACAGCAAGGGATCATGTGAAGTTGGAGAAAGAAAACGTAAATGCTACAATACAGAATGAATCTGATACTGAGAATCATAACCAAAAAGAAATCTGCATATTACTTGTCCAATGCTCCCAAAAAGTTCTCTAAGTTCTTCAACGGTCACATCAGGAGGCAAGTTTGAGATATATATTCTTGCGTTGTCACAGAGATCTCCACAACTCTCATCACATTGCTTGACCTTTACCGGAGCCTCAGCTGGAGAACTACCATAACCACCTCCTGCATTCTGGGCACCACTGCCATATCCCCCATCATATCCACCTGGCGGGGCACCCCGTCCACCCCCACGGGTATCAGTTCGTGTCTCCCCACCATAGCCACCAGGGGCACCATAAGAAGGGGGATAAGATGCAGGTCCACCAACATAACTCGCAGGCGGGGGGACTGCATCAGGGTTTCCACCATAAGCATTAGAAGGTGGTGGATAGTTGCTATCAGGTGCCCCATAAGATGGAGGAGCATGTGGAGGACCTTGAGCATAACCACCACCTTCTCTTCCCCGACCACCACCATAAGAACCAGTTCTACCACCTCCTGCATTTCTGCTATCATAGCTGTCACCTCTTCCCCCTCGACTATTTTCATACCCCCCATCACGTCCACCTCTGTTATAACTGCCACCACCTCTGCCACCACGATCATCAGAACCAGCAGGTGAAGGTGCACCACATTTGTTACATTCAACTCTTCTAGCAAAGTTCAAATTTCCACAACTACACCCAGACATGCCAGAATTAATAACAATTGACAAGAAAGGGTAACAAGCCAATAACATATGTTAAATGAAATATTAGGAAATGAAACCCAAAATACATAACCTTGAAACAACCACCGCACTGAACTAACATCTTGTCAAAATATTTTTTTTTATGAAGTAGAAGTGTATTAATAACAAAGCAACCGTGGGGGGAGGGGGGCAAAGATTTACAGAAGTGGGAAGATTTGGCTCTAGAAAGGGAAAAAATAAAACCTATCATGGTACAAGAGAGCTGATAAATCCAGAATTGTTCAGGGTTATAAGAAAGGTGTAAGGTTAACCGTTAAAGTAAGATTAAGCATAAATTTCCTAGCAAACCTGCACATATAAACACTGGTTATCTTGAGTAAAATGGCTGGACCATTCAGTAGCAGGATTTCATACAAGTAACCACATGAGTATAAACATATTAAATCATATTTCTAGTGATAAGTATGAAACATTATCCATTTCACCAATACGGTTTATCATATAATGTCTCGACACATAATCTAGAAAAGGCTCAGGCTATAACTTGATCTAATACAATCGGAACACTTGTATATAAGAAGATATGATGTTCTATGAAAGGATCCAGATTCCACACTATTTAGGGGAAAGAAAATATTATGGTCGCTGAATGCCACTTAGATAACATGATTTTCCAAATAATTAATTCAGTATTATTATTCTCCATCAATCTCGGATGGAGCCAAAGATTCACTATTTTTTGGCTTTGAGATATGATGGAATACAGCAAAATGGCTCTTTAAACTGTCTGAGCTTCTTTCAATTGTGAAGTAGTAGTTAGTCAATGCAACTTTCGACGCTCATCATAGGTCATATGAAAACAGTCGCGCTATGTTTTGCGTACATCCGACCCCACCTACCCCGCCCCTGGCGGGAGCAAAAGATCACACAAACAAACGCGACCCCACTATCTAATTGACTTAGACAGGGTAGAAGCAAATATAATCCTTTCTTGCTCTTACAGAACTAAATAAAAGTCTCACAAGGTTTGGATTTAGGGGAGAAATTATTAAGGATAATTTAACATGACCTAAATATCACGAGAAGGATGTGAGAATATTACCTTGGGTTAGGGCAACGCCAATCACCTTCCTTACCACCTCCCCCACCACGACCGCCGCCGCGACCTCCACGATCTCCTCCATGGTATCCACCACCACCTCCACGATCTCCTCCATGGTATCCACGATCACCTCCTTGGTATCCACCACCACCTCCGCGATCTCCTCCTTGGTATCCACCGCCACCTCCGCGATCTCCTCCTTGGTATCCACCGCCACCTCCGCGATCTCCTCCTTGGAATCCACCGCCTGTAAATAGAGTCACATATGAATTAAAACGAACTCAAACTACAGACATAGTGCAGTTAATCAAATTAATACCTCGATTATGGGAACCACCACCATATCCTCCACCTCCTCGGCCACCACCGCCACCACCTCTACCGCCGCCACCGTATGATCCGCCACTGCCTCCGTAGCCCCCAGCTGAACCACCATATCCTCCACCGCCCGATCCATACCCGCCACCTCCTGCTCCGCTACTTCCATAGCCTCCTCCGTTAGGTGGCGGAGCAGATCCGCCGCCTTCGTAACCGTACGTACCGGCCATCGACTGCTAGGGTTTATCAACGAGAGAGAAGAAAAGATAAAATGAGTAAAAAAGCCTACAAGTGGATAAAAGGGTTAATCTTATATATGCCGAATACACAAGATATTTTTCCTTATTGATTTTTGTCCACTTCTCCAGCAAATTATCACCTACAGTACTTTCCGGAAGTCTAGCCCAAAATACTCAATCATCCTCATGAAGTAATAATAGCTCTCATATTTACAATATTAGTATTCTTTTGATCCTTTTTGAAATTTTATCTATTTTTTAATATAAATTTTATTGTCATTTTATGTATTAAATATTCAATTGTTTTTGTATAATTTAGTAAAAATAATAATTTCATGTGAAAGAAATAAAAACCTTTGAACATATTTTTCTTGTTGAGGTTAGTTGAGACTTGATATATATAAATACTTATGAAAATAATATATTTTGTATAATTCACTTAACTATCAAGATACTTGGAGAATATGCACAATAACTTTTCTTAAAATTTGAATTGAAAGTGTCAGTGAACTTACTAATAAGTTTAAGAGATTATAAGTGTATCAAACGTGAAAACATCAATTTTCTATTTTCCTTTTAATTCCACGCTTCATAAATATGACCTCTAATGCCTTGAAAATCACTTATTCCAAGTTCCTGCACTTGATAAAACCAAAAGAAATTGTAAGTGGACCAAATAATATCAAGATGGGCATGGTAATTAAAGGTCGTCAAGTTTTGGTAATTCAAGTGGCTTTATATTTTTTGTTACTACTAAGTGCTAGTAATTATTGTTGTGAGAGTTGTGGAGTTGGAGACGAGAAGGTCAAATTAGACATTTACTACGAGACACTGTTCCCAAGCTCCGCCAAATTCATAGTGGATAATTTGCCTAAACTTTTCCACACTGGACTCATCCATGTTACTCATCTCAAGCTTTTGCCTTATGGCAACGCCAATTTTTATAACGGAACCATTTATTGTCAAATCAGTGATCAGAGGCAGAATCAAAATTTGAAATTTATGTGAATTATTAATTTTTAAATTAATATTTTTTTATATATTAATTTCTTAAGAATATATAAAATCTGGATCAAAGCTATTAACTTAAAGATGAACAAATATATTGGAGGGCTAGCTTTGTCCCTGCATGTGTTTATACATCATTTGGTTTTTTCCATCAACTACATGATTTTTAGGCTTAATGTAGTTTTAAGGAAGTACTAATTATAAGCATATAATTATGTTATGCGAAGAGTCCAATTGTTGTTTCCGTGATGTTTGGTCTGATAATATGAGTTGGACAATTCGCGCTTCATGAGCTAGTTTTTGGCGTTGAGTTAGGCCTGACGAAATATTTTGCTGCCCTTGTTGTTCGCAGCATGGCAAACTCGAATGTTTGTTAAATACTGTACAGTAGACTTGTGCGATAAATGTGTGGTTAGATTTGGTAAGTTTTGTTACTATCAAAATAATTGTATATTGAATTGATCAACTAATCAGTTGATTGGCTATATGAATCTTTTGTATCAACTTTTTTCTATTCTGGTCCTGCTGATGGTCGAAGTAAGAAAACTTTCAATTTTTGATACAGAACACATACTTCCCTTTCATTAACTGTATGGAAAATGTGGTGTTGGAAAGTTTTGTATACAGAAGGAAGTATCCCCAATGGAGAACATGTTTTGAAGAGTTGAATTTAGAAGCAAAGTCTGTTATTGATTGCTTAAAAAGTGCGCAGGGGAGAGAGGTGAGCTTTTCTTTGTTGATTGAATCCTCATATTTTTTTTTGTCAGTATTTTGTGAAATTATACCGGATATATTATTTTTATTATTATGTTTTATAATTGGGACGTATATGTAACGTTATTTGCATCTTGAATTCCTTTATGCCGCGGAGACAATAGCCCTCCAACCTCCTCAGACATATGTGCCATGGGTTATTGTTGATGGCCAGCCACTTTATGAAGTAAGTTAGTTCGCTCCATGTTTCATGTTTTCACACTTTCAATTTTCATATGTAGTCAGGACTTTCTGTCAAGTGTACGAACAAAGTTTCACATTGATAGCTATAAATAAAAGTAAGCTACATATATCATGTAACGGCGTGAAACTTTTTAGATAGAATCGTATGAATTTGATCCAAAGCAGACGAGATCATATAATATTAAGAGTATCTTTGAGCCATTTTAACCCAAAAATTATGTTTGTTTCATTGTTGCAGGACTATGAAAACTTCATAAGCTACATTTGTAAAGCTTACAAAGGAACTGCTGCAGTTCCAGTTTGCAATGTATCTGTCAAGGTAATTCAAAAGGGTAGGAAAATTAAGCCTTTTGGTTCTACAAAGTGAAGTAATTCCAAGTTATTCACTGTAAGTTCATCATGGATGAAGAAGCTAATAAGTACATTATTATAAGTCTACTTGCTGTATTTTTACCTGCATTTTTGTTAATATACTCCGTTGTGTAATGCTGGAATTTTGTGAAACTTACACGTGTAAGTTATAAATTCTAATATGTAGAAGTTTGTGAATAGCTGAAAACACTTAATTGTACAGAGAGAAAGTTATTTGAATATAATGTATTGATTGATTTGAGTAGAAATGTTAAGTGTGTCCTTTGTAAATCCATGTATTTTAAATACAAAAGGGTCATCAATGTGTTTGAGTCTTCATTTTAATAAACTATATAGCCAGAATGTTGTTAATCGAGTTCTCAAATATCCATTATCTTTTAAACTTCAAAAAATAAAAAAAATATCCAGAGGAAGTATATGATAATATGTGCATTAGTTCAAAATCGGCCCATAAATAGTTGAGCTTCGATCACTTAAAATTACTCGATTCATCACTAGTCATATATGTAGCCATCCTAGGCAAACTTATAATAATTAAAATAGTGAGATTGTCCAAAATGGTACATCTAACTTTAAGAAAAAATAAGTAAGCTATTTAGTTGAAAAGAACTACCCCAAGGCAAAATCGTCGATATGTCCGAGTGGTTAAGGAGACAGACTCGAAATCTGTTGGGCTTTGCCTGCGCAGGTTCGAATCCTGCTGTCGACGAAGCTTTTGCCATGAAATTCATCAATTTTTTGTGGACTCAATACTTAAATGGGCCTGTCATCTCGTCTGATCCAATCTTTTCAGCCTTTCGGCCGACAGCCAACTTCAATAGACCTGTCATTTCATCTGACTCATCTTTTTTGAAAAAAAAATTATGCGAATAAGTAAATATATACTAGTTAATTAATTAATATAGTTACAGTTTGAATTAATTTGGCTTGAGACAAACACAATGCTATAAATATATTTGAGTTTTGTATAATTTGTATGATTTATACAAACGTTATGCACTATTATACAAAAATTGCGATCAAATAGTGAAATATACAAACACTTGCAAATTGTATAATGAATTATACAAATATTGTGCACGAATTGTATAGAGAAATATATAAATGCTTTACAAAAACTATGAATTTATAGCAAATTATGCAAACGTATATAAATATTGTCCGAATTATACAAACGTCGTTATAACTATAGTTATAAAATATAATTACTCAAATGATAACTATAGAGTATAATTAAAATATTTTTAAGTAACTATATGTGAAATTTTTTTGTTTTTTTCAACCTTTGAGCCGACAAACAACTTTGGTTATACATAACGGGAATGGAAGGAAATAGTATAAAGATTAATAAAGTGAAAATTCAAATAACCAATCCAGTAATTATTAAGATTCTCATTTAAAATATTTTATACATACTTTGTTACTCCTTTTTAATTTTTCAAACATATTTGATAAGAATCAAATAGAGGAACTTTCCAATATCCAATATTTTGATCATTTCAGATGTATCGATATATGTTAATAATGACTTATTATTTAAAAATATATATAAACACTTATTCAAAATCTAACTTAACTACTCAAATTTCATTCAACAAAATGGGAACAACCAGGAAACTCTTCATCTTAAATGCATAAGATAAACTAAAAAATTAAATAGAGTTTTTTTATAACACTTCACTCTAAGATCATTATAAATATGATATAACAAATTCGAATTTGTATTTTGCGATAGAAAAAAAAGGATGGTGGAATCCTATTTGAAGAGGCATAGATCATGTGGTGAATGAAAATACGGTGCAGATATATTGTCGGCGACCTTTGATACGCTTAGTCAAAATTCTCTTTTTTAGTCTTTTTTCCCATCCCTCAAATCTCCCTATCCTACTTCTTTTAGCTTTTTGCATGGGACCAATAAGGTAGTACAAAATTCAATATTTACATTTACTTTCTCACAACTAAATATGTAAGATGTTTTGTGTTTTGATATTCGAATAATTAAAATTTTTTAATGTACATTTGAATATCAAATCAAATCAATATGAATTGTGATGTATTGGTGGGAGTGTTTCACCCTTAACGAGAGGTCTTGAGTTTGAATTCTGAGAATGAAAAAAATTTATTGAAAGCGTCACCCCTAAATGGGTCATGCAATGCGCGATTCAGATTTAGTTGAGGTTCCATGAGTTCTGAACATGGAGTGAAAAATCAAAAAATATATAGAGAGAGAATCAAAAGATAATTTATTTGACTCTAAAAGTTTAAAATAATGTTACAGAAATTGAACAAAGGAAATATTGATCATCTTAGTTAAAATCAAGTAATAAGACAAAATACGTCCGCCATATATATTTGAAGGGAAGATGTTTTCGTTGAATCAATTATTGGGATGGATAGAGTCCTGTATTTTTAATTAGGATTTTTGAGTTTCTATTCTTAAAAATGAAATAATTATGATAGAAAAATATTTTTTCCTTTGTATTGAATCTTAACTTTTATATGACGTTTAATCAATGAATTTATCGAGATGCTAAAGTAAGTAGTGAATAAATAAAAAATAATACTTTCTTTATTTTATTTTATGTAGCTCTCTTTTTTAAAAAAATTCTCATTTTATTCTTAAAGAAATAATTCTCTATCACACAAATATTTAAGAATAATTTTAGATCATGAATTATAAATATTTTTAATTTTTTTTAAAACATCATATCAACCGAAGGAATATCGCGTTTTGAGTATTATTAAAATTAAATTCATATTAGTGATTGTATAATCAGATGATAAAGATAAATATATATGTAAAATCATACATGCCATGTTTATTGATTTTGTACTAGTGTGCGTGACTAGATATTTTGCCCAACCTAGTAAAAGTAGCTATTATGATAAGTTGCTTTCTTCTAGAAAGCATAGACAATAATTAAAGATAATCCAAATTATGTAATCCATTAGATCGCCTTTCATTTTGAAGAAGATTCATAATTTCCCCTACACTCCTCAATAGCAACACTACTCTTATTTTATTTGTCTTGTTAAGTGTTGAGTCACATTAGAGGAAAACAAAATTTCATAATGAAATGATTCCTAGGACAATTATTTTTAATTTGTTTGGTGTGGTTATCGTAATTAATTATAACGGGTGGGGCCACTTTTCAATTGAAATTAACTGCATTAACGAAATAAATAATCAATAATAATATATTAGTCAGATTTCACGAGAGGAGTTTAAAAATGATAAAATGTATATAAATTTTATCATCATCTTATACAATAACAATAACATTATCTCAATGCCTCAAAGGCTCCCGACCATTGCGAGATAAGAAAGGATTGGATGTACGCAGCTTGACCCCTATGTTTAAAAACATAGCGCGACTATTTCCGAATGACCCATATTAGCGTCGAAAGTTGCATTGACTAACTGTTACTACACAATTGAAAGAATCACATACAGTTTAAAAAGTCATTTTGCTTTATTCCATCATATCCCAAAGCAAAAAATAGTAAATCTTTTCAAAAAATTATTTTCAAAAAACCCTCATCTCAAAAATATTATCCCAATAAAATAAATAATCCCGATTCAAAATTTGATATTTATAAATTTTGAATTTCCCATGTCTTTATTGATCATTGAACTCGTAATTCATTTATGCTAGCTAGTTATTTGGTTTGCAGTTAATTATATACAATCATACAACTTATATATAGTGGATTTTAACTAGATGTTGGATAAATTAAGACAGGAAAAAATAATATAATTTGATTTGACATAAAATTTTAAAAAAATAAAAATAATTTTTAATTTTGTAGTTCTAAATTAAAGTTATATTAAATGTATCAAAATACCATTTAATCTTGTGGACTTAAACATGCCACATAAAAAAGTTGAAATTAAAGTTTTGCCAAATAAAAAAATGAGTCATTTTTTTTTTGAAATATACTAAAAAAATAGATCCTTCTTTTTGAAATAAAAGAAATATATTTTAATCCCCTCATTAAATTTCAAATGATTTTTCACAGCTTAAATGAGCACAATCTGATAATTAGTTAATTCTTTTCGTTGGATCTAATTTTTCTTTCTAGTTAATTGCATGAAATGAAAAATTCAAATAACAATTAACAACTCTGTTTTTCTTTGTATTTATTAGCAACATTCTTTGATCTCAATTGATTTTTAATTAATTTAAAATTTTGTACATATATATTTCAAATTCCAAACAACGTGCTGTTGTTTTGTTGTGTGCTGTCAATTTTTGAATATATTTTTTTCCACAAAAGTACTTCGTATTTAGACCACGAGTGCATGTATTGCGCACCATACTCAATAAATATTTGTTCACGAGTGCCATCAAATTTTGGACAAGGACAAATAATTGCTCAGTTGATTTTGGCTTTAACTAATACTCTCTGTTTTCATTTTTATTTATCTGCTATATTATTTTAAAATATTTAATAATATTTATTTATTTTATAATATTAAAAGATAATATTATATTTAGTTCATAATTTAAATTTTTTTATTATATTTTAGAAAATATTTTATTTATTATTCTCTTTGTTCCAAATTAATTGAATTTTTGAAGTTTTTTTTAAAGTTCAAAATAAATGTTTGGATTTTTTTTTATATTTGCCCTTTCATTTATTGAAATTCTATATTTTTTAGGAAAAAATTACACTTTATATTTATGATTTCACAAAAGACAATAATGAAAAGTATAGTGTAAATTTTGCAGTTGAATGTTTTTTTTAATATGTGAATTACTTTACAAATTTAATTAATTTAGGATAGAGGGAATATATTTAAAAGGTGATTTGGTAAAATTATTCCTATCATTTATTACTTTTTAATCATTTGGCCAAGTCAATAGAGTACCGATAAAGATGGAAAAAGGGAGTATTACTTTCTTTTGGATAAATTTAACAAATATTACTATCTCATTTACATTCTTAAATGAACTTTCATTTTTTAATGGAAGTCTCGAGGTATGAATTTCACTTAATGTGAAATTAGATAATAAGTCTAAACTCTAATTGGATAATCAAGTAGGACATTAAAAAATAAAATTTAAAAAAATAACACTTTATAAATATATTTTTCAAAATTTAACAAACTCATCTGTTATAAAATTAATAGACGAAAACTAACAGAGCTCACGAGAGAAAATCCATCATAAAAAACCCAGTAAGTATATATAGTGAAGATCACACCATAGGCCATAGCTCATGACTCCAATGATTGTTAGGTCATAAAATGGGGATTACGATAATGAAATTCAATTGTCAATAAGTGGCCACTCAATGCTATTGAATAAGCCTAAACAGTCTTGAAAGGATTGGATTAGAAATAATTACACATTAATAGTCATTCAAGCATTAGAATTAATTATCTCACAATTGTAATTTAAGATATAATATTCCCTTTGAGATAACAAATAATATTTTACCAACGGAAGGGTTAGCTTTAAGCTTACTTTTAGACATGCGATATGAAATCATAATTTTATATTTTAAAGATTATTTTCAAGATTTTAATATATGATTTTTTAGTCACACGATAACAAATTTATCAACTACTTTAGAACTTCTTTAAAATAATAAAATAGAAAATAAATTGACAGGGAAAATACCATTATGACATGTAAAAATTTCACTGGGTACCATATTAGATACTATTATTTAACTTTATTAGAATCTCAGAGTGCTCAAGCAAGTTTTTCTTAACGAAAAGTTCTTGTCTATCCACACTAGAATAACTTTAAGCAAATATCGTTGAATTTCAGATAAAAATAATTAAATTTTTAATCATATATTACCGAACTCAAATAAAAATGATTTAATTTCATATGTATGATAGAACTTAAATCATATGCGCTTGAACAATATAGTAGACATATATTATTGATACTTAGAAAACATGACCTGAAAACGTAAAATTGCACATAGATGATCAAGCACTTCAACAAATAATATCAACCAAATATGCAAGCAGCTGAAAAGAAAATTTTCAAGAAATGAGAGATAGTTTTAACAGTAAGTTAAAAAAAAAAGTAAGTAAAATAGAAGTGCATTGTTCTTTCTTTCTTTTACACTTGAAATAATAACCTAATATTGTTAAGAAAAATAAAGTCAGCTGGAAAAAGGGAAATAGAAAAATGATATAAAGTGATCATTGGATTACATCAATCAATTTGGATACATAAAATAATAAGGTATAATTATAATAATTATAATATTTATGGGAAATAAATAATCAAGAATATTATTGCGTACGTAGACCTTGCAGAGGAGAAGGGAACTTTTGTTTGTTAGTATAATTGATATTATATTTTTTAAACAAAGATATAATAATTAAAAGCCAATGAATAGATTTCAACAATAAAATAATGAATGGATTTGGACAATAATTTTACTTTAATTTTTAATAATAAAATAAATGAATAGAATAGAAGCATCATCAGTTGGCTGAGGGTCGTTATCCCACTAAAGAAAGTAGTGCCTTCTCCTATTTTTATTTTTTTAAAAAAAACATTATACATTATACTATAGTTTTCTAATTATTATTATTATAACATTATAGCTAATTATTCAAGGATGCCCTTATATTGTTCTTTTATATGATTGCTGTTAATATCATCCAATAAAACTTTTTTACGTCCCATTCTACATAGAAGACCTCAAGAACATAATTTAATTTTAAAATCTGTTGTTTATATTTATTTCTTTTTCGTGTGTACATAATTTAAATTTTTTTTCGATAGCCCAACAGATAAAGAATATTCTCTTACATTTCTTCATATTTTGTGCAAGGTCATGAGTCTTTAAGTTTCATCAACTATGTTAAAAACATTATGCAATACTTTGAAATTACGTTGCTCGGACTTAGGCATCGATGTCTGATACGGATGCGAATTTAGAGGTCAGATTTTGCATGATCTATTTTTGAAGATTGGGGGATATGAATTCATGTATGGATATGGGTGCGGGAATCTGCTTAAAAATAATCAAACTATTTAAAGATAGAGTGACAAAACCTAAATTATGAGATATCACGTGGAGAACTTGAAGAAAATCCTAGAAGGAGATTAAAAAAACGGTGTGACATAGAAATTTCTATATAAAAAGTATTCTACTTTCTTAAATTTTACCTTATATTTTGTATTGATTACAAAAATCATTAAACCGTCGAAACTTTCCTCATCAATTTTGGACAAAGTATCCGAAATCAGTTTATCAAATCGAACACAAATCCCATACCCACACATGGGTGTGCCACCAAAAATGAAGAGTTCAAGCAAAACTTTCAAATTACTCATAAGATAATTATATAAATCCTTTATAATAACTTTACTAATTGATAACAATGGAGTAGGTAGTACTTATGATAAGCTATTACTGTGTTCAGTAATAATGTAGAAGAATATAATTAATTCAACAATCAATATGCATAAGAGTTAAGAATCCAGATAGGGTAACAAAATCTTGGGTAAACGAAGTAGCACCTGAAACTGCAAAAGGTCTGACGTTAAAGACACACACACGTGAGGATATACAGTAAATATCCATTTTCATATAAGGTAAAATTGGGGACCATTTACATATATATATACACACACACCAGATCAATTTTGAACTACTCACTCGCTCTTACGCAAAGACAGTTTTCACATACTAGATTAATAACATATACTAAATAACTCTGTCAAGTAATACAAAGAATCGCCTAATGAAATCTCATATGCAATATATATATATGGAGATTCTTATCATCATGAATGTATTCAATTGTCACTAGAAGTATTTTAAGCAAATGTGATTAGAATTAAATGTGAATTCGCGTCACATAGGATTTAGGTAATTCACAATTACTAACTAAACTTGGAATTGAAAATGAATATAATCCCGGAAAAATAAATAAGTATATTGTACTATACTATTGTATTAGGATCAGTAGGTGGCGGACCAATAGCACCACTGCTATCACCACCACCACCACTGGCATTACCTCCGCCGCCATCAGTAGCTCCTCCTTGTACCGCGGTGCTTCTAGTAGTGCCACCTGTTGATACCGAACTTGATGAACTCGGACGTTTACGTTTCTTCTTCTCATAGGGAATTCCTCTTGCTTTTGCTTGACTTTCTCTGACTTCCCTTAAATATATTCTAACAGCTTTAGCACCAAATGGATTTGATTCAGGTTTTCCCCCATTTTCTTCATAAGCAGCTCTTAGCCTACCAATTAATGCATCAAGGCTACCCCAAGCTTGTTTCAACGGACAAGCACAAGGTGCAGGTGGATTCGGGTGCCCAAAATATGGGCACCCAGTCCCGTGCACTTTTGTTTTTCCGAATTGATCAAGGTACTTCAGGAACTCGATCACGTGAGCTCCACTGCAACGGGCTAGGGTTAAAGGCGGCTTGTGGTTCCTTAAGTACTGTAAGAAAGTGTTCCAATCTCGACGTTTTTGTGACTCGTATCGACTTGGTGGTGCCGTAGATATTGTTGTTGTTGACCGTCCACCCTCTGTGGGGACGCTTGCTGATGATGTACCTTCCCCTCCTCCTACTTCTACTCCTACTCCTACTCCTACTCCTTCGCTACCGACAATATTTGGGTCGGATTCTTCGATTCTAGATGTTGAATCCATAAAATACGAGAATTTATGAGATTAAAAGATGATGATAGTGTTACCGAGGACTTAACTTGCATCCAACTTGTAATCGTGACGATCCAATTACGAACTTCACTGGTTAGTCAGTATAAAGATCCAATTATTATAAGGAGGTTAGGGATGCTGCTTTACATCCTGTTCAGACAGTTAACTAAGAGAGAAGCTGCGAGCAATGGTTCTAGCTAGTACTGAATACTAGACAGACAGACTAGCTAGTCATCAATGATATCATAAGATATTTCTTTGCTTGTCTAACTCAAAACTCAGATAGTCACAATCACTCAAAATTGTTATATGAGGAACACATTCAAATCCAAATTAAATCAAGTCAAAGCAAAAAGAAAGCCTTACTCAGCAAGGCGAAAAGCGATTTTCACAGCAATTGTAATTTAGCTCGCTTGATATGGTTTGTTTCTACAATTCTAAGCAAATCTCCAAGAGAAAGATATATTGAGTGAAATAATCGGAGTAATTCGATTACTTGGGACGTTTTGGGGTTTTCGAAGAAAAATACAAGTTTGATGATTTTCCAAGTTAGATAGGTGAATGTGAAAGAAGAAGAAAGAGATGTTGATTCACTGAATGTGTGAGAATTTGAAGTGACGACGAGACTGTTTTTTTTGATGAGTTGAGAGAGAAAGAGAGAGAAAAATTAAACAGTAGAGTAGAGAAAAAAAGAGTGAAGGAAAATAAGGGGAGTAATTGAGAGAGTGGTGGGACCTAGTTGGGTGAAGCCAGAAGCAGCGAAGCTAGTAGTATTCGAAAATAATTGTGTTATATTTTGAATCAAATTATGTATATCTGACTTTTTTTATTTTATAATGGACAAAAAATTTTGAGATATTATGATAATGTTATAATTGTTACAAGATTTTGTATTTATATCAATAAATTTACTTTTTATACATAAAAATTAATAAAATTTATAACTTTATTATTATCATTTAAAATTACTTATTAAAAATTTTAGAATTCATAAAATTAAAATTTTAAGATTGTGATGGGACCCGGGGGGGAGGGTTGCCCCGCCTTTCTCTCTATGCATTTGCACATTTTCATTATCCTGTCTTGTATTAGTATGATCCAATGTACTATGTCCCCCACTCTCTTTGACCTGTACGCACCCTTCTTCCAAACCACACGATTTTGCCATATCAAATTTACTATTAGCTTCATTTCAATTTATTATTATTAAATTTTTTAAAAAGTATTTTTTTAATTTTATGATTTTTATATAGTATTAAAATGATAAGTATTATTTTAGTTTTAATGATTAAAATTAAAGAATATTTTTTTAAAAAATAGATTAAGAAAATGAGAAAAATAAATTTGAGACTATAAAACAAGGAGAGAAAGTAACTTTCAGAAGAAAAGAAATTCTGTTTTATTAACAACTCTAGTGATACAATTTGACATACTAACGCAATGTTTATTTTTGGAAACAAACCTCACTGTAATTATATTAATCATGCATAATTTTTGTTGAGAATCTGCACCCCGACCCCCTACCTCCACCCCCACCCCCACCCATTGATGTGCTGAATATAATGGATAGAAATCATATATATGGTCGATATATTTTTGAATCTAAGAGTAAAATTATAATATCACTTTCATCTACCAGGTCATATCAGCACCACATCATTAATTTTATTTATTTTTTTATTTATTCACTAATTTTTACTTTAAATACTTTTTAAAATTTATTTTGCACTAAATAATTATTCTTTTCATTTAAAAACAATGATCTAATTTGATTTGACACATAGTTTAAAAAAATAAAAGAAGTCTTTTCAATTTTGAAGTGCTAAATTAAAGTCATATTAAACGTATCAAAATGTCTTTTGATCCTGATCTTAATATATCATGTGAAAAGTTAAAATATAAATTTTGTCAAATAAAAAATGAGTCATTATTTTGAAATAAACGAAAGAGAAAAGTAATTCTCTTTTTTTTTTTCCGAATGAAACGAGTATTTAAAATGTATTTTTTAAATTCAAAACTTAATATATGGACTCATTTTTATTCTCTTCCTCACCCCCACCCACCACGCTACGTCCCCTACCCCCACTTCTTTCTTCTTTCTTTTTCTTCTTTATTTCAAGCCCTTCACTCCGTTGAAAATAAGAGGTTATATATTAGAGAAGAACTACTTATATAGGTAAAAAAAATATTGAAAAAAATGGAGAAAACTTATATTATATTAAGCTTAAATTTTTTTGCTTGATTTCAAATGAGGGGAGAACACCCTTAGTTATACTAGTACAAAAAATGTTCTAGAATCTAATTCCACTAATTAGTATTTAGATAGTTCTTCCCTAGATATTATCATGGACATTTTTAGAATAGAAATTTTACAAGATATTTTTAGACACTTTGATCCTATCACTTATTACAAGATACTTCTAGATAATAGACTATTTATTGGACAAACACTGATAAGTCCAATATAAAAAACTAAAGCCCAAATTAAATTTAATTTTCAACACACTCCCCCAGCCCCCACCACCCCAGCCCTCTTTCTCACCATTCAATTCTGAAATAATAACTTTTTTTAAAAGGTAGTACCACTTTGTGGGAGAATGTTTAACTTCTATGAAAATTGAAGGTTATATAAGAAAATTAATTGATAAGCTCGAATTTTCTGAATCACAAATATTAAAAATTGGCTACTCAAAATTTTAAAAAGTTTACATTTGTGAAATCAATGTCAATAATATGATATTTGGGTTGAATCTTGAGGATTACTAAAGAAAGAGTGGAGTGAAAATAATGGATAGAAGTGGGGATGAAGATGGAGAAAGAGGGGCAGGGTGTATTGAGGAAGACAAGAAAATAAATTAAAATGTTTTTTGAAAAGGGACTCACATCTTTTTAACTAAGCCTTTTATATATTTTTAAAAGAGCTAGTATATCAAGAAAAAATATTTAAAATATTAATTATATATTGATCAATAAAAGAAGTCACGTGTGTGATTTTATAAATTTAGATATTAATTTTTTTCTCCTTTTTTCATGCATTTGTTAGAAGAGTGTAGTCATTCACTTGCCATATCAACTCTTAGGGGATATTCAAATCTCTTGAAAATTGTTAATAAAAGAATATTTAAACTTCCATATAGTGAAAGTGCTAAAAACAAATTTTACTGCCAAATTTAAAAAAAAATTATGTAATTCTTTTAATATATAATTTTATTTTTGAGATTTATGACTGATATACAGTATAACATATGCATAATAATAAAGCTTCTCAATAATCATTTCTAAATTCAAAAGTATATGTATAATCATTTTGTCTTAGAATCATGCGACGTATTACATGAAATGAAAGAGGTTCAAAAATGATTTCAAGCCTATTTAGAACTTCTATTTATTGAATCAAGGTAGCCTTCCTTTCATCTATTGAATCAAAAAAACTCTTTAACATATTAGAAATAGTTTAAAAATTTTCTCCTTCCACATATTGGATAAAGAATATTAATAATCTATTAAAAATGGTTCAAATTTGCCCTTATTTCTTCTACTCATTGGATAAAATATTTACTTAACTTGTTAAAAATGATTCAAAATTATTATCTAATTTTAATTATATATAGAATAATTTTTAACTGTACTTTAACAATTAATTTAGTTTTGTTTTGATTTTTATATATATTTTTTAAAAATACTTTCTCATTTTTGTTTTATGTGACACCATTTAATTTGACATGATATTTAAGAAAAAAAAGAATACTTTTGAAATTTATGGTCTAAAATCATCCATATAAGGGTAAAAAGATAATTTTTATTAAGGATAAAAAGATAATTTTAACTAAAATTATTTCTAATTTAAGTAAGGCGATATTTTTTTCAAATAAATTAAAAAAAGTAGATGCCATATAAAATGAGACACAAAGAATAACAATTAATTTTTCCTTCTTTATTTTTTTATGACATAAAAAAGTATCAAAAATTTGATTTCCATCTTATATATATAATAATTAATTGATCAATAATAAAATCTTTAAATAAAATTTAAATTTATAATTAATTAATCCTTAACTTGTCAAATACTTGACAAATCAAAAACATGATGAGTGGGATTGTGTGTGGTGCACATAGGCAACAATGGCATCTTGAATTGGTCAATGAAGGTGGGACCATGGTACGAACTTTACTTGTACAGTGGGATTCCAAATGTCAGCACTCTCCACAAAATTATGGAAAAGTCCCTTAATTTTAGCTATATGTACAAAGTTATTCCAATCGTGGTATACATGATTTTT
>JAOTQJ010000096.1:22785585-22805541 GCA_025642045.1 Solanum sejunctum | reverse complement strand
TATTTAAATTTTAAATATTCAATTTAGCTTTGATATTTATCAAATTGACCTCGAAAAATAAAATAATGACAAGTAAAAGTGAACAAAAGAAGTACTATTTTGAGATATTCAACAATATTTATTCAATTTATAAAATTAAAAGATATTTATTTAGTTTCTAATTTATATTTATCATTGATTATAGTTATTTCTCTATTACATCTTTCAATACTTATAGTTATTATATTGTAAGGATGGTTTAAAATTATTGTTATTATTTACAACTTCTTAATTTTTGTGCCAAATTAATAAGGAATAAGCAAAAATAAATGAAGAGAGTATCTAATAACGTATTCATTGGAATCGATTTTAAAGAAAGTAATGTATACACAATTTTATGAATGTTGGAAATTGACTTTAATGAATAATCAATTCAAGTAAAAATATTAAAGCAAGTATATTAATGAAGAATTAGCCGTATAGAAAATAATAGAAAAAAGCAAATTAACAACAACAAATAATACAATAATCAAACTAAAGGAATTCAACAATATGTGAAAATAAAAATGTAAGAATATAGTACTTGTAATGGTGCTAAAAAAATTGAAACGTTGGACCATTTACTATCTTTCTACCTTAATTCTTAATTTTAGCATCCTCCTATACAGGGGCATTTCCTTAATAATCTTTTATCTAAGCACTTATCACTACTATTTTTTTGATCTACTTTTATCTTTATTGACCAAACAGATCTTAATCAATTGGTCACACTTTATTATTAGGATATCTACATCTCGAATTATCTCAATTTTATTTTTTCTATTATCTTGTTCATCACTAATTATATCCTTATCTTTTAGATAACTTGATCGTGCACATATTAATATATGAGCATTTTTCTTAAAACATGACACATTAAACATCAAAGATATGATCCATTTTACGTACGAATTTTATTGACGACTTAGAAATTAGTGGAGTAATATCAAACACATGAGAAGGTCATTTTGTTTCTATTCAAATTCTAATAAATTATTTTTGTATCATTTGGTCTTTTAATTTAATAAAATAATAAGCAAAAGTAGTAGACCCTATGTTTTTCTACTTGAATCATGGAGCGATATTGGTTAACGCTAATCCTTTCCCTCAATAAAAATATTTTGATATTTTTTTTACAAAGAGTCAAATAATATAAATTTTGACTTATATTTTCAGATACATATTGGTACAAATATTGCAAATAAAATATTTTTTGTTTTATTTTATATGATATTTTTTAATTTAACACAATATTTAAAAAAAAAATAATCTTTTAAATTTATGACCTAAAACAATCTTCAAATACTTATGATTATGAATTTGAGAATAAAAATTTTAAAATTAAATTATTTTTAATTATAGTAAAATTATATTATTTTTGGAATGAACTAAAAAAACACCATCACATAAAAGAAGATATAGAAAAAAATACTTTTCATATAATATTTGAATATTTAAGTTTTTATTTTAAAATATTAAAATTAATTCAATTTTAAAAATTTATTAAAATATTAAAAAAGCAACATAATAATTAAAAAAATCGATCGATTTCGAGGAGGACTTGGCGGTGGGTATTAATGACAAAATGTGGAAAACGAAGCATCTCGTGTGACAATTTAATTGCATCTCTCCCTCTTTGTTTTTTCCTCTTTGGTCCATTCTTTCGAAACTCACACGTATTTTTTTATCCTCAATATATTTCAAAATTAAAGAAAATGACATGACAAAAACAGTGCAACATTTCAAACAACAAAACTAGAAACTTTATACTCATCAAAATTAGTAAAGAGGAAATAAATTCTTTTGGAAAGGAATAAATTTATTTCATCGATAAATTTGAGAATCGATTGATTATTTTTTAAAGTTAAATTAAATTAGATTCATATAAAAATTTAAAGTTAATATTTATATATTTAAAATATTATCTGTAAAGCACTTATAAGTTACAATTCTTTTTATATTAATATAATAAAAAATATATTTTTAAAATATTATTCAAAGTTAATAATATTTAACTTTCTACAAGAAAAACATAACGATTAATTTGGAATAAAGAAAATACTGTGTTAAGCTCAGAGACATCCAATTATTGAAATGTTTTAATCAAATAATTTAGAGTTGCTTTATATTAATTTCTTTATCAAGTTATCAATTAGTGCTCATTATAATAAACTTACACGTACTGGTTGCTTAAGCGACTTAATTATTCGTGTTGGAAAAGAAACATCACTACAGTATTTATATAGTAATGTAGCTTACGCATTAGACCTTTTTAAAGAAATTTTACTACCAACATATTAACTTTATGAATAGGTGATGTATTTGAGCTCAAATTCTTCTACGTTTTATCAGTAGTGAAATCAAATTTTTTTGTAAAAAAATTTAAAAAGTATACATATGAATTAATTAAAAGGAATTCAACATCTATTATATATACATAAAAAATTATTTTTATCATATATAAATAATATAAGTTTTCACCGAAGAAGGTTCACTCGAACCCTCTAATACTTATGTGTCTCCGCCACTATGCTCTATGTCTAAAAAATTTGTAAATTTCTTTTCCTTATATTAAGAATTAAAGAAAAATTACCTAATTACACTCCTTTGTTTTACCATATTTTTTATTATTCCCGCCCCTGAAAATTTCAAAAAAATTTCTTCTTTCCATCCGGATAGATTGATTTAATAATCTGAATACATTAATTCAGTAATCCGAATATATTAATTCTGATTCTTAAATTATCTTTATGTTCAATGTATCATGCTTCAAAAGGTTATCGACTGATACTTAAAAACTTTAGTTTTTGTATGAGATTACTGAATTAATATATTCAGATTGTCATATTTTTAAAGAAATTTCTATAAATTGAAAATTGACAAGGAAAAATGATAATTAACTTTTTACACTATGTGATTTATATAAACCATCCTAAATTTTTTTAAGTATGATCGTATGTCTTCTATTGAAATATACTACTAAATCTAATAAATATTTATTTATACTATCTGTATATAAAACTTAAATCTCTTAATTAATTTCTAAACATACGTGGGAGATGCATAAGATAAACAACAACATACCCAATGAAATCACACAAGTGAAATTTGAGGAAGGTAAAATGTACACATATCTTACCATTACTTCATAAAAATAGAGAGGTTATTTTCTAAAGATCCTCACCTAAGGAAAATATCATTCTCAAAAGCAGAAAATACTCTCTCTCTCTATACATATATTTATATATGAAACGACTAAACTATACAACAAATAAAAATAACAAAATAAATAATATAAAATAATAAAACAATAGATAACAATACGATTACGTCTACTGACCTGCTCTTTGGATATATATGAAGTCAAAATAATAGTGACTTCATCGTACAGCATCTTCGAAAATTTCCCTCCTATAAACTGTCTTTGTATATTTTTATTTTGCCTAAAAGAAAAGGTATCCGATGCTTCATCCCATTAATATAAATTCTCATTAACTTTACAATGTGTACAGAAAAGTCAATTTAATTCCAAACCCCACAATATTTTCTTAAATTAATAATTTTGGAAAAAGATTTAATTAATTGACTTCCATGATCATTTATGCCTTCACACTAAAGGGATTCCTTTTAATCATTCATCTCCTCAAGCAATCAAAGATAGGTTTTGAAAATGAAACTTCTCATAGGGTATATCCTAATTGAGAACAATTATTTTTAGTCACTATTGTTAAATAAATAAATTAATTAAAAAGAGTACTATTTTCAAGCCAAAAAAAAAAATAGTATTTCAGGAATGACATTAGAGAAAATTGATGGGGATAATGATGATGATCATCATAATAATTGAAGATTATTAAACTATATGCTAGTGACAAAGAAATAATTTTCAAGTATATAATTAAATCATAACTAGGGGCCTACTGTTCATGATGTTAAAATATTTTCTAGCACCGTTTTCAAAGTCTTGTATTCTCAAATTTGTCGATGTAAGACAATAAAAACATTTTTAGTGGCAACAAATATACTCATTAACGAAAAATATTAAATTTTTTATCGATATTAGTTAAATATTATTGAATCAAATATCACTATAGAGTTCAGGAATATATACAAGAGTGCTTAGTGCCTCTAGAAAAATATATTTAGTGAATTCATTGCCGCTAAATATCATTTTGGGTGTAGCAATGCAAGAGTTTGAGAAGAGGTAGAAATAAACTAAATAAATATTGAGAGAGGTGATTAAACAAGAGAAAACACATCTACAATATTTTCGAAGACTTGATCCTAAATAGAAAGTCATGAAGGTCGATGATCAAGATAGAAGGTCAGTAAATAGTAAAGTGCTATCTAATAATCGTTATCAATATAATATTATCTATTATCACTACTCTCTTACTATCTTATTCTTTAATTTTTTAAATTAAATATTGTTTCCTTTGCTTTGACGTTTTATTATTTGTTATTCCTATTGTCCTTTTCTCCATTATTTTCTACATGATTTTCATCTTATTTTTTAAAACTGATTTTGATATGCTTTATTTGAGTTAAAGATTCATCATAATAACTTTTCACCTTTACAAGATAGAAATCATACTATATATACTCTACTCTTTCCGGTCCTCGTTTATAAGATTACATAAATATATTGTTACCGTAATCATCAAATTACGTTTTCTTAAAAGAAAAAATTTACTTGAATG
Organism: Solanum sejunctum; assembly: GCA_025642045.1. Classification (NCBI taxonomy): domain Eukaryota; kingdom Viridiplantae; phylum Streptophyta; class Magnoliopsida; order Solanales; family Solanaceae; genus Solanum; species Solanum sejunctum. The sequence continues at coordinate 22,800,823 of JAOTQJ010000096.1, read as the reverse complement.
ATAAATTGTTGATATGAGGATATGAATAGGACAAATAGGAGAAGTAGTGTATACGTTTGAAATTGGTCTATTTATTACTCCCCATCAACCATCCATGTCTCTGTTCCCATTTGGATGTTGGGTCTATTTCCAGTCGACAGTGACCCAAACCTCGTGAAAGCTAGCAATGCTTAACATTAACTATGTAACTTCCTCCAAATAAACAGCATTATGTGCCGGATTCGAAAAAGAATTGAATCACAAAAATGTATTATACATAATTTTATCCTGTAATAAATTATTTTTACAACTCAAACGACATCAACTTTACTAGTTATAGTATTAAAATGTACTTAAGTAGCATTTTTATCAAGCGTGAATTATACCATTTACATTTAATTATCTTAGAGTAAGTGAGATGATTTTTTTAATGTTGTAAGAATACATAGAACTTAAAGTCATTCGACAAAATCTACAGGTAGAAAAGGAAATTACAACAGCATTATGTTCATTTGTCCCGTATAATGTGACAATTCACGCTTGAATTGGCGACTTTTATTTCCTTCACAAGAAAAAGGACCACTGAATATTTCAACTATCTAATTCACGTCGGTGGAATATATACTTTGATTATAATTAGATACTCACATAAAATGATTTGAATAGAAAACAGCAGATATCATGTTCAAGTGCTGGTAGATAGATTAACCCCATAGTTGGTAGGAGATGTCTCGTGAAATAGTTGAGGTAGTAGGCTGACACAAAGATCATATATTGTAACAGCTCAGCTCTCTAGTGATATTGTCCGCTTTAGACCCTCACGGTATCAAAACACGTCACTAGTAGCTAAAACTTGTTTACTTATATAAGCAACATCTCTCATGTGTTTTGCAATATGAAATTTTTCATCTTAAGATGTGTTGTTACATACAACACTGAGATTTGCCCTACCTTGCCGAAATTCGTGTAAACTCAGATGAACTCTAACCCACATTGATAAGACTGACACAAAAGTGACTCTAATACCATCTATAATGGCCCAACCCGCTAAAAATATACAATTTTAAAACGCGTCACTAGTAGGTAAGATCTGTTTACTTATATACTCAACAGCTTTCCTATGTTTTGATGATGTAAAATTTCTCGTCTTAAAATAAATTGTTGAATATATAAATAAATAAAATATCATCATAAATAATATGCGTCAAGGAGGTTTAGCTTCATACTCTCTAAATAAGAATCAAATATGAAAGTATTCTTTTAAGGTCAAAAGAAAATATAGGTAGTGGATTCTAAACGTTTCATATATCTATCAAATATATACTTTAAGAAGAATATCTAAATCGCCAATAACCGTTGTTGCTCAATTTGCAACTTTTCAGAAAAAGGTATTTCCCCTTTTAAAACACTTCATATTGATTTTGATTAATTAAAAAAAAGGAAAAAGATGATTTCACGGAGAAGCATATAACAATAAAAAGAAACGTATGGCGATTATATTCCCTTTAATGAAATGACCCTTCAATAGATTTGGATTCTTTAGAGGAGGCCCCATCATCATTATCATTCTTATTACTTTTTCTTCCCATTTCTCCAAAGCAATTGCATTTAGCCACTGAAAGCCAGATGTTTTTTGGGTAGGGTCATCTCCCTAATTCATTTAGCTTTTTCTTTTGATAAGCACATTTTATTATTATAGAAATAAGAGATTTGTGGAGGTCACTTCATTTCCTATATAGTATAGTATAGAACGCTCTTGAGTGCTCAACTCCATATCTTTTTCATAATCTCACAGTTCAGACTCGATTGTAGGGGATGCCTTAACATCTCGCAAATTTGGATTAGTCAGACTCTCTTATGGATGTTGAACTTCGTGAAAGGACAACAGAATATGCCTACATATGGCTCGAGTCTTGAAGCCAATCAAGAAAACCATGTGATTAAAATAACAAAGCAACAAATTATCTACTGAAATCTCACAAATAAAGTCTGGAGAGGATGTTTGATCATAGAGAGAACTGAATGATTAATTATTGATGATTAAATATTGCACTAAGAACAAAGAAGAACGAAAGAATGACATAGGGACGTGACATATGAAGATGACAGAGGTGTTTCACATTTCACAATCATCATATTGATGTCTGACAGCAGTAATTAAGGAACTTTATCATATCAACCATGGAAAACCTCAAAAAAAGAAAATTAATAATCGTCTGTCCAGTCCAACAAAAGTACCGAATAACTCTATCTACCAATCACCTAATGTCCTTTTTTTTTTGTTTCCTCTAGGATCAGAACCCGTAACCTCATTATTGATTCTCAACCAATTCATTGGTCAATTGGCTACACCTTTGGACTTTGGTGCATAATACTTTTGTTCATAATCCCATGGAGACCATCAATTCATTCCCAATAAATAAATTTGGACACAGCGGAAAAATAAAAGGGAATCTGTATATCAAGGAAAGGATGAAAAGATGTGACACCCAAGAGCGTCTTTCAAACAAATTAGAAATTCCGATAAGCATGGCTTATTCATTGAATGTGAATGAAGGAATGGCTGGATATATACTAACAAGGGAAATGACGATAGTTTACCTGGTTCCTTTAATGATGAAACTAATCACAAGAGGCAACTGCTAATGCCACTCTCAGATCATTTGAGGTTCCGCATATGTACATTCTGTATGTTTCTAGTTCTTGTTGGTAACCCCTTGGTGCATGACTTGCATAGTAATTTTCGCTAAGGCGGTCACGTTTGGAAAATATGATCTCTCTCAATGTTGGTTCATGGCCATTTAGAAGATTTCCCATGCTTAAAACTTTCCTCCATGATTGATTCACAGTAGGTGGAGTGAACATGCTTGCAACTACCTCTCTCTCTTGTCGCCTAACTTCTTGTTTTTTATCGAACTCCTACCATAACAAAGTTGCACCGTATAAAATCAGAAAGCAAGAGATAAGAGGCACAGGTAACTTTAGCCTGGTCAATGGAAATAATATATTAAAAACATCTTCAGCCACAGGCTAAAGTGAGGGGCTGAGAGGTGTATGCTATTAAGCAAGAAAAAGATGTGTTAATAATTCTTGAGTCATGACCAAGACATCAATCTCTCTTTCTAGAGGTAGAAAAAACAGAAAGAACAAGAGATACAAAGTCATACCTTTTTCTCATCACCACCAACTGATACTAATCCCATTTTGGGTAGATAGAAGTTGTAGTAGTCATTGAAAATGGATTCTGATAGACGTGGTGCCTGCAAGAACTTTTGATGAAGAGATGCGGCGAATGTTATCAAATTCTCAACATGCGCAAAAACTGCACAGAGTCGCTTCAGGTCTTCAATATCTTCAGCGCCAAAAGAAAGGCTATTTTCTGCAATAAAAAAAGGTCACCCTGTTAATTTAGAAGCTCCAAAAAACCACTGCAACTCAATAACATACTAGAACAAAAACTATACTTCGCAAGCATCTTAGAGTGGCTGCCATAGTGAGGTAAAGTTGTCCGATTCTGGTGCTGAGCTGCTTTAGACTTCCAAATGATGTTCTGTTTAGAGTGTCAGCTGCTGCTTTAAAAGAAGTAGAAACCATTTGTCCCAACAATTCATATGGGCGGACTGTTTCCAGATAATGAAGAGCCTACAAGAGTTAATACAAATTACTTCCAATCAAATCAAGAAGCTACTTCCAAAAGGCAAGATTTTCCATGGATTGACCAAAGTACACAAACATTTGGCAATACAACTTCCCTTGCACCCTTTTCTCATAGGTCCCCCTCTATGCCCTAAAACCACAGAAACCCTTACCCGAACTCTCAGGTCATTAACACTGCAAGTGTTCATGGAAGTCAGAGACGATTCTGATTTGGAGAAAGATTACAAAATGTAAGGAATCATCTGTCTGGATTACAGATTACCGAGGGAGTAATAGATGAATAAGGCAAACAGATGGAATAAGCCTGTGGAGGTATTCAATAGGAAGGAATGCTCTGGAGTCCCCAAATTATAGTCTCCGCAGGACCAAGTATTCCTCCTCCAACTAGTCTGAGGAAAATAAACCCCACAAACTCTACTTCAAGGATCAAAAACTGCAATTCTCTAACTAATTTACTAAAATCTCATGAAGTCTCATGAAAATTTATGACAGATCACTTGTACCAGAATATTATAAATGAGCCTGGCTTATGCAAGTATGCAATCCCAGTATACCTTTTCTCCTTCTTGATTTGGATCCAGAAGGAGCTTCTGTTCAGAAGCCGGCAATGGAGGCGCTTCATTCCAAATCTTTCTCCATGAATTGCCATGCTCAGACATTCTTTCTGAAAGTTTTCCACGAGGTGGCCAATCGTTTGTTGACTCTACCACTGCATTGGTATGAGACGCTACCTTCTCCACATTATCATCAACCTCCCAGTCTCTGGGTGAATGCCACCGGATGAAATCTTCAAACACAGCATCCGGATTTGCTGCTTTAAAAGCAGACATATCTATTGCACAATGCAAAGGATAATAATGAGTGATTAATTCTTCAAATATCAGCAAGCAAATAATAATTGGAAATAAGTCTAGTGTGATCCGTACAGCCTGCAACTGCAGAAAAAAAAACTACATGGAAAATAAATCAAGGATTTGATTCACTTAGACAATTGGGAAGAAATTTTTTATGCACACTTTTATCAGAACCAAGAGAAGCTTGATTAAATCTGATTAAGTTCTCATCTATAACATTTTGGGCTGGAGATGATCTATTTTAAAATGCTAATTAACTTATAATTAGTACAATTGCATCCTTGTAACCTTTTGACAATTTATTTTGAGAAGGTAAGGTATTTTATAAATGATCAGCACAAGAAAGTGATGTCTAATCTGCACATGTGCAGCAAACAAGTAACTCAGCAAAAGTCTAGCCCTTCTAAACATGCAAGGATTCTAACCCTTTTTAAAACTTATTAAGGTTTCATATCGTCCAGTGATAAGATAACCTTTGGATTCTGATTAGGAGATATTATTTGTAAAGGTGTATTACGACCCTACGAGTATGTTGTACAACTGGTTGGTTGGTTCGTCGTCTTAGAGACTAGATGCACCATATACAATTCAATCTTTTGCTTCATTGCAAGTGGATGATTTTCTTTGCTTCTGTAACTACCTCTGAGTATTTTGTTAAGTTCTAACATCATACAACGTTTGCTACATACACAAAATAAGTACATTATATCCAAAATAATTCCATATAATGATTTATCTAAGAGATATACCACTTAATTCAAGCTCATAGGAAAAAACAAAAGGAAAAAATAGAAGACAAGGAATACATTGAACAATATGATAGGCATCACTTGTATTTCATTCTAAGAAGTGATAATAGCTGCATTACATTTAATTAATTACATGAAAAGATTCCAGTCCTCTAACATAATAAACCCCAGAGTTTCAGTCTGATATTAGGTTATACATATTATAATACATTGTTATGCACTACCATTTATATGGGTCACATATTTCAGTACTAAACACCTGACTATGAGTACCAAAAGAACCGTAAATGCTGACTTTCCTTCCACATGGATGACAATATAGACAATTAACAAACCCATCCACAAACTTTTGACCAAGGATCCTTAATTTTTTTAGAAGACAACTTAATCAACTGATGTTTCAACCAGTGAAAAACTGAAGTGTTAATTTCAACTCGAGCAACAGATTCTTGTTCCAATAATTTTTGAGGTAAAACAGAAGAATATGTTAATTATTGTGGTTATGCACCAGGCATCACTAGATGCACTTCACCTATTTTTTGCATTTTCAAACTCTTGAAATATCTCATGATCTCAGCACACAACAGCCAACAAGCTGAGATCTCAAGATGCTCACTTGGTGCTTTAGCCAAGTGAGAAGAAACCTATAACTTGCAATGGCTGATAAGAACCATATAACCTATGTTGCTCGGTCCCTTCAAAAATGCTATTGGGTGTATGTCAGATCCTCCAAAAGTTTTTCATGTTTGGAGGATCTAACACGGCTGCAGCAACATTATATTTATTGAGGTTCCGAGCAACATAGTGCATAACACACACAAACATGCCAAAGACAGCAAAAAAAGCCTTTGAGACAAATAGAAGGTACAGAAGTTCCTACCTGATGACAAAATGTCTTTCTCTAGTTGGGCAGAAAATCTCTGCAAATAAGTATTAGATGTTCCATTGTCAGATGAAATAATACTAATGTGTGGAAATATAAGACTTTATAAAGCAATAGTTTACAGAAAACAACTGTTTCCCCAGGAAAGATTGCAATATAAGAAATCCGCGGATATGTCCTTCAAGCAAGACTACGATAGTCAAAAGCACAAAACAATACCAAACCATCAAAATGCTAGAAAATTTGCCACACCTTGTGTGACTTTTTTTTCAAAGAAAAATCTTTAATTGTTAATTGAAGATATAAGTAGCTAATGAATACAAAGTGGTACCATCATTTAAAGATTTTCTCAATAATAATAATGAGAACGCTTTATGGTGGCTCAAAAGTGAGAGAGTCGAGTTTAGTGAAGAGACCAAAATTTATAATTGCTGAAATCAGTAGCGGAAACATGGGGCAAATAAGTTTTAGGAGTTCAAGAGAAGAGCAAGGAAGTTATTCTAGAGTTTTGCAGTTAATATGCAGTTTATTAGGATATAGATGAATTACAAATTTTTTATTATATATCAGGTCAAAAGAAGACTACTTCACCATGATCATGCTCTTTAAGCCATATCATTAATGAAATGCAATTGAATTCTTAATCTGCATATTCAGGATCATCAATAAAGATAACTCTTATCTGAGACGTATATATAGATTTAAGTACCTAGAGAGCCCTTTAAGCTCCTTTTCCTAATGTCATCATACAACCAATCATTTAGGAGATCTACTTGCACTGTAGTAAGTGCTTGTTTGCAATTTCTTAAGCAGAACATGTAAGAATTAGTGAAAATTACAATACCATTTCCTTATTGAACATGTTTAGAACTAAACGAAGAGAAAAGTCATAGAAAACACTGTCATGTGTGCTATATGACCTCAAGCTAGGATTCACATAGCTGATTCACCAATAAACCATTAAACTGGCATTCATATATATGCACAGACTATAAGACTCTTTATAATAGCAATCATTCTTCATTCAATTTACAATATGCAATGACTCTCTGCAAGGATAGTGCCAGCAGCAAATTTCATGATTATCAGAAAAATGAATATCTGTAATAGAACTTTGAGCTCACAAAAGATTCACCAAGGGCCTCAACGGCTTGAAGACGTTCTTCATGCATGTCTTCAGTCATAAGTGGTGGATCCTGCAAGAAAAATTACATTAAAAGGTTGCCATTTATATCAAAAGCAAATGTGGGAAGGAATCAGAAGACTGATGAAAACAACAAATATTCAATCAGCAGTACAGATAAATCAACCTGCGTAAATGGAGCATGCATTCTCTGGTAAGATTTCAGAAGCATCATAGATCCCACAATACCCGCCGATCCCCTCCTGATACATGCTGAATGCTTTGGATCACCTAATTTCACATCATCAGAATGTATAAAACTAGAAATATCACTTTCAGGATCTGTTGTATGATCTGGTGTTGACAGACTGCAGAGAGAACACGAAACCAACTCAGTTCAGTTCAAAGGGCAGAAATTCAAACTAATACAGATTATTACGTTCTTAAAATATAATATACACTCCGTTTCAATTTGTTTGCCAGGTTTTGACTTGGCATGAAATTTTAGAAAATAAAAGACTGCATACATTCTACCCTCCCTAGACACCCACTTGCGGGATTCCACTGATTATGTTATTGTTGTTGTAAAAGACTTTTGAATCTTGTTGTCTTAAACTAAAGATATGCAAAATGTACCGAACTTCCCTTTAATCTTGTGATCTTAAATATGCCATGTGGTAAGTTAGGATTAAAGAGTTACTAAAAAAGGAAAGAGGCATTCTTTTTTTAAACGTACTAAAAAGGTAAGTAAACAAAGAAATTGAAATGGATAGAGTTTATTCACATCTTGCACAAAAAGCACGTATTTTCGCTGATTAAATTTAATCCAATGCTGCAAATTTAAAACCTATGAATCTCCGATCCAGATGAAAGCCCTAGACTAGGTAAGCTTGCCCCAGCCCAAAACAAAACCCTAACTAAAAATATGAATTAGAAAAGAAAAGGCCAGATCATTGTGGATTAGCCTATCATCCTTTAGGTAGCCGGAAAAGTATAAAGAGAAGGTCAGACACCCATCCTGGCCGATATCATATTTAACTATTTAGATAATACATTGCCTCAAACGAGCCTCATTTAAGTCGGAAATGGGTCCAAATCAAGTATCTGGACTTCACCAATACCAGCAAAAATTTAAATTCCCTAAGAGTGGAATGAGGGAACATTCCCATTTAGAGTCAAAATAAACCATGTCAAACATTTTGAAGTGCTAAAAACAATTAGCAAAAATAAAAAATGAATCAGTTTAGGTAAACACCCTAAGATACAGCTTATAGAGTGTAGATTGCCGTGGCATAAATAACCAGGTTTTAGAAGCATAGGAGCTTCAATTCCTCCATGACGAAACCACAAAACTTGACCTTCTCACAGCTTAGCATCGTAAAAAAGACAAGAATAGCAGTACTTAAAAAGCATAAAAAATAGAATGACATAGTATAGAAAAACTAGATTCGCTGACAATCGGCAAGCATTCAACATTAATACAAAAAGTTCTCACTGCTTTTCACCTTTCACAGTCAAAAAAAGAAGCCTCAGTATCTCCATCTTCAGAAGATATGTCACTCTGGATCTGAGAGTCTCCCTATATTATATAAGTTAATTAATATCCCGACAGGACATTAAGCTATAACAATGCGTTGATGTTGTTTAACGCTCAAAAACATTTAGACAGAAACAATGTAAACAATTGTCATTAAAGTACCTTAACAAGAGCGGAAAGGGAAAAATTGTTTTCACCTGCCTTTAGACATTCTTGATTCATCTGGCGCTTTTTACCAATGCAAATTGAAAGCTACAAATTGGGGATATAAACCAAAATTAGACCAGATAGATTATTTACCGTTGCCAAATCTTTAAAAGAGACTGTAGAAGTAAAAAGGTAAAGGAAAGTATCATTCACTAGTACTCATGAAACCTCCATATTCATCAATCCAGAATACCATTTTATCGCACTTTTTCTTGGAGATATTTCATTATTCAAGACTGAACTTCAAAAAAGATTCATTAGGAAGCTCATGACTATCAGGATAACAACAAACTAACAACTTTAAAAAAATTGAGACTTTGATTCATGTTTTTTGGATGATAATTGATATAAAATCAGAAAGCTTGGGAATAAATCTACGTCAAAAGATTGAATTACGCTGGCTTCAACAAAATCACTACAACGAAAATCAAGGAAAAACAGTGGGAAGACAGAGGGAAGGCACTGAAGAAAGGAAATAGGTGAACTGACAGAATATTCAGACACGATTTTACATGTTGAAAGATAAAACTAGTCTTTGTGGCATTTGGAGATACACATATCAAAAGCCATAAACAGGTCTGGAAGTCTTGCTCATTGTTTTCTATTTCTCTGTCAAGCATTACTGCAAGTGACTTACCATGTGTAATTTCTGGTTAATTAAGCATGTCGATAGGTTGATTACACCACTGGCTTGCATTCTAGGTAATGGCTGTGACTCTTCCCAACACCATCGAACTTCTCGTACAAACTCTATCCAGATTGCCGCAATAGCTAAATAGACGTCACAAAAAAAATATGCCTTAGGGGGAAAAGAATGCTAAAGTAACTTCAGTAGAAGAATATACTAAGGAAGTGATTTCTTGAACTTGTTTAGCCCTTTGACTCAGAAGGTACCTCTTATATTGCAATCACCAAACCAGAGAGAATGCAGACAGAACTGGGCAAAAAGTGATTCAAGAGGAGCGCCTTTAATGATACGAGAATTTTCATGATCTCCTTCAGTAAAATCAAGTTGCGGTGCTTCAACTGTATGAACAAATTGAAATGAAGTTAAGACAAATCAACTGAATGTTTCTCCCCCATTTAGACCCTAAATTCAGAACTCCAATACCATATTGACCAATTATATTCTGAAGAATAGCCTTCTAATTATGTCTGATTTCTAATTCTGTTCTTGCTAAAAGAGACCTACCATTAGTGGGATAAACCAGATCAAAGTCCTCTGCTTAAATATTGGTAGGTCAGCCAAGAATCCAGCTGGATTAACATCTCTCCACATCATTTATGTATGATGAATGAAATGTGTGTCTAACTAGTAAACAATAAGAGGGATTAAATTGCTCTCTAGCTGTTGAACTTTATGATCTTCAGTTATACAAGCAACAGTTGATTTTTTGGTAGTTAAGTGTGTTTTAAGGAATCAGAGAATGTACAGCAAAAAATTAAGTTAATATGTAATAACTCTAAACTAAGGCACTGTTACTCCCCTGCCTCCATTCTCCCTCAATCATTTACATCTTGCAGATTTAAATGTATAGGTCATTCATCATATGTCTAAACTACAGTAATTAAAATAAAGTATAGAACCTGAGAGGGATATTCTCCATCAAAATTGAAACCTTAAAAAGGAGGAGTTACTGTTTCAGAATGCAACTACAATGGGAGACTACCGAAAAGGATACAACTACAGAAAAAAAGAACCCGTGCTATACCTTCATGAAAGAGGTCTTTAAGAACTCGATCAAGGACAGTTGGGGGAGGTATGACTGCAGTAGACTTCAAATTCTCAGGTCCTGAGTGCTCTACTGCACCCAACAAAAGGAGAGATTAGTGAACCAATGCATCAAAATCTAAAAACTTCACATTTATACAATTCTGATATAGCAGCCCAATTGATCAGAAAATTCCAGATGATTTGTGCACATTTTTAGAACCTGAGATAAAATCTTCCACAAATTTAGCAACCAGCGACATATGCAAAGCGTCAATTAAGAGCTGCAACTGTGATGAGAATCCAATTCTCTTTCCACCAGAACCATCGCTTCTGAATTCACCAAAGGTGTTTACAAAGTGAGACTCCAAATAAGTGCGTAAAGTTCAGTCCAAACCAATCAAGATTGAATCAGAGGAAATATTAGATGATATACAGAACCCCACTCCCCTCTAATGTGATAATTAGGGCATTCTTTTTTTACAAGCAACAATAGCTAGAACCTTCTGGAGAAGCTTAATCTTGCATAAAAGCATTTCTCAGTGTTGCCGACACCAGTGTTAGTCAGCCAATCTTGCACAACTCAATTTCAACTGTAATGCCCTCTTCACTCACTAACACCTCAAAAGTAAAAGAAATAAATGAGGCAAGCATTAAATGAAAAACTCAAACTTCGCCATTTCCAAATTATATTTGGCACAATGTCAAAAGCATTGCGGTGTTAACTCCATCCTCTTAATGTAGGTTTAGAAAATCACATAATCTACAGCCTACAAGAAGATGATGTTCCATTTAAATACCTAGTTGATAATTTAGTTGAGAAAGTTCATCTACCTAACTGATGAAAAGCTGCATCATTGGTAAAATACACAATTTAAGATCTCTCAAACTACAGCATAGATAAACTGACTTAGCAAGATAAGTCACAGGTTGCGTTATCCTTTATCCTTCACAAAAGGCTTATGGTCAAACATTAGCCACGGCGACCCATGGGAACAGAAACCTTGCACTATTGAGTAAGGATCCCGGTCATCGAGTCATTAAGCCAGCAGTCAGAATTTAAGCTCAGTGAGGATATCATGTTAAACTATATAAGCTTCTCGTTGGCAATTTAATATACTTTTGGAAAAAAAAATGAATGGAGGGTTGTTTAACAATCTTGCTGAAGTTACATACTTCAACGGTAATCAATTCTTTTTGTCACAGCAAAGTGGCTCGCAACTATAGTGCAGAGCAAATTCTTCAAAAATAATCACCCTATATTTCAAATTATATTGAATCATTGACTACTAAAGGAATTAAAAAAATTTATCTAAATATATGGGGATTTTATTTATTTGTGTAATGTAAATGGCTGCAGAGACTTCAATAGGAACACATTTCACTGAATAGTACGTGCAGATCTTTTTTCTTTGTTGACAAGGGAATCCACAGTCGCTACCCTTCGGATGCGCATGGGAAACTCCACTACAGTGTAATAGCCTGCATACTATACAGGAGAGGTAAATTGCACTAGGCAAGTCCCAGGCAACGAGCTTGACAGAGAAAGCATTTGGGGGGGTTCCAAACTTGAAACCCCACCTCCAACCCCCAAATCTGGAAGATCACATGCTCAACCTGCTCGGTCACCCTTGACAACAATCTGTAGAGCTACCATTCCATGCACATAGCAAACAAGAATCTCAATGATACACATACAGCAGGCAAATGACCACTTGCTAAATCACAAAATTTACCAATATAATTTGTTAAGACCGTGGTGGAGAAGATCCGAGTCATCCATTTTTCATGAGCAAGCAACAGCAAAAAAAAACATCAGTATTCATAGTGTCTTACAGAATCTCAGATAAACATGGAGATATTAACCACTTCTCAGCCTCAAGAGGTGACACATTTTCCAGCTCAGCCATTTCCAGTGAACTTTCTATCACTTTCTCTGACCATACTGTAAGCAGCTCAAACCCTAACGGACAGAGAATTATAAAGTAAACTAAGTTCAATCTCTTACACAGAATAATGTAGCAAAAAGTAATAGTTGGATAGAAGAAGATTGAAGTAGATCGTTACAACCCCATAAGAGAAAGTCATTCTCTCCAATTAAAGTAAATCCTTTCCATCTCAATGCTCCCAATAGCTGAAAGAATGATAATTTTCCTCGAGGCACTCCCGAATAATAGCAAGGCTAAAAATACAAGTACGTTGATAGAAAAAAAAAGGCTGATTTATTCATAAATGTTGTTCTAAGAAGAGCTCCCAGTTATGAGCTAAGGTCCAAACACTCAATTATGAGAACATAAATCAGCAACTCTGCAACCAGATCTGATAGTGTGAAATACAGTTGATACAGTTATAAATTTCCTCAGCAACACAATTACCTCTTAATGGATCCTCAGCAGAGTACCACTCACTCCAAGGACAATTGTCATCCCACTGTGTTCTACTCTGACGGTTGCTTTTGGGACTCTCCCCAGATTCTGTGAAGCCTCCCTCGGGTACTAGAAAATCATCATCCTCACTGTAGGGAAGTGTGCGATAGGTAAGCTTCATCTTGAGATTGACTTGGAAAAGATGCACGGATAGGTCCATATTGGAGAAGGCCTTGAGCAAGGAATTCAAAATTGGTATATAAGGAGGACATCAGCTGAAGATAATGAAAAGCTCAAAGAACAAGTAATATAATTCCTTGAAAGCAAGAACAGACGCAATTGTTGAGAACATGTCATTCATTGGCTAAAACCTGGGCACGAACATTGTAGAGCCATCCAAGTAAGCCATAAAATCCAATAGTTAAATTTGTTTTATTGATATTGCCAAACCCACCCCAAACCTCCCCATGCAGGAGCCTGACAGTGACCCTTTCCCGCTTTGCTCCTTTGGCAACTCGAAACCCCAACCTTATAGGTTGGAAATGGAGGATCCTTACACCAAGCTGTTCCTCCTTTGTCGTGTCATAAAACAGCCATGTAAGGGAGAGTGTTTGGATTGACTTTTTCAAGTGACTTAGTAAGTCAAAAGTCACTAGTTGGGAATTTCCAATTTTTGACTTTTGACTTTCTTTGGTACTTTTTCAGCTTTTAAAAAGTGCTTAAAAGTACTTTTTGTGTTATCCAAACACTTCAAAAACTAAAAAAGCATTTAAAAGCCAAAAACCGAAAAAAAAAAAAAACACAATCCAAACACCCACTAGACAATGTACAAAGAGGGATGTCGTGATATGATTTTTTTAACGTGTGCGCGCACACGGTGGGGTTGTAAGAAGCATTCTGAGCATGATATCAATGTGCTGCTCTTTCAGAATCCAAAATGTAAATATCATCTGATTGAAAGACTAAAGCACAAAGACCGAGAGCAACCAATTACAAACTGTGCAAAAGTAGCTCATGAAGCATGAGGTTTTATGTACAGCTTAGGAGATAAAGCAGGTCATCCAGAATTTTAAGATCAACAAACCATCAGAACTTAAAAATCACTTGGAATATCAAAAGTTTACATGAGCGGAACTTACAAATTTAGAAACAAATAGCTCATACAATCCCTCCAGATGCAAAAGCTTCACTGGCACCTGGCTACCTATACGATCAGCTTCAAATCGTCTAGTGAAGAGGGTTCCCATGTTCTGGATACCAATGTATGCTTTCCGAGAAGGATCATGCACTGGAACAAACGCCGGCCAAAAACTGCATGATGTGAGCATATCAACCATTTCCTACATTGTTTATTACAGAAAGGAAGAAGCATAAAAAACATAGAGTCAAGAGTTGAGTGCTCCTTGAAGAAAACCTAAGTAACGATATTATTTCAACTTGCTCTTTTTCTGTATTTTTTTAGGCCCCCTTTTTATTAGTGAAGCAGGTTTTCCCAGAGCCCCTTTTTAAGAGATAGAATGAAAGGTGCATTAAAAATTTGCATTTTTTAATAGGCTGCCACTTTCACTAGTTACTAGCATAATGGTTCTCTTATTAATGGAATCCACTCATTTATATAACTGGTACAGCATTCCAGGTAAAACTTTCAAAGTAGATAAATCATTACTCACAAAAAGCACCATGAAAGCGCTTAAGGTTTACAGTACTACAAATTTAGCCTCTCTTTAATAGTTTAGAGCTAAGGGAATCGAATAGTGTATCAGGATCGTTTAAAGTATTTTCTTAAAAACAGGTAAATATTGAGTATATTCATACAAGAATAATAGATGGCCTGGCACTAAGAAGGTACTAGAACATTACAACAATAGAAATCCTCAATACGAAAAACAAAAAGGATGAATTCCTTATGTACAGAGTACTATTCCTGTAGAGAATATATGAAATTTAGCATGCTATTTTCATCTCTGACACCCTGTAGGTTGCACCAAAAAAAAAAAGAAAAACAAAACGCCACAAACATCTGAATTTGATCTTCTGCATAGCATCTACTTTACATTTAAAACATCTTCCTTTCCTAACACTACCCAACAAAGACAACCAGCCATTGTATTCCAAATCTTTCTCAAAGGTTTCTTTACTCCCACAACATCCCAACAGCTTAAAAGTTCCTTT
>JAOTQJ010000096.1:22767458-22777630 GCA_025642045.1 Solanum sejunctum | reverse complement strand
GACCATCACAGGCTATATAATTTCCTATTATGTGCCACCATCTAATTTCTTGGTTTGCTGATTGTGTTTGTCTTGGTATTTTCTTATATACTTTGCTTGTTTTTGATAGCTATGGGCAAGCTGGATTTGAAATGAAGGACGTCTTTCTACATATAAGATTGATAGAGCAGGCATCCGCAGAGGACCACCCAGCCATTATGATACAAGAGGTGTCTGATGATGAAGTCCAAGGGTCAATTTTCAAGTTGACATTTGCATGTAACTCCTCTATTTCGTGGCCTGCAATGTCCGGGGCACTCGACAGCGTCTCAATTTGCTGCAAAAAGATACAGATCTTTGAAAAGAAAGGTTTTACATTGGGTGTTGTGATGCTTTTGGTTCAACCTGGGAAAGAGAAAATGTTTAAAGCTCGTATTGAGAATGTTCTTAAATCAGCCCTTAAGAAACCAAAATCTACTTCAATGAAGAAGCTGCCATTTGGCCTTTGTGGGAGTCAAGGAGACAACACAACGAACAGAGAATATGGAGACATTGAAGAGGACTCTGGGCAGCCAACTTACAGAAATGGATTCGAGAATTCGAGCCCGAAGTTCCAACTTCAAATGCCCTTACCTACTTCTTCGTTTACAGTCTCTGTGGATGAATGGCAGACTGTGTTATCTGGTGGGGAAGAGATTGGAAAGTGGTTATTGAGCTCTGATAATCTTGAGTTCATCGATCATATTGGACCTAGTACATTCAAAGGGGTATACAAGGGGAAAAAGATTACGATTGAGAAGCTCAGGGGATGTGACAAAGGAATTGCCTACGAGTTTGTGCTTCGAAAAGATTTGTTGGAGCTGATGACTTGCGGGCACAAGAATATATTGCAATTTTTTGGTGTTTGCATCAACGAAAATCATGGCTTATGTGTTCTGACTAAGTTAATGGACGGTGGATCAGTTTATGACTTATTGCTAAAGAAAAAGAAACTCCAGACTAAAGAAATAATGAGGATTGCCACTGATGTAGCTGAGGGAATCAAGTTCATGAATGATCATGGAGTTGCATATAGAGATCTCAATACACAGAGGATCCATTTAGACAAAAATGGGAATGCTTGCTTGGGTGATATGGGCATAGTAGCTGCTTGCAGGAGTATTGACGAGGCCATGGAGTATGAGACTGATGGTTATAGATGGCTAGCGCCTGAGGTTTGTTCTCTTCTACATCCAATTTGATCCATAGACATACATTCATATGTTCTCTTTATTCTGGAATATTCAGTAAATTTTTAGAAATATTTTTAAAAAGGATATTCTTGAGATGGTACCAACATTATTTCATGGGTACCTCAGATTGCATTAGAGTTTGAGGGTAGTGATAGGTTGAGGGGGAAGAGTATTGGGATCTTCTGTTCTCTTTCTGGTAGAGAACTTCAGATGAAATTTGTTGTACCAATTAAAAGTTAAATATAAGTGGAGGAATTTGTGTAATCATTGGAAGTATAAGAAAGTATGTTGCATATTTTGTGAAGTTCATCTTTAGGTGATGACATCGAGATTCCATATTGATGGGTCATCCAGAAAAATGTAGGGCCTTAAATAACAATGTGATCTGCTTTCATTGTACTGCACTTTTTAATTGGACAGCATCTTCAAGAATGAAGATCTAGATTTGTTGACAATATGTTAATCAAAAGTTTAGCGGTATAATTTTTTTTAGGCTGTGACAATGGGGATCGCAGTATCAAAGATTGGTTTTCTTACATGAGTTCTGAGCTAACTAGGTAGAATTTTCCATTTATGCTGTGGTAGCCTGAGAAACAGTTTTCGATCCAACTGAGTACCAGTTTGAGGTAGGGGAAGCTGAGACCTCTAATAAGACAACATGGCCCCTAGTTTATCTTTTTTATCCCTTTGTGGATGAGAGAAAGGACCGTGAATAGAAAGGGAGAGTTTTTCTGTCAGATGTGCTAAATCTACCTGAAATTAAGGTCAATGGAGGCACTCTACAGATTTTGGATGCCATGGGAGGTTGAAGGGGCTTGCCATAATGGCCAAAATACTATTAGTCTATTATGATGCTTGGGAGTAGTGTAATAAGAGGGCAAAACCAGTGATCAGTTTCTACAACGATGACAACAACTATCTGTCAAACTAGTTAAGTTATATGGATCTTCTGCATCAATTCTTTTCCATTTGGGCCCGTCTAATTTTACTACTCAATTATTTGTCCTTTATACAAATTAAGGTTATCTAAGACTAGGATTCTCTGAACTATCCCTGCAGCAATGACAGTTTCTGTACTATAAAATTTCTAGTTAGTGTTCAATGAGTGGTATGTGATGTTTTCCAGTCCTTTAGATATCCCATTTATAGAATGGCCACAAAGTATCATCTACAGTTTTCTTGACAAGCATATTCTGTGTGTTTTTGATTCATAAAGAGGAGGGAAATTACCCTTTTGTTGCCACAAAATGAGTAGTTTAATTGTTCTTAGAAGGAGAAAAGTTCTGATTTTTGTTACTATTCTGAAAGCATAACAATTTCTTCATTGGATTAAATGTATCTACCTAGGCCTTTTAATGATTATCTACTAAGTAAAAACATTGCCACTAATCCTGGAATGATTTTTGGGCATGCGCAGCATGTTATCATATTTACTTTTGCTTTATTTGCTTTATGGAATTAACACTTATGTTCTGCTGCATGATTATGCACTTTTGTTTTTATTGTAGTAAAAAATTCTGAGTTAATTTCTCTTAGTGGAACCCACTTTTAATTGAAGATGCAAATCGTTACGGATGTTTGGTATACTTTCATTCTGGTGCTACAGTTTTCTTACCTTTCTATTGCTGGGGACAATTTTCAATTGAATTAATGCAATTCTTTTAGGGGAAATTATGATATTGGCTAATTCTAGTTTTATCCTTTGTAATATCATACTAAATATTACAAGGTATGGATAACGTTTACATACACCCACACTTTTCAGACTCCACTTGTGGGATACATTAGATGTGTTATTGAATATCATACTAAACATCTCAGTTGGTCCATCCACTAACAAGAAAGCTATGTGTCTGCTTCTTTTTATGAGAAGAGAGTTATTTGATACTTGTACTTCTTATTTGAAGTCAATAAACCATTAAATTGTCAAAAATTTGTTAGCAGACAGACCAAAATCTTACAATTGTAATATTGTATTGATTAAATATGCTTGATCAGACATCATGAGGACGAATTTGAAGTGCTAATCCTTTTATAGCTAAATTTTACAGTTGCTGAAACATGCTAGTTTTTTTAGTAAAATAACTTGTATGATTGATTTAATGGTGTCTTAAACTTGCCTACCCCGGATGGTGATGTTAATGTATGCTAAGATCTGGTTGTTGTTTATCAAAGAAGTAATACCATGAGCTGTTTGTTTTATGCACAATAAATGATAAAAGCAATATTTTTTACATTTTAACCATGTTTTGGGTTGTAACAGATAATTGCAGGTGACCCCGAAAGTGTTAGAGAGACTTGGATGAGTAATGTATATAGTTTCGGAATGATTATATGGGAATTGGTAGCTGGCGAGGTAGCATATTCTGCTTACTCGCCAGTACAAGCTGCTGTTGGAATTGCTGCTTGTGGGCTTCGACCTGAAATTCCAAAGGATTGCCCACAAGTTTTGAGATCTCTTATGATCAAGTGTTGGGACAGTTGTCCTTCAAATCGTCCTCAGTTCACGGAAATTCTGTCAACATTGGTACGTTCCAGCAGTTATATTAACAGTAAGACTAGGTAAAGAAAATCCTTTCACCTCATAAAAATGTAAAAGAAGCTGTTTAATCTAGTGGATGCTGTAATCCCTCATGTAGATCCTTCATAGTATCAACAACATACCCGGTGTAATCCCTAATCGTAGATACTTTGTAGCAATGCAAATTAATCCTTCCTTGATTAATGATAAGTATCCTTCTATCATCATATTATGAAAGGAAAACACACGAAGAAAAATATGTTTTACTGGATTTTTCCCTCTTGGAATGTCTGTCCAGTTTATAGTTTTATGTTTTATGGTAGAGACATGAGTGGTTGAGTCACATCTGGTTTCTCCTAGTCCTATTATGGTTGTCAATTATCAATATTAGTTACTTTTCATGTTGTCTATACTGTAAGCTGTCAAATAAACTAGCATAAAGCAGAAAAGGACAGAAAAATAAGGATTGAGGCATGAGAGACCACAAAGTCTTTGTAATTTAGGCTTTTTGTGTTTAGCTACACTTTTATGTTTTTATGGTGGCTAACAAAGGTCCCTTCTGTGTTTCCTTGTCACGAGAGAAGAAAAAGGAATATAAGACATGAGCTATTTCCCATAGGAAAAAGATCCAAATGACATTTTGATGGGCCAGCTTTTTTTAGGGCAGCATATCGTTGGTTTGGTTCAATTGTAAAGTTTATTAATTTGACTTATTAGTTATTGATTTGTAGATATTTTAAATCATTATAAAATTATAAGGATATTGACTTATCGATTGTTGATAATTATGTTATTAGTTTAACTGTTCAGATTTGACACAATTTTTTTAAATTTAAATTATTAAGAAACAAGGTGATAAATTAAATAAATCATATACATGAATTGATAGATTATATTTTATTCAAAAGCAAATACTGAAATATTATAGAGTAACTGAGAGTTTGAGTTAGTTAAAAATAAAAGTATGAAACTATGAAGGACTTTATATATCAAATAGTATAAATATAATTATTTAAATTACTATTAAGTTATCAGTTAAATTGTCAAGAAAAAATTTAAAATCGTTAAAAATTAATAACCTAATAATAAAAAAAATTAAAATTTACCGAGATTGCTAAACTAATAATTACCAACAACTTTTTGTTGATTCAAGTTATCGCTTTTGGTTTGATTTTGAACAGACCTAGTCTACGGAGTGACGTCTGTTTTTTTTAAACTATTTTTGTCACTTAACACAATTACTTTGTATGTTTTCTTACCTCAGAAATATTGCTGTACCGGGTGCATTACCAATTTTTCCTGGGCTGGCCCAGCCCAACTATAGCCTACATAAGGTTGGGCTTGGACTGGCTGACTAAGACAGACCCCCCATAAAATGCATTACATTCTTGATTGTTGCCAACCCTTCAGAAATAGGAAAATAGACTCCAAATTTGAAGGGAAAAAAAAAAGTTTCTTTTCCTTATTCGAACTCACAATCTTATGGTTGGTGAGATAAAAAATTTCGTGTTTCACTAAGATTTTGAATAGGGATCCCAAATTTAAGTTGATTCTATTTCGATTCCTTCTGAGAGAAAGATGAAGTGAGACTTAGTGACTCAAATTTATAACCTTAGGGTTGAAAGTGAGGAATGCTTATCATTTAGATATTATTTTTCTTCTTTTATTTATTTAATGTCTTGAAATATGGTTATTACTTATAAATAACTGTAACAATGATAATGATATTAATAACAATGATAATCATATTAATAACAACAATAGTAATAATACTCATGATTTTGTTATTGTAGCACAGAAAATAACTTTCTTCCATTTTTATCTTTATAATTGACCCCTATTATCATCAAATTGAAATGAAACAGAGTCAGCGACTTGATTAATTATCCAAAAGGAAAAAGCTTCTAAAGTATGTGATGGAATAACATTGCTTTCTTTTTAAAAAATAATAGGTTTGGAAAAGGGGGGGAAATTGATAAAATAGCAAAAGCTAAAAATAAGTAAAACAAAAAGCAAGGTGGAGGTGAGCTTTTTAAATTTTCTTTTTGGACAATTAACTTATATATAAATCATAATATCCTTTTATCTTTTTAGATCTACAAAAAAAATTAAAACCTTTTCTCAATATCCTCATAATTGTCCTCATCATGTTTCAGGAAAAACAAATAGTATACCAAATATAAAATGAATGCCATACTTGCTCATTAAAAAAGTGCTATTTTAAATTAATGTTCATAAAAAAAAAGTCAGTCAGTTGGTAATCATCCGTTACATTTAATTCTAAAGTTGTGAATTCGGGCAACTAAAAATATGAAGGTGGAAACCTTTGTCTTTTTGTGATTTTAATATAAAAAAAAACAATTTTTTAAAATCTTCTATGTGTAACAATAAAGGTGTATTACAAAAACAAAACGGAAAAAAATTATAAAATACTAAAAATTATTTCTTTGGTTCACATCTCTCTTTTTTGTTATAAGAAATACCTTTTAACTTCGTGTTAGCTATTAGTTTCATATTCTAACTATTTACGGTCTTAAAAATACCTCTTTACTTATCTAATTAAATTAAAATACATCTTCGATTTATGGGAAAGTGTTAAAAACACCCCTTAAATTTGGGGGTGCATTTCACTTTTGTTACAAGATTAGGGGCATGCTTAAGCTTAGTAGGCAATTAGAAGTATTTTTAATACTATCAATAATTTGAAAGTGAAACTAATAATTCATATCAAATTTAGAAATGTTTTTGCACGAACTAATTTAACTCCACTTATCAAAAAGAATGTGTCAATATAGCAAAATACGAGGTATTCAGCTTAAATAATTTTGATAACACATTTAAATTATTTTTATTTATTATAATAAGTAAAAATTATTATATCTTATTTCACAATCATAAATTAGTGACGGATTAGAGCAAGATCTATGAGTTCGTAGAATCCAGAAATTTTTGCCCTTTTTTGTATGTATCAATAAGAAGATAACTAAATATTTATGGAATCCCACCTTAAATTTAGTTATTTTTAACTTAAAGTTTTTATACAATAAACATTGAAGCTTGAATCCATCTTTATCTCATATTCTCATTTTAAATATGCTTATATATAATTTTTTTTGGAATGATTTTATAACATAAAATATTTCTTACACTGAAAGTATGTGCAAGTATATACTTTTTTTGTTTCATTTTATGTGACACCATTTTTTTTTTGGTTCGTTCCAAAAAAATATTATTTTTACTCTAATTGGAAACAATTTAATTATAAAATTTCACTTTTCCTTTAATGAAATGATTATGAGTCACACAAATATCTAAGAATGATTTTGATACGATAAAGGGCTTTGACCTTGCACAAATGGAATACTTTATTACCAGAATAGATTATGTATGCCTAATATTAATGGATTAAGAAAGAGGATAATGGAAGAAGCCCATCATTCCCGATATTCCATCCATTCAAGATCAACCAAGATATAGCATGACCTGAAGCGGATGTTTTGGTGGGAAGGCATGAAAAAGAATGGCTCAATGTTCAAATTGCCAATAGGTGAAAGTAGAACATCAAAAGCCAGGAGATTATATGCAGTGTATAGAACTTTCAATCTTGAAGTGAGATATGATCAATATGGATTTTATTACAAGTGTGCCTCATTTATTTTAAAAGTTTAACTCCATATGAATAATAATTGAGATCATAAATTTTTAAATTTATCTTCTTTTTTTTTAAATATCGTATCAAATCAAATAGTACGATGAAAAAAAGGGATCATGTGAGGAAAGTGAGAATTGGTTTGTTAATACGGTTGGAAGAATATAGAATCACATGCAACTTTTCAGAAAGCACTTACTTTTGTTGTATGACCTAACCTTTATCTTTCAGCAATCTTCTCTTTAAAAAGAAATATACGATCCAATCTAACTCCCCTCGTGACCTATAATCATACACTTAGATGGTCCAATGCGCATTTTTATTTTTTTTACTAATTTGCGTGCATTTTAATTATTTAAATGAGATTTAATATTAAGGCATGAATATAGAGTGAGTACAAAATGCTCAAAATTAAATTATCGAGTCGAGTTAAAATTTTTAATAATTTGATATTCAGTATAGTTTTTAGAGAAAAACTTGTACGATTTCTGGTATTTGAGTTTAGAATTGGTATGAGAATATTAATATCATTTAGTATTTGATATTTTTTTGAATATCAAATTATTTACTTAATAAAGATCATATATCAATATGTCCATTACTTATTAGTACAAGTTCAAAGAGAAATCTAAGATCAAACATAAATAATCCAAATATATATTTTTTTAGCTGTGTCAATTTGATTTTCTTAATGTCTTCTTACTTGTTGATCTTCTATTATATCGTGCTTTCATATAAAAAATAAAAATAATTTGTACAATAGTACTAACTTGGTAACACAATCGACTATATCTTCAGTACAATATTATCAAATTATGAACTAAATCAAAATTTTAAAATTTAATATTTGATATTTACCCTTACCTATACCCGAAATTTGAAAATCCCAAATTGAATACCAATCATTCACTCCTAAGGGAATGCAGTACTATAGCATCGAGTTCATGCGATTAATCCAAGTCTTTTGATATAGAGCTTATTCCCTCTGTCCAATAATAATTGTTTATTATATGACTTGACACATAAATTAAGAAACAGTAAATGATAGAAATAATTTTACTCACTTATTTTTTGAATATAATAAATACAATGTTTTAAAAAATATAATAGAAAAATAATTATAATTAATTATAAGGATAAATTAGAAAGTAAGTATAAATTTATCTCTTGGTTTTACAAAGTGAATAAGTACTATTAAATATCTATTTTTAATATAATGAATATATAAAAATGAACCGAGGAAATATTCACTAAATTATAACAAAAGAACCAGATCCCATTTATCCATAAAACTTAGAATTAAATTTGTCAACTATTTAATTGTGAGTATTAGCTAAAAAGACTAAAGCATTTGCTTTTTTATTTGGCCCTTTTCAAGAAAATTGAATCTTTTTCTTTTTATATTTATGAACTTTTCAAATTTATTGTGTGTGTAATCTGTATTAAAAATAAATTTTATAGAAGCAACATGGTACATTGTAGATCAATTCAATAGCAAACGCACTCTTGATTATTACTATATAAATATAATAAGAGAATACATAATTAATTTTCCATTGTTTTTTAAAAAACAATTCCAAATCCAGTCAAATACTTTACAATTATTAATTTGTGAGTAGCACTTTTTTGGTAAATACTTGTTGATGTCTATCGGTTAAACCAAACCAAAGCATTAAATATAGTTATAATTATAATTTAAATGAAAATATGTAATTTAATTATAGTTAAATATAAATATATATCTTCTATAAATTAAATTGATATTATTAAATATATAAAAATTTTAATAGGGCCTAGTTATTAATTTCAAATATTTTTTATTTTTAAGAGAATTTATGCAGTTAAAGTTGAAGATAGAATTGCATTTAATTACCTTTTGTAAAGAAAATTTAAAATAACATTCAAGTTTGAATGCATAAATGCAACCTCAAAAGTGAAAAATAAGCCGAAAAACAAGTTATAAGTTATTTTCTAAATGAAAAATGCTATTTTAAGATTTTTATAACTAAATACTGATTTTCAAATATAATAAAAAATTATTCTAAAAAATTAATGATATTGTTATAATTTCTTCAAAGTCAAAAGGTGGATAATAATCTACATGAGGTGTGCCTATCACACTAAAAGTTTTGACAAGAATATTATATCCATTTATCCAACTTATGATTGATTAACACATCCCACTTTAGATTAATTAGTACCAAACACTAATTTATTATGAAAATCAAACTTGTTGAGACTGAAACTTCAGAGCAAAGATGGGATAAATTTTCATCTTTAGGTGATTGGATTAAATCAAGAAAGGTACATAAACATAATTTCATGGATGAGGTTTGAAGGGATCGGATATAAGTAGATTTTAACTGATCTTTTTTAAGATAAAAAGACTGTTTTTAATAGACATACGATTTCAAAGAAAAGTTTTTAAATAAAAAATATGAATATGCCTAAATTATCACTTTTCAAAAAATTAAATTAGCAAAAAAATAATAATAGGAAAAACAAGAAGGTCGGAAGTACAGTTCTAATTATAGATTCGAAAATTTTAGTAACCTTGACCAACACTTTGTATTTATATTAAAAACTCCACTGTGTATAAAAAATAACTCAAAATTCAATAATTTAAACTGCATTTTATAAAATTCAATACTATTAAAATTCAAAATTTTGAATCTAACCACGGAAAAGAATATTAAATTTTGATTCACTCTTACTCATTCATTTTAAATTTTATGCTTTTATTAAAAATAATAATTATATGAGCATTTTATTGTAATTTTATCAAGGGTTT
>JAOTQJ010000096.1:22747558-22759091 GCA_025642045.1 Solanum sejunctum | reverse complement strand
TATGATGGAATAAAGCAAAATGACTCTTTAAACTGTCTGCGCTTCTTTCAATTGTGAAGTAGTAGTTAGTCAATGCATCTTTCGACGCTCATCATGAATCATCTGGAAACAGTCACGTTATATTTTTAAACATAGAAGTTAGGTTACGTACATCCGACCCCCTCTTACCCTGCAATAAGCGGAAGCTTTTGAGGCATTGGGGTAATGTTGTTGTTGAAGAGTAAAACTCTCAAAAGATAAGCTGCTTTTGTGTATATAGTTATTTTTGTGTGTATTTTCACCATCAATCTGTTAACACCCATTAATGTAGCACCTCTCAAAGTTTTTTAATTTACATTCTAAATCATTTTTGGATGTTTTAAAATAATATATTATTCCACTAACTAATTTTCTTATGCTAATCATCAATCTGCAGGATAATTTAGTCTCAAGAAAATTCTTTGAAAATTAACCTAAGGTTCATCTTCTTCATCAAATGGCGTGAGTTGACCATCTTGTCGCCCTGTTAAAGCAATTGACGCTCATTTCAAACTCCAATATATTGTCTTGGAGTTTAAAATGCCACAACTCAAAATTGTCAAAAATTTTCATGATCATAATTTTTTTTCTACTTTTGCCAATAAAAATAATTTTGTCAAATTTAAAAGAAGATGCATTTAAGTATGAACGTTACATAAACAATTCAAGATCTATATATTGTACGTTAGTATCAAATATCTACATATTAAATTAAGATAACATTTAAGGTACATTTCATTGACATCATACTTAAAAAAAACATTGCAATATATTGTTAGGTTTATTATGAAGAATTGCATGTGGTTGTAAGTCAACTTAATCAAATGATATAAAAGAAAGGAAGGTACTATAATAAACATAGCTTAAACTTATTTTCAAATGATACTAAGAATTGAAAGATCAATAAAAATCAAATATATAAAACACTATTTTTAATAATTCAATAATAAAGATTTGACCCTTCTTAAATTTCAAAACAAAAATTCATAATTTCAACACTCCTCACCCCATCATCCACCCCCCCTCAAATAAAAGAAAAAGAAAATTAATAATCCAATAAAGATATACTTATTTTCAAATAATACTAGGAATTGAAGGATCAAAAAATTAAGTATATAAAACATTATTTTCGACAATCCAATAATAATAATTTGACCCTTCTTAAATTTCAAAACAAAAATTCATAATTTTAACCTTCCTCACCCCATCATCCACCCCTCAAATAAAAGAAAAAGAAAAACAATAATCCAAAACTTATTTTCAAATGATACTAGGAAGTGAAAGATCAATAAAAATCAAGTATATAAAATATTATTTTCGATAATCCAATAATAAAAATTTGACCCTTCTTAAATTTTAAAATAAAAATTCATAATTTCAACACTCCTCACCCCTTCATCCAACACCCACTCAAATAAAAGTAATAGAAAAGTAATAATCCAGTAAAGATAAACTTATTTCCAAATGATACTAGGAATTGAAAGATCAAGAACAATCCAATAAAGATAAACAACAAACAATATTCATTGACTAGTTCACATTTAGGGGTGGCCATTGAGCGGGCTGAATCTAATTTAAATAAGTCATAATGGGTCAAGACAACAAACGAGTCAAGACTCTACCCAATCCTAGTTTAGATGTCATCGTTATTCTTGGGCGGAGAAAAATCGATGGCATCAAAGTTGAGATACTGATCTATATCTTCAATTGATTCAAAGTCAATAGAGTTGGAAATTTCCCCTTCAATCTCCACATTTTCTTCACCATTTTGAGCCATTGCAAGTTCCTTAAGCATCTTCAACTTAGCTTTCAACTCCTCAGTTTGCGCTAGAAGTCAAGATTTCAAGCTTATTCAATTTGAAAAAATAATAATTTATACATAATCGATGAACTTTTTAAAATAGATGTATAAAATTTGAATCTAATTTACTGATTTTGGATGAACCTGTTAAAATAAATACTTCAACTTTATTGAAATATGATCAATTTGATGCATAAGCCATAAAAGAAGAAACAAATTAGAACAACTAATGCATGCAACATCTTGTTAATGATACAAATTGATTTTCTACATTACTTTTATGAGAAAATTCGTGAACTATTATTTTACGATATAACTTAATCGTTATTAATCACTACAATATAACATATCCAGTGACATCTTACAAATAGAGTCTAGAGAGGATATAATGTACACAAACTTTATCACTATCTTATAGAGATAAAGAAACTACTGTTCCCGGAAGACCCTCATAATTTACTATATAATAATTTACTATAATTGTAACTTAACTATCATGTGAATAATTTCTATATTATCTTTCATATAAAAATATAATATAATATAAAGTGAAAGAAATTATTTTTATGTAAGAAAGGAGATATAGATATACCAGTGCCTATATTAGAATTGTAAGTGATGATTTGCAACTGGTGTTGCAATATTTGATTTTCCAGCAGCATCTTGTCTTTATTGTCTTTCACATTTTCTACTTCTTTTCTCAGCAAAGTTACAGTATGCTGCACCAATACATATACAAGAAATAAATTATTAGTGCTAATAATAATGAAATAATCCTATTAATAAACTATTAGAACTTGTTACATTCAAACAATCAACCAATTTATATTAGAAGACCCAATGGACTTGTATACATCTTGAGTGAATCATATCATTTGACATTACTTTATTAATTTGGTTCCCAGGAAACACTTTCTACTTTTATGAGGTAGTTATAATGTCTACATACATTCTACCTTCTCCAGACTCCACTTGTGGAATTCCATTGGGTATGTTGTTGTTGTTTATCACTTTTACTTAATTCATGTGTGAAATATAAAAAAGAAAAAAAAAGAATTATATATAGTTAGGTATGCATGCCTCTACCAGTGGCGGAGCCATTCTATGGCTAGGGGTTCATTCGAACACCATTCGGTGAAAAATTATACTATTTATGCATAATTAAAATTATTTTTAATCGTATATCATAGATGTCAAACCTTTTTTAACTAATTTTATGCTTACGTTTTTGAATTTTGAATCTCCTTAATTCAAATATTGGCTCCGCCACTAAGTCTTCTACCTAATGAAATGAAGTTAGGGTAAAGATTTTCATATATTTTTGGCTCCGCCACTGACCTCTGCCTTACGAAGCTAGGGTAAAGATCATATATTTTAGTCCCTTTTTAGATTCTATTATGTTATTCTTGGATATCTTATTCTAGATTCTCAGTCTACTTAAATTAATTTATGTCCAGATAAAGTCACATGTTCGAAATTTGTATACTGGGTTTTCGTTCAACTAATATATTCATTTCTTTTAATGTTTGAACTATTTAAAAATTATGAGAAGGATTTTCACTTTATCACTCAAATAGAGTACAATAACTAGGGTTTTGTGCACGCCCTTAAGTTTTAACAAAATAGATCAAGAAAAAAAATTGATTAATAAATCAAAAATCATCCAAATAAATTTTTTTTATTACCTGAAGATCTTTGGCCTTCTTTTCCAACTCAGCTACGTATTCTGTCCTCTTCATCCTGGTCCTTTGGGCAGACAATCGATTTGACATTGTTCTATAATAAAAATATCAATTTTATAAGAGATAAGTACTTATATAGTCTTAACAAATACAAACATCATAAAACAAAGAAAAATGATTTTATCACACAACTATAACAACAACAACAACATTACCCCACTACCTCAAAAGTTTTCGCCCATTGCGGGGTAAGGAGGGGTCAGATGTATGCAGCCTGACTCCTATGTTTAAAAACATAGCGCGACTGTTTCCAGATGACCCATGATAAGCGTTGAAAGTTGCATTGACTAACTGCTACTTCACAATTGAAAGAAGCGCAGACAGTTTAAAGAGCCATTTTGCTTTCCATCATACCTCAAAGCAAAAAAATAATAAATTTTTGACTCCATCCGAGATTGATGGAAAGATTTTATCACATAACTAGAAAAAAAATAAATTTTTGATCTAATTTAACAAGCTTTTCATAGAAAATTTCAAAAGTTAGTAAAAGAATCAACACTTTAAAGTAGATTCATTTCAAAAAAAAGAATTGTCTAGATTTTACATATACAACAATCATATACAAAGAAAAAATACTTTATTTATGAAAACTAGAAAAAACAATGAATTGATGATGAAATTTGTTCAAAATTGACTTATTAAAAACATTTTTGATGGACTCTTTATCCAAAATTGCAAACATCAATCAGACATTCACATTTCTTAATTAAAACAACAACAACTACAAAAAAAAAAAATACACATACAATTACATACCTTCTGAACTTCTTCAAATCCACATTAGGATCTACCTTACCATTCTCGAGTTCAAAATTCACAGCTTCTTGAAGAGTTGGAAATCTATTAACTGATTCATGTTCAACTGGAACTTTAACAGACAAATTCAAATCAGATCTTTTTCGTTTCTCATTCATTTTTTCTTTCATAAATTTTGTTGAATCACCTGAAAAACAACAAACAAAAATTTCCCAAAAAGGAAAAATAATTAACTAAGAGAAAAAAAAAATTGATAAAGAAAATGAGTTATGAAGTACATGACCTAATTATGTATACCTCTTATTAAAGAATGCTTTTTTAAACTTTTTGGGAGGTTATAAAGTTATAATTAGATGTCTTTCATATAGAGAGTAAAAAATATTTTTTTTTCACTTAGACAATCCATCATGTAGTAAATTAGATTTTATATATTTGAATCTTTTTAATAAATAGGAAGGCAAAATTATTACTATTCCCTTAATAGAAGTGTACTTATTAAGAAATAAATTAATATTGTTGTGTCAAGAATTGTCTAAATATCTTATAAAATTGCTTAAGCAACATAGAAATTATATTATGTCCATTTTTGCATAGCCATTTTTGTTTCCTCTAATAGCTTGATGTGATACTAATTAAATAAAGTTGAGTGAATTTTTAAATTTCAAAAAATAGTGACGTCATGATATTTAGATAATTAGTTTAGTGTACGTGATTTGCACATTTTTAGCACGTCAATTTAAAAATTATATATAAATAATATTTATTATTAAATAAATATAATATTCATGTAAATAAAATTAAATAAATACTATATTAGTTTGACGCAATAGTTTAGTCTTTGTTTAATGATAAGTACTATTTGTATATAATTTTTAAATTATCGTGCCATATACGTGCAAAACACATACACTGAACTAGTCTCATTAAAAATCAATGTAAAATGTATTTTTGCTGAGATTATCTCCATTATAGTTTGTTGTTTGAACCTAAAGTATTTTAAAAGTTTGATTTTTTAGATAGCCACTCAACTACATAGTTATTATCCAAAATGTCATTTTTTTTTAAAAAGAAAATTAATTATGTTTTACCAAAAAAAAAAGACTTTATCAGATAATATTTATTAGTTGATGGACTATTTCAGAAATTAGCTCAAATTTGTTAGTATGATTTGAAATATTATTCTTATTTATTTGAAATACTTAACAAGAGGAGCAAATATAGTGAAAAGCCAAGCTTACACAAAAAACAAAAAAGAAGTCTTCTGCAAAATAATATATTTAGGCATATTGCCTAAATATCACTGAAAATTACTTGAGTAACATAAAAATTATATCACTCTACTTTTGCATCATCTCTTTTGTTTCTTCCTAATTACTTTTTGTGATACTAATTAAATAAAGTTTGTCATAATCATTTTTAAATATTAGTCTCATTTAATTTGGAGTAACTATATACAAAAAGAAAATACCATACCAGTGCCCATGATAATAGAATATTTAAAAGCTTATCATTAACAAGTAATAATAATATTTTATTGGAATATAGTACACTCTTATTCCTCACACACACAAAAGTGAAAAATAAAGTTGTCAAAAATGAAAAACATGTCAAATGTCAGAATCATATTTATATCTTTTGTGTGTCATTAATGATAAATATTATAGAGTTAAATAAAATATTGTAAAATGACATCAGTCAGCTGCTTTTTTATTAGGCATTTAATTTAGTCAATGTTTAATTAAAATATAATTGAAGTGATAATAGTTAATCAAGTTAATAAGACATTGTTGACTTTATAGAAGTGTCTTTATTTAGAAAGGGTAAATACTTGCTTCAAAATTTAATATATTATCTTGGACTTTGAATTAAGTGAGATATTACTTAATAAGATATTTAAGTAATATTTAAAATACTATCAATTATACCTTGATATGTTCTTTTAAGTAATATTTATTCTTTAATAAGATATTGTTGCCTTTAAGAAATAACCCCTTTCCCATGAATCTTGACTAAATTATTCTTTAGTATAGTGTTATAAAATAGTATCAATTATACCTTGATAGGTTATATTAAAAAATAAACGAACATTACCCCAATGCTTCAAAGGTTCTCGCCCATTGTGGGGTAAGGGGAGGTTGAATGTACGCAGCCTGACCCCTATGTTTAAAAATATAGCGCGATTGTTTCAAGATACTCATGATGAGCGTCAAAAATTACATTGACTAACTGCTACTTCACAATTGAAAGAAGCGCAAACAGTTTAAAAAGTCATTTTGCTTTATTCCATCATATCCCAAAGCCAAAAAATAGTGAATCTTTGGCTCCATCCGAGATTGATGGAAACTTGATATGTTATATTAATTATTATAATTTTAAGTCATCCCAAAATTTCAATCGAGATCTGGTATAACAGTTTTGAAAAAAAAAGATTTAGAATAATATTTAGTTGAAAAATTAGTGTAGCTAATTGAACTTTACATAAATATGAAATTATACTGACATAATATAAAAATTATCATTTAAAATAGTTACATTAATCTCATTATCTTCAATATAATTTTTTATTGAAGTTTCACAATTTAGAGAACTTGTCCCCCAACTTTAATTGGAGGGCAAAACTGTCTTATTTTGCTTAATAAAAAAAAAAAAATTGGACTATCTTTTTATTTATGAATGTTGAAAAGAATTGAACTTTTGGACAATTTTGATAGTCCAAGGATATATTTAAGCTAAAAATATAAAGAAAAGGTATTTTGAGCAAAATAAAAAATGACATGAGGTAAATTAAACTCATTGAATAATTCAAAGGATATAATTATCCACTTATCTTAATTATTTTGTAGATACTCAAAGAATATTTTATTAAGATCATAATTTTTATTAAATTCTTAATATTTTGATTATTATCTTAATTATTTTGAAGATAGTCAAAGAATATTTTATCAGGATCATAATTTTATTCTTAATTTTTGATTATTATAATATCTTTTTATGTAATCTCTATGTAAATATTTGAATAGTTACTTATATTCCTTTTATATAATTTCTAGATAATTAACTTATAAAACTATTTATATAATTTTAAATATAAATGTTATCTTACAGCAGATAAAACCTTAGATGAAGAAAAGTTATTACTCTCCCTGTCCCTGACCCACTTTTCGTTTTTTAAGAATTAAATAATTTAATTTTGATTAAAAAGTTATATGTGGAATTTTTATTTTTTTAAAAATAAAAATTATATATTTAAATTATGTAAAAATTATTATAAGTTATTATAATTAATAAATTAAAATATTTAAAAGATATATTAAAATTTTATATATAAAAATAGATTGATTTGAATTTTTGGAGTAAAAGGATTGTCTAGTGGGCCTATCAAATTACCACACATGGATATTAGCTGAGCCTACAGCTCCAAACACCCGACCCGACCTGACCCCCTAGCCCATCGTCCCTTCTGCCCCATTCCCAAATCAGCTACGAAATTTCCAACTCTTTTCTGGTGAAGCTCTCCACGAACAATCTTCTTTCTCGATCTGTAAGTTTTTTTCGTTGTGTTTTGATGGAAGTTTATTGCATGTACATTTACTAGATTTGGCAGAGATTTTAGTCAGAAAATTGCAAATCGAATGTGGAACGGTCTGAATAAATTAGTTTAGAATTTAGGCTTAATTGATTGATTGATGCTTTAAACTTCTAGATCAATCGGAATGAAATTTTGTTGATGGATTAAGTTTGTATGTGCCGAATCATGTGTGATAGTGGGCGAGATTAATTTGTCAAGTAGTAGTTTTTTTGTAGCTTCATTTGAGCTGGGGGAAAAGGATGTCTGCCTTTGTTTTATGCATTTTTATTTTATTGATACCTGGATTGATATCTTCAAATTTCTGGAAAATTTAGTTTTTGGTTTCTCTTGGATAGATCATGTATGTCTTTGTTATCCTCTAGTGCTGCTGTTTACTAGTCAGACTTTATGATGATGATGATGATGACCAGTAGCTAACTTGAGAAAATCACGAATGCATTTGTTCGTTAAGATTGTATTTTCATATCTCATGTAGTATGTATATGACGCTGTTATAGGGAGGACATGGATTAGAGTTGGAGGTTAGGTGATGAAGTGTTGTCTTGATTATCCCTTCTCCAGTAGTTTCTTGTCATTCAAATTTTGTTACTATCTCTTGTACTTTGATTATCGCACTATTTTATTGTAGTTGTTGTTCCTTTTTTTCCAGGTTGCTTTGTTATGTTTTCTATAGTATGTTGCCATGATTTCTTCACTTCTTTTTTTTTCTTTTCCATCTGTTTTGATATGCTTTTCCTTAAGACGGAGGTCAATTGGAAACATACTCTCTACTTCCCAAGGTAGGGGTAAGGTTTGTGTATATCCTCCCTCCCTAGACTCCAGTTGTGGGATTACACTAGTATATTGTTATTGTTGTATATAGTATGTATATAGTAAAATCAAGAGGATGACATTGCCATCTCAATTTGGAAATTTCTCTTTACAAATATAGAGAAAATTCTGAATGCAGCTTTTTTTTGAACTCAAACATAGTTGTTGTTGTTATTTATTTATTTATTTATATTTGTCTCCTATTCTCTTCTCGGTCATGTTCTATTGTTGTCTTCCTAGGTTGCATGTTTTTTTCCTCTGTCGAACCTTTTGGTGTGGATTTTATTTTTCACTGATTTCTGAGGGAAGACTCATGTCGGCACCAAAGGACGATAACATCTCTCAACCACAGGTAATCCACATCTTAAATGAAACTAGAAAACTTATATTTGTTGGTTATATCTTGCTTAATTACTATAGTGAGTTGTATGCTTCATTTGTTTCTGAAGGCAATTAGGAGAATCTTGCTATTATTTGACTCTATTGTTTCTTCTCTGTGGTAAAATACACTTGTTCTCGTCTTCCTCAGCTTTTCTATTGATTGCATATAGTTTTGGGTCTTATCCTTGCTTTACTCTTAAATTTCTGGATATAGCCTTGTTCTTCCCCTAATTCCCATTGGTGATCAAGGGTAGGTGGTTGGAGGCAGGGGTGTGGCATTCCTTATTTAAACTTGATTCCTATGTTGTTTGATCACAGTCAGGATATCTTGTATATGGGTGATTTTACTGTATTCTACTCCAGCTCATCTTGTTGATATATAACTGCTAGTCTGTTTTGTGATCCATGTGCAGTTGTCCGCTCACGTGTTTGACGAGCTTCTTGATTCCATCATTATTGATGTTGCATCTGAGTGTCACCGTGTAGCGAAACTAGGCCTTGACCATAATTTAGAAGAAAAGGAAGAAGAACTTCGGTTGTCTGCACAAGCTCGGGCAAGTGTAGCTGATCCTAGCAACAGTAGTGAAACAAATGGCAAATACATTGTAGATATATTTGGGCAAACCCATCCTCCTGTTGCAAATGAAGTATTTGAATGTATGAATTGTGGTCGATCTATCATGGCTGGAAGGTTTGCTCCTCACTTGGAGAAATGCATGGGAAAGGTATATTCTTTCCTATTTCAGTACTCATTCTCAAATTATCTTTCATCCGTTCATCAAAATTATTCTGTTAATACTTCTATGCAATATGCCTCAGGGGAGGAAGGCCCGTCTTAAGACAACAAGAAGTAGCACTGCTCAGAACCGGTATACACGAGGCAGTTCTGGTTCAACCTACTCCCCTTATTCAAATCCTACCAGCACAAGTCGATTACCAAATGGAAGTTCTGGTGTTTCAGGTCATGAATACTCAAATGGCTCCTTAGAAGAGTTGTAATATAGCTGGTGGTGGATGCTGATTCATCTTCAGTTGAAGGATTGAACTGAGAAGACTTGGAAACTGGCAGCAGCCGCCGTGCTGGTTCGTCATACAAAGCAGATGTTGCTCACAGTATGGTTTGATAATAACTGTATAAAAACATGGTTTTCCCATGTGGTTTATAGTGAGTTTAGTGCATGAATCGCATTGTAAAGTCTAAAATTCTGGTGCAGAAGTTATGCCTTGACAGCAGTGAGAATTTGCTTAGCACAACTCAACTTATCTTTACTTAGCACACTATTGAACAAATCTAACCCCACCATTAAGTTCTGTTAAAAGATTAGCAACAAATTCTATGCGTTCTCTTCCTCAAACATCTGGAAACTAGAATTGTTGGGATCCTCAATGAAGAGAACCCCTCCAAAAATTGGCGTATGCCACTGTTTGCAACGCACACACGGTATTCTTTAGTAAAAGGCGAAAGAATAGTTCGCTATGTGTTCATTGCGTGGCTGCGTGCTTTTGCATGAAATGAATGAGCGCCTTATATATATCTTCCAGCCTCTGTTTTCTTCGCTCCATTTCGATGTGGGAGTTTCTTCTTATCACATTTACCACTATGGGCTCTGATATCTATTGGGCCGAGTCCACAACTTTGAAGAACCCATATTTTCACCAAGAGGCCTTTCGGGTTTAGTAATTCTTTTCTTATTATTTTAGATTGCGATCTAAATCGAACAGATCACACAACACTATATATTCAGAATTGTACATCCTTAAACAATAGTTAATTTTTAATTCACACCATTAATCAATTGGAGAGTTTTCTTGTCCAACTATAAAATTTTCATCATCTATAAGCCTGCACGCGAGGAAAGACATAGGTGTTGAATAAATAAAAATGTGCTAGCCGTACAATCCTTAACCTTAATCGTTTGGTATATGTTATTCCAGGATAATTAATTTTGAGATAAGTTATCCCACTATCTATATGAGATAACTTGTCCCATCACTAAGATAAAAATGATGAGATAAATAGTCTAAGAATTACTTTATACCTCCAACCAAACATGGTATAAAATAATTCTACATTTTATCCCGAAAATTTTATAACCTATACCTCACACCAAACAACCCTTAAGTATAGGATTTAAGTTCTTTGTAGTTAATTACTATTTACTATATGATATTTTATTTTCCTTGAAAAATTTAAACAGGCTAACCTATACGTAATTTTGTTTTGTGCATAATCAAACTATAGGCTTTTCAAAATTTTGACAAAAGTAAATCAATATTTTTAGCACAAACATAGATTTTCCTTTCCATGACCACAAATGAATTTAGGGGACGATAAAGTGTCACCTGAGCCCCTCAGCAAAACAACAACAACATACCCCAGTGCCTCAAAAGGCTCCCGCTCATTGCGGGGTGAGGGGGGGTTGAATGTACGCAGCC
>JAOTQJ010000096.1:22694142-22739407 GCA_025642045.1 Solanum sejunctum | reverse complement strand
AGGGTCATCTTTGTTCTTTTTGAAGCTATCTCAGGACTACGTATTAACTGGAACAAAAGCTTCTTGTATCCAGTTAATGAGGTTCCTAGCTTAGACCACTTGGATGGGATCCTTGGTGGAAGAACAAGGGAACTACCAACCATTTATCTAGGCATGCCAATGGGAGCTAAAACATGTCTGTCGATATATGGAATGGGGTGGTAGAGAAATGCGAAAAAAGGTTGGCAAATTGGAAGAGTCAATACCTTTCTTTGGGAAGTAGACTTATTCTTATCAATAATGTCTTGGATGCTATGCCTACTTACATGATGTCCCTCTTCCCAATTCCTGATGGAGTCATTGAGAGATTAAATAAGCTAAGAAGAAATTTCCTCTGGGAAGGGAACAGTGAAACCAAGAAATTCCACTTGGTGGATGTTCTAATTGGAGACAAACAGAAAGGGGGCTTGGGGGTGAGAAATTTTAAAACACAATCAGTGTCTCATGATGAAGTGGTTGTGGAGATTTGCAACTGGAGAACAGTCATTGTGGACAGAGGTAATCTAGTCGAAATACGAAATGGAAGATCATTGGTCCACCAAAATGGTCACTAGCACTTATGGGACTAGCCTTTGGAGGACCATTAAATCTGTGGCAAAGGTTAAGAGAACTGTAGCCTGAGAATTGAAGATGGCAGGAAGGTTTCCTTTTGGGAAGACATTTGGCTAGAACAAGGATCTCTTAAGGATATTTTTGCTGACATATACACTCTAAGCCAACAGAAAGGGGCAACAGTAGCAGAGGTGTGGTCGGAACAGGGATGGAACCTGAGTTTTAGAAGACCTTTTAATGACTGGGAGATTTTGAGGCTAAGTGATTTCCTCAGCAAGTTGGAGCAATTCAAAGGAACCTCCAACCATCAAGATAGACTGGAATGGCTAGGTCAAGGGAAATTCAGTATACGAGGGGCCAATAGAAAGTTCAATCCTTACAACAACCAGATTGCCAACTGGCCTGGAAGCTTATATGGAAAATCAAAATTCCTTATAAGGACTCCTGTTTCACGTGGCTTTTGGCTAAACAAGCAGTGTTAACTCAAGAAAACCTCATGAAGAGAGGAATCTAGCTAAGTCCGAGGTGTTTCTTATGTAAAGAAGAGGCTGAAACAGTTACCCATTTATTTTTACACTGTAGGATTACTAACCAAATTTGGAGAACCTTTACAGACATGAAGGGACTAAACTGGGTGATGCCTAGAAAAATAGAAACAGGCCCTGAAGATCTGGAGTAGCTATGCCAACATTTTTGAATACAAGGACAGGTGAAAAATGATACCAGCCAGTATATGGTGGTCTGTTTGGACACCGACGCTTTCAGAATAAGGAAAACAACCTCCAGAAGATGAAGATGCATTGTTTAGTTTAATTTCACTTTTGGTGTAAAAAGGAGTATAGGGTAGATCTCGAATCCGTTATTGATGCTGTAAATTCTTCGTAAATTTTTGTCCATAGGATTGCAGAGTTGTTAGATACTCTTCTTCAATTGTAATTAGGATCCTGTAACTTGTTGTGGCAGGTTCCTGTATTTTTTTGGAATATAATACAACCGTTACCTTCTCAAAAAAAAAATTGAGATGCAGTTATCAGGAAAAAGGAAGTGCTTTCATCAATGATTAAGGAAGCTTTCTTCTTTAGCCAGAGAAAACAAAGTGATTCAGAACGGGTTTCAAAATGAACTAGCTTTTCTTGATACGTTACCAGTAATACAATAGAAGGCCAGAGAACAGAAAGCTAAGCACCTAGGTTGCACCCATCTGATTCAGTGGCTTCTAATGCATTTCCAATGTTAATGCTTTCTCCTAAACATACAAGTCACTCCGAATGATATATCTACTGCTTTAAGCCCAATCTTTCTCCCAGCCCTCCCCAACTCAGCCAGTGATAGCCCAATTAGATGTTGTAGGTCAGTTCCCATTTGTATCAATTTAAATAAAAGCACAAGTCAAAGCTGGAAAGAAAAAGGGGAAAAAAAACTACTATGCAATTGAATCATCAATGGGTGGAACTTACAGAAGCGGCCTTTTCATTTTTCATCCGTTTTTCAACAAAATTGGCAAGCTTCTTCGCGTAGACCTCCCCAGTTTCACTGTTAAAAAAGTTTGTTGGTCACAAAGCCAAAGAAAATTTTAAGCTAGCCTAAATTGCAAATACGTCGAGAAAATAGAGTAAAGATTACATTATATTATTAACAATAACCAAATCACAGCATATACAGACTAAGTTAATATTTCATCAGAAGTATATCATCCAATCCATAGCAGAAGAAAATCTAAAATGAGCAACTTTTATACCCTGGAGGGCAAAGTCTACATTTTATAACTTTACACAAGTAATAGTAATTCTAAAAGACCAGTAAAATCTGAAGAACCCATGAAGGCTCCATGTCTCGTGATAATTTTTTGTATCACTAGAAGAATCTGAAGTAGCCATGAATGCACCTTGTCATATGTAAATTTTGATACGGCAGCCAGAACACAAAACATCCCATGTTCATAGGGTCCAAGGAAGGGCCACATCCAAAAGGTGTGATGTAGACAACTACCCTACTGCAACTAATGCAAGAATCAGTGGTTGTTTCCATGGATCAGACCCATGACCCATAGGCCATACGGAGACAACTTTACCATAGCCTCAAGGCTCCCCTTTCCCTATAATACATTTTTGTATAACCTAAAAAGGAAACAATGGTTTATGGCATAAGAAAGCCTCCATTACAGTCATAGTGGTAAACTCACGGGGCACATGCAACAAATCCAAAGAAAATTATTTATTGCTTTCAGCATGCAAGGCATGGAGTACATCTCACTGTGTAGATTTAACTTCTAGTACCAGCTGGATTTCTTAGGCTTCTCATAATTCTAAAAATCATGGGAGTAAGA
Source organism: Solanum sejunctum (assembly GCA_025642045.1). Taxonomy (NCBI): domain Eukaryota; kingdom Viridiplantae; phylum Streptophyta; class Magnoliopsida; order Solanales; family Solanaceae; genus Solanum; species Solanum sejunctum. Next base: position 22,736,490 of record JAOTQJ010000096.1, on the reverse strand, counting down.
TATTATGGTTCCTGGACATGGAGACACTCAAGCTTTTGCAGAGGAGAGAGATGTATTTATTCAATCATGTCTGTAAAATACCCCTTTACGGAATCTATATTCTTGTTGTGCCCAGCACATAGAAATATGTAATAATGAATGAAGCTAAGGCTCTAAATCTAGATCTTCATCTGTTTTGTTACATGTTAAATTATAGGAAACCAAGCTTATAACCTTTATGTAACTAAGCAGGAGGCCAACTACTTATTAATTTCAGCAATGAATATCTAGCCAGCTGAAGTAGCTAAATACAAGTTAAGCCTTATAGGTTTAAATTTTTTGAAGTTCCGGACGTGTTCAAAAAATTATTCTCTTGCACAATAATTTGGATGGAATATAGAATGTTCACATTTTCCTTGTCCCGATTATTCTTTTAATTTTTTTTAAACCTGAGACCAGATTCTTGAAATTCAATATTCTGACATCTGTATCCTTTCCCCAAAATAAAATCTTCAAGCAGGGATTTTATTGGGTTTTGTTCTCTCATTGAACAAAATCAATGCAAACCCAGGCTTCTGACTGTGGGGGGAGGAAGTCCATAACATGAAAGCAAATTTAAGTTGCTGTGGACACACTTACTGAAAGAACAATGATAGTTCCACAGCATATTGAACATTTGACATTGTTAGGAATTAAAATGTAAAAGAGAGAGGCTAATTAAACATTTATTTTAAAAAAAAAATAGGAAAAACGTGAGATGCAAGGTAAATAAACAAAAAAAACAATTAGAAGTAGTAACTTCAATCTGTTATTCCTCAAAAAAGAATGAAGAAATATATATATATATATCATCTTCAAGGTGTTTATAGGATAGAAACCTTAGGACAGTGTCACCACCAATCCTGCCTCTGACATTGTATAGACTCTCTCCATGCCTTGTTAGCAAAATTGGACGGGGTGTGAGATGTGTATTGACCTGCATATCATATCAATCTGATGGGAACTTCCAACAAAATTTAAGAGCATATGAGAGGAGCAAATTAAATGATGAGATGTCTAGATCAGGAAAATTGCCATCTTGCAACAACTGATAGTGTGTTTGACAGTTCTCTTTCTTTCCTTACCTTTTCAGGATAAGTAGAAGGCCACGAAATATAGGAAAATCACTCTTAGGGAAATGTGAAGCCCCACCAACAAAATTTGCCAGATCTTAGTTACACATTCAAATGATAAAAGGAACACCAGTAAAGAGGACATGTTCTGTACAGCATGAAATTCTTCCATTTACCAGTGTCTACCAGTAGTGATATCATCCAGTAGCAAGAATACTAACTCTGCTACCAAACTATGAATTTTAATCTCACTTTTCCTTGAATCCATAGAACAGATCCTGAGTCTTGAACACTAAACTAAGGTGGTAACTGTTAAGAGTGACACATTGGTTGAGAGAATAGGTTGTTGTCTCCTTCTATGGTTTTGAGAAACTTTCACCTCATGAGATAGCTTTTAGGGCCACAGTTCATTTTCTTAACAGCAGTGTCAGCAGAGGCCTTGAAGCGAGGCTCAAAACGTGTTGAGCGCCTTGCCTCGCTAATGTGCTCTTGTCATCATCAAGGTTCTAGACATGCTCTCCCTTGCTAATGAGCCTCTCCCAAAGACGTCACACTAAACAATTGATATTTTATTTTATCGGAAACTCTTTTCAATTTCTTTGTTCTATTTGCCATTCATGCTTATAATTAGTAGTCTTGGACTTAACATACATATTGTATTCTTTTCTCCCTTTGCACCTTTTTTCATAAACACCAATGCTTTATTTCGGCTTTGCACTTAAAGTCCCAACAAACCTTAAGAGCTTTTTTGTGCTTTTTGCTTTTGATTACACTACTTAACCATCTGTGGATGTGAGTTTATTATAGTCTTTGCTTCTGTTTTTCTTTTGTTTGGATTTCATGGAGAGTGAGGTTACCAAAGAGGATAAAAGCATTAGGAGAAATAGAAGCAATTCCTTCATTGCCAACGACATTATTCGATATAACTCAGGAGATGCATCAAAGAAACAGTAGTCTGTTGGAAAGAAAAGAGACCTCTTAGTAGGATGAGCAGTAACTTACCAAGAAGAAGACAATCCTCCCAGGAAGATAGCCACTAATATTATTCACCTGCACAAGTAGAACTGATTCATTAGAGAATCTGACGCTGTATAAACAATTTCAAGAGACTGATCTGGTAGGATCCATTTCCTCCCTAGGAAATATGAATTGAATTGCACAGAGATTTAGTCTATGGTTGCAGCCAAGTCTAGTCGCCTATCAAATTTAAAGAAAGCAATATATTATATACGTGCATGGACATCTCTGGCATTAAAATAAAGCAGCTGTCGATCTTATACAAGTAAACAGTAAACTTCCACCAATTTGGAAATCAGTCATTAATAAACTTATATGAGCCTATCTTCATACTTAACAGGAGATGCTACCAACTAGTAACTCAGACAAGCCAGCCAAAAAGATTGACAAATTTGAACACTACAGCACGGGCATATTAAGAAAGGAAGAGTAGGTCCTGTAGCTAGTTCAGAATTGCTCCCACCTCTCTTTTCTCCTGCAGCACAGGCATAATAAGAAAGGAAGAGTAGGTCCAGTAGCCAGTTCAGAATTGCTCCCACCTCTCTTTTCTCTTTAATTAATTGAACAATCCATGGTCAATAGCTTTTGAATTCTTACTGAATCCAATCTAAACATCGTCTGCCCCATGGATTACATCTTTTCTCCAACTCCTAAAATTCGACCCATCCACAAATGAAATTGGTTTTCAAAAGTCTCTGTCAGCCTGTAAAAAGCATATAAAGTCCTTCCGCTCGCTATCAAAATTTCTACCTGTCTCCAGACCCAAAAGATATATAGCTCTCACTGAAGTTATATGTGATAAAATCTTAAAGAAGTCAGAAGAAATCTAACTTCATATTCCTTCAGAAGATTGATCATATAGGGTATTTTGAAGTTATGAACCAACTTATTAGAGGTACAAGGCTATTGAAATCAAACCCCTAATCACAACGTTAGCCCAATGAAGGGAAAGAAGTAATTCCTTCTTAAAAGTATGAAACCTAGGACCTAAACACCCTTCAGAGGCACAGTATGCCAGTTGAACCAACCTTCAAGGTGGCTCACTGATCACTGTCAGTGGAATAACACAAAATCATCATGAAGATATCCACAAAAATTGTTTAAATAAAGTGCACATTGAAATTAATTCCTTGGATATAAAAATGCAGTATTTGCTCAATGCTAATGTTGACCTTTTGAGTGTCCTCAAAAAAACCACACATGAAATGAATCAAAATAACGCCACACTCACTTGTATTTGTCCTCCATGACCACTGACCATATCAATCATTTTGATGTAAGAACCTTCCTCTACTGGTTCATAAACCTTGGAGAAAGAAAATATCAAGCATAAAATACTATGATGCTAAGCATTCATAAATAAATATGACAAAAACAATCATAATAACTATGACAAATAATATTACTTTTTCATAATTATCAAGGCGATTCTTAAAGTCCCTGTATCCAGCTTCAAAATCTGGCCTGATAACAATGCCAACTATGTAAGTCTTTTTCCTAACTAATATGAGAAACACTAAAAGATACAGCAAGTTATCATACTCGTCAGCATAGTCTGGGCTTTGTTGAACTTTGAGACGTATGTTTCTTTCAATTATTTTAGGATCATTACAGAGGGTTTCCAAGAAAATTATCTGCAAGTAAAGCATCACAGAATTCAAGAATGAGTACTAAGAGCAGATAAATAACTTAAGCTTCTGCATATAAATCAACGAGTATCATCATAAAATGTCCACTTCTCTTTTGGCTTGTCTAAAACCAGTAATCATTAACATAAATAATGCAACAAAAAAGAAAGAACGGACTAATCTGTCAAAAGAAACTACTTATCTAAAGCACTGAGATGCACTAGCACCCCAGCCAACAAGTTGGAATGACTTCACTGATGCTGCAATTTTGAAGTGCTAAGAAACTAAAAACACAGCCTAGAAGTTTGATACAAATGTAATAATTCTCTATGAATTTTTCAGCCAACAAATGCAGTATCATGCAACTGCCACTCTAAAAAGAGCAATAAGGGCATGTTGACTAAATCGCTATAAGGACTTCTATGTCAACTCGACCTCCCCCACCCAACTCGTTAATAACAAACTAAGGTGTAGTATTAGCTGAAAATGCTAATTGTAAATACCAATTATGGTTAAAGAACTTAAATTCTGCAAATGCACTTAGATTGAGAATTAAACACATCTTAAAATTCTTTTTATTTTGTGATAACTGAGAAATGTCATAGGGTCTTGGTTCAAAATTCAATGGGTTGTGAGTCCGCCCCTCTACCCTTCTCTGTTTAAATATCAGGTTTTTATCTGTGACGTGGCCGTAATCTATACATCATGTGTCACTCTTCCCACTAATCCAAAGCCTTGGGAAAACATCTTATAGTTCTATCAAAGGAAACTAAGAGCAGTAACAAACTAACACTAGATGTCCATCAATAAGACTTCACCTTGCATTTTCCCTCAGCCATTTTCATAAGCATATTCCTTCTTTTCCTTGAGCTATTTGTGGCATCGAAAATTCCTACCTACATTCAGTAATGAATGTAGTCATTGGAAACTTGGAAACAGGTATTGTTCCATGAGAATAACAGAAGACTTATAGTTTCAAAAAAAAAAAAAAAAAAGAACAACAGAAGACTTACCTGACCACCCTCTTGCATCCATGCGATCATGTCTTCCATTGCAAGGGCAGCTACCTAGTAGCATGTGATGTATTAAAACTATGTGAAAAGAAGAAAGTCAATTCAACGAATAAATTAAGTGTAATGAATCTACAGGAGAGATTGATGATGCACTAAAACTCGAAGTGCTATACACATTAGCCCTTGGGACAAGGCAATAATGAGCTCTTACCATGGCTACAAGAACAACAACAATAGAAATTTCTTCAGATATTACCAGTCATACGGTCAATATATGGGCCTATGGCTATCTATATCAAAACCCAAAAAATCCTAGAAAGCAACTTCTACAGAAAGATGTGAAAGCAACTTGTTGTTCCTTTTTACAACACTCTTGCGAACTAGATATAATACTAATCAATTTTTTCCTAAAAGTGAATGGTCAAATGCCAATTAATGGGTGCTGAATTGGCAATGGAGAATAATATTGATACAAATAGCAAAATTCTATGCATGTGATACGACAGAAGCCCTATCCATATGTTCTTTTCTCTTGGAGGCAAGGAGGGGCTACTAAGATTAGGGATGTTAAAGAAGAGCAACAAGGACCTGCGCATGATCGAACAGAGAATATAGATCTAAATGGTGAACGGGGAAGTGCCAGGGAATTCTTTTCCTTCCATTGTGGGCGTCGGGATAGGTATTCAGTAATTTTTATGCAAGTCATGGTAATTCATCTGGAGTTTTGATTCAAGTGAGCCACCAGAACTCAGGTTTCACACCCTTACCTCTCCATGACAGAATCCGACTCTTCCTTCATTGTTTTCCTCATTTCTCCCAAAACAGATCACAAACACCAGAGGACACCCCTCCACTCTCTTTCATTGATCTATCAGTCTCTCAAGATACAGAATAACAAGCCTGACACTCCTTATGGTTCTTTTCAGGACAACAAAAATAGGGAGAAAATAGGAAAAGCATAATTTCCCTACAGAACACAAAACACTAAGGGAGACAAGCTGTTATTGCTACAGTTTATGACTGAACCTCTCAAACTTCACACATCTCCTTCTTTTCAATCTCAAACTGATACTTAACCCCCGTCTTAATATATGCTGAAGAATAGACAAGAAAGGGAAGACACAGACCTTCTCTGACTACATTACATGGAGCCTACATCTCCACTGGAACAGCAGAGTGTGCTCACTTCTTATGCTCACCCTCTGACCTTCCTGGTCTTGCCTCTTTCCTTTAAATTACCCATTGCTTCAAGTGAGGTCATCTGATACTGCTAATGTATGTGTACATAATATTTACAAACTATATACACACTAACAGTCGAATAACACCGTTTGGAAAATAATGTACATAATCATCAGTTTGGAATGGATGTAAGGCCCTGCTGAACCCCACAGCCTCACAATCCAAACATGCATAAGCTGAGTTATAACAACAGGCAGGTATCAAAATCCTATATATACCACTACCAATTTTATAAACGTGAAAAGGATAGAGGATGGAGGCCATAATTGGACAGGGCGGGGCAAGGGCGAGGGAAGGAGCACTATTGTGAGTTGATACACGCATAGCATTCAGTACACCACCATGAACCCTGCCTCATGGTCAATACAATTAAGATGATTTCAGACTTCTAGCAAACAGACAATAAACAACACCTATTCTCACAGAGTTTACCTCATTTCGAGCCTCCAAGCCTTCTGGATTGTCAGCTCGGAAGAAATCAGCATTCTGCATCAACAAGATACACAAGAAACTGAAGTTTCACAGATTGTATTTCAATTAATACAAACTAAAAACTTCTAGGAGGAGAAGCTCCAATAAGTTGTCATACAATAGTTATTTCATTTCTACACAGTAATCACACCAATAAAAGGGATATGTCAAGGACGATAACAACCGGTAAAATGCATTCAACAGTTTAGTTTCTAGGCATGACACAAGCGAATCATCTAGCTGTCTGACGAACAGAAGTAGCATACTCAGCATCAGGTCTGCAAGTCATCCTATATGTTAAATTCTTTCTTATCTTATTGGGAGAAATGACTGTTCCACTCTTGAGTAGTTTTGGGTTGTTTAAGTTAGATAACAGTGAGCACTTTTGGTTTCCATTCGATATTAACAGAACGCTAATTGTAAAATTTAATCGGAAGAACTAAACTCAAAGTGCCAAATGTTTTAGATATCATCGGCAAAATAAAATCATACCACCTAATCCAAAAGCCACCAGATAATGAACCTTAAAGGACGCCTTGGCAAGTAAATTCTCATTAACATAGTTATCCATACAAGAAAGATAACAGTTCTTTTTCGTTTCTTTTTTCTGTTTTTTTTACAAATGAGATGGCAGTTCTATTTGACGGCAGATATTTAGAAGAACTGCTCAATTCAAGCATTTAAACTACCTGATTACTTCCATGCTTGAGTCGGCGGTACTGTCACAGAAAAAAGATTGGTTAATTCCCTTATGTTTGCAAATTTGGGAAGACATTGAAGAAATAAGTGCTACAATTTACCTTCCCAACATTGAAGTGCTTGGTGTCATGACCTAACCATCGAAGATACCTAGTAAGCTTAGCGGCAGTAAAAGTTTTGCCACGAGCTGGCAAGCCAACCTGCAGGAACCAAAAGCAAATCCTAAGATCATTCATTGCATAAGATACTATTCCAAGAACATAGCAAAGCCAATCCAAAAGCACAGCATCAGCATCAAAGTTGACAAGCTTACACCAAAACTAATTATTGCTTATCAGTTCTTCATCGTAAAAGGAAAATATACCAGAACAATTGCTAGATGCCTGTCTTCCTTTGGCCCAAGCATCTGATCAGCAACAGCTCCAGCTGCAACTGCTCCTGCAGCAGCAGGCATCATATTCTAAACAATTTAAAAGAATGATACATCAGATGCATAAACCAGGCCACAACAGAGATTTTATTACAATATTCACCAGAATGGACACAGTAGATTTTTACATACCTTGGCATCTGAATCAGGCTTGAGATCAAGAGTAAAACTGTTTGTACTGGGTGATTTGACTGGTCTTGGAGATCCCACACCCCTATCTACAAGGAGTCCCCTGTAGCTATCTTGCTTCTGCAGAGATGAGAATGCCCCCGTGGACTTGGATTCAACCGTACCAGACCCTGAGGGGACTCTAGTTGGATCTGGGACAATTACTTCCATCTGCTGGATGATAAAGAAGACGGAATAATGTAAATCAACCACAGCTCTTAAACAATGAGGTACAATTTGAAAGAAACTCGTAATACATGCAGAATGAATAAAAGAATAAGGTCGGTAAATTATGTAGCAAGAACACTAGTCACATAACATGCATGTTTCCAGCGAATGTAATACCTTACATGCATAATATCAGATAAAAATTTAAATAGCATCTATGATTGGTTATATGAGTGTCAAAGATACTTACTATACAAGGTTTTTAGCTGGATGATGAAGAAGATTAATATATAATATAAGTACTAGGGTTGAATAGCTTTTTCATTTTACTGAGTAAAATGATGATCTACCATGTATTAAAAATATGCTAATGCCTACAACAACAACAACAACATTACCCCAATGCCTCAAAGGCTCCCGCCCATTGCGGGGTAAGGGGGGTCGGATGTACGCAGCCTGACCCCTATGTTTAAAAACATAGTGCGACTGTTTCCGTATAACCCATGATGAGCGTCGAAAGTTGCATTTGGGGATTTATTCTGTTTTGATAAGAATGGGATAAAGATAGACAAAATCTCAAGTCCTACAGTCAAACGAGACCTCAAGTCAAAAGGCACCACGAGAACCTTTATTGCAGCAGACCGATCATTTGAAGTGTGACCATCTTTTGAGGAAGGCCTTGGAATGGTAGTGCCATCTGTCCCAGAAAACACCCCTTTACGTGTTAATGACCTAGGAGTTTCTGTCAAGTTAGCTGCGTAAACCGGTGCAGATGTTGCTGGAGCAGGGACGACATAATGTTCAAGATCAAGCTCTAGACTTGCCGAAGAGCCATGCTGCCAAGAAAAAATGTCTAAAGTATAATTAATATAATTAAGGCATATATGAAAAACATATCCAACTGCCAAAATGTATAGAAACAACTCTCATAAGCAATATTCATCTACAGACATCTGAAGAAGCTAAAAACCAAAATAATTGACCAATAGACAGGAGCAGAGAAATTAGGAGCACCGATTAGAAAAATGTAAGTCAATAGTTTCCTCAAAATTACACATATGCAAACAAAAAGTATAAACTAAACATCCTCATTCAATTTTAAACCTCTTCAATATCAAAATCTGCAAACCCATTATACTACTAAAGAAGAGGAAATTATATCCCTTTAGATGTACAGTATCTATTGATGCAATAGCCTGTAATAGTACAGCTTATCGTATTTGCTCCAACTGTGAGCACAAGGCATCGGAGCTAAACATGCTAATTCACATGGAGAGATCATCTAACAACATAATAATCACACGCATCTAGCACTCTGGTTTATAAAGCAGCATTTACAAATAGCAGTCAAACAATGGCAACATCTTACCTCTGCACCCAAATCTGGTGTTGAATTTATGGTAACATCTGGTACTCCTCGAACAGAGGAGAGCCTGCGATTTTCCTGAAAGGCTCTCCAACTAGCCGCAAGGTCAAATGGTGAAACTCTGTCTGCTTTAACAAACACTCTATATTCAATAATCTCTTCATTGTCCAGCTTAAACGAGGCTGAACGTCCATCCCCTTGTAACGTTCCCGCAATTAGTACACGGTTTGGGCCTTCCTCCACTATACAAGGCTCATAGTTGTACTTTGGCTTCAAGAGGAAGTTAAAGTCCAATGTCTCTATATAAATTAACAAAAATCAATCAATCAACTACTTCTAAATCCCTAGTTAGTTCAAGTCAACAATATTAATCAGGGGCGGCTTTGGTTCAAATTCCACCTCTAATACTAATCCTCCTATAACTCCATCCCAGAAACTAAATTAAGGTAGATTTTAAACAAATTTAACAAAATCACAGCAGTGAGCTAACCGTGATTAGGAGGAACAACGAAACTCAGTTCCCACATAGAAGTTGATTCGCGTTCCATCGGAAGCTGATAATGAAAAACAAAACTGCATTACTCACTACTGCCAAAAATCAAAAGGAAACTGAAGAGGTGAGAGTGATGAATTACAGCTTTAGAAGAATCCCATGAGCCAATTATTGGAACGGAGCCATAAACATGAGGAATAAGTTCTCCTTTGAGCTTATAATTCTCCATTTTGAGAGATACGTAAAGCTGTCCTCCTCCATGATCTTCTCTATCTTCGCTGCCATGTGAACTACTGTCTGTGTTCTTCGATGAACCAGTACCCATTTTTGCTGCTTGAAGCTACAATTTCTCTCCCAATTTTTTTCCAACCGAATACTTATTTATTATATAATAAATAATATACAAACTACGTAATAAAGTAGTCGTCAGTTGTGGATAGGCCAAAGAGAGACTGAGATTGCAAGATGTGGAAAAATTAAGAAGAAAAGAACAAAATGGAAAAATGGTTGGTTAATTTTTTCCTGTTTTGATAAGAATGGAATTTGGGGAAAAGATATTTCATTTTTTAGGTTGATCCTATAATAATGAAAAATGCAGGTTGAAATTTAGCAATAAACAATTAATTAAATATATATTCATCATTAAGAATGAATTGGAGTTGCATATTGATAATTGCAACTCCAATCAGAATCAATGCAGATTCAAATGAGAATTTATGAATGTTTTTACATGTTATGTGGTCTAATAGTTGTTTTCATAGATGATAAGTCTTAATGAGGAGAATATTATTTCTTTGTTAGAACGAAATTGACGGAATTCACAATATGAATGGCAAATTATATGTATATTAATTTGTTAATTTTATATATTAAAAATTAAATAACAGAGAAATATTTCAATGAGAGGAAGTTGTGAAAATGGGTTGGAAGTAGAAGGTGTGCATCAGTCTATTCGATTTTATGTATTATTAATTTTTTATTTTGAAATATGTTAGATTAATAATAAATTAATAAAAAGATTTTTATCGATTTTGGTCCTTAGCAATTTGATTTTTTGTTTACCCAATGAAAAAATTCTTAAAAAATAAATATATAACTTCTCTAATAATTTAACGCAATACAATAAAATAATGTGATACAGCAAAACAAGCAAATAATTATAAATGACAAGATGCCTTTAAAAACTATAATAAGACAAATAAAGAATTATAAGAATGACGAATACATCTATTTGACTAATTTTATAGCACTCACCTAATATAATAAAATAGACTTCATGAATATATAACACTTACCCTAAATGAACACTACAATATGACAACTAAATCAATAGGAAGTGAACAAAATATTTATTAAGCATCTAAACTTAATAAGATGCAATATTTGATTTCATATTCTAATTTACTTCCTTGATTGAAAGAAGGTTTATAGCCTTATACAATGGAAACCAAACAAATATTTTAAAATTTATGAAGAGATAAAATAATAAATTCAAAAGTCAAATTTGAAATCGGAGGTATTTCATGAAATATCCTTTCTAACAAGCTCTTTTTAGTGAAGTCGATCTGATTTTGACCGAATTATTCCCACATAAACATAAAGAGCTTAAATAATGTTACTGTGAAATGTTTGCATCCAAGTCGTTATTTCTTAATGAGAAGAGGTGTAAGGAGAGAGTTCTGTCATGTCTCTATGTCAATCAAGGTTATTTGTGTAATATTACTATAGTGCTAATGAGTTATTGATTTATCTAATAACTTTATACTAAAAAAAATAATCAATAACCCGATTATTATTATTTATTTATTTTGGTAAACACAATAAAAAACATATATACCTAATAACTCAGTAAAAAAAAATTAATAATATTTTTTTTGAAGTGATTTATCAATCGATTTCATTTTTGCACATTCCTAATTGAAAAACTAATAAAAGGGAGGCTTTTCAACTTACATAACAACTTTCTTTCTCAAAGATCTCATACGAAGAAATTTTGGGAGAGTCATCAATTTCTATTATGGTAGATAATTCATAATATTTGATTAATTATCCAACTTAACTCAATTAAATTCTTGATAACCCAATTTTGTTTCTCTAGAGTCCTTTCGTAGCATATTTTGATACTTTTCCCATTTTTCCAATTTAGCATATTCACATTGTCATAAAAAAACTTAGTTTTATGACAAAACTGGAACCTTTCCTTCTTATTATGTATGGAATCAAATAAACTTTCATTGATCATGAATTCAAATATTTTAATTATAAATTTTTCATTTTAAGAAAATGAAAGAATTAATGTTTTTGCAATACAAACATAAACTTAATGTCTAAATAGTAAAGCTTTTTGCTAATGTGCATGAGTCAAATATAATGGCTACTTGGTGCAAATCTTATAGATAGGATCCTGCCGGTTGGGCCCATTTCTCGGTCCAGAATCAAAATAGTGATTTGCTCCAAAGCCCATTAGTCATATCCAATCTAGGGTTTCCTTATATATTCTACCAGCCCTCTCTTCCCTACTCACAGTAACGCATCTCTTCTTCATCGGTAAGTTGGCCACGGTCAGGAAGTGAAGAGAGTCCGTTCCGTCGTAGCCGATTCATCATGAGGGCCAAGGTACATGGAAATCGTCACCTTCTTCTTCCTTTCTAAAATTGCATTTTTATACTGACGGATCTGCAATTTTGAGTGGATCGATGCAGAAGAACCTTTACATGTGTGATTAATATGTGTTGGTGCTCACTAGGTATATGTTTTTTTCATTTCAGTGGAAGAAGAAGCGTATGAGGAGATTGAAGAGGAAGCGCCGAAAGATGAGACAGAGGTCCAAGTAGAATTGCATTTGGCAGTTCTTAGCTTTTGACATATCTCCGTCGCTTTAGGTTATTGCGTTTTTTGTCTTATTTTCAGTATCCGCAGTTGAATATTTCCTGTTTCTGAGGTGTATTTGAAACTATGAGAGCCATTTTTGGCTTAAAGTTTATGATATTTACTCCTTAATAAGTGATTTATCTTATTCATCCATCTCGATCCCTTTTTATTTTACCAAAAGAAGTGTTAGCCTGCTAATCTTGTGTTATGGAAATGTGATAATGTCCAAAACTGTGTGAATTACGACTCTTTTGTCTTCTGTCTTCGAAGATTTAACAAGTGCTTGCTGCATCTCTAGTTCAGGTTCTATGCATTTTTGAAAATGAGCTCATACTCATAATTCTATCTATATTCTATTAGTTTATTCGTATGTATTGTTCATCCTGGGATTCTTTATATTGATTTTGCGATTGTTGAACTCAAAAAATAGTGTATTGTTCTTGGTTCCTGATCAAATCGTACTTTCTCGTCCAGTCCATTTTTTGAACAATGAGAGGTTCACTTCATGGGATGTTATTTGCCTACTTGAGTCAAATTTCAGTTACGAATAAGCATGCATTATTTCGATATGAGTTGAACATTTTACTATAGCAAATGTCTGTAAGCACTCTTAAACCCTTCGTAGATGTGTGGTTCATTAAGCCTGTAAATGACAGCTCCAAAATCTCATATGTTGAAGAGCAATTATAAAAGAAGAAACTTTCTGTTGTCTTCCATGGCGATTCTACTATTACTTGAGGTTGATGGAAAATTGAAAAGAGAAATTTCATAAAATGCTTTCTGTTCGACGACATATATGGTGGTATCTGCTATTTACCCCCTAATACTAATATCAAATGGTTGTTGGTCAGCTAACTAGCTCCACATATCAGAGAGATTCAACAATTTGACCATAAAGACTGGTGAATTGTTTAGACTGAGAATTCATAGCTGACTTTAACATGTAAATGAGTGGAATTGTTGAATCAGCTGGGTGTAACACTGAAATTGTTATATATGAAGCCATGTAATAATTTCAAAAGTCCATTTTATTAAATGGCGATTAGTTTCTAATTACTTGATGCTAAAAGAGTTGAACAAAGAATTCTAATACTCAGAGGTGTGCGTTAGCACGGCTTGGACTCTGCTGCTATAATATATTTTTTGAATTCGATACTTATTATAGATATTTTTAATGCACATGAATAATATAAGTAATATATTTTTAGTGTAATAATTATTTAACAACTTTAATAAGAGAAAGTAATAAAAAAATAACTTAATACATTTTAAATTCAATAAATACTACATATTATAACATCCTTAATGCAAAAAGGTGAATTTATAACCAAAATATTTTTAATAAAAATGTGTTATAAGTGTCATATTTGAATATCAAATATATTTAGTACAATTTATTATAAGTATTATGTGTGAATTTTAAATATTTCAGTATGATTTAATTAATTTTACATTATTAGAAAATATATTATATTTATTGAAATAACATATAATATTAAATATGAGGAGTTAAATGAGAAGGGAGAAAGAGAGAGAAAAGAAACAAAAAAAAAAAGAAAAAGACTCAAAAAAAAAAATGTTTGCAGAATTTATTGTTAAAATATGCTATATATTGTAATTAAAAAATATTCTAAAAAAGATAATACTTAATATATAATATATTGTTTAGGTAAATACTCAAAAAAAAAACCCAATTTAGCAGACTCATTGAGGGTTTGGTGGACGTCCATTGGCAGAACAGACTCTAGAGCCCCATTCAAGCAACTCTTTGCTAGTATCATCCTTGTGAACAATAACTTCAATGAAACATAAACAATCTTTCTTCTCTCCAGTTGCTGTTGCAATTGCTTCTATGAGTTCCTCTTCAGTCTTTACCTGCAATCCAGTTATAGAACAATTTGAAAACACAGTCGTTCTTGGTTGAAGTATGTAAGAGCATTTCTATGTAGAGTAACACTCACCTTCTGGGTCCAGCAATTGCCTTCACCATTGTGAATAGCATCCACTAAACCAGTGTAGTTCCAGTTCTTGATGACATTGTATGGTCCATCATGAATTTCAACCTCAATGGTGTAACCACCATTATTAATCAAGAAAATGATAGTCTTTTGGTCACAACGAATCATTGTTGATACGTCTTGTGCTGTAACCTGTTATCCAAAATATCAGCTGAACATTTACTTCTTCACACGAGTAGTAGTGTCTGCTATGACGAAAGTAAGAATTACCTGAAAACTTCCATCACCAATGAAAGATATGACACGTTTTTGGGGTACAGATTGTGCATAGCCCAAGGTAGCACCAACAGACCAACCAATGGAGCCATATTGCATCTGGAATTCATACCTGCAACACCAACTTTTTTCGTCTAATGACTGAAAATAAAATGGATACCAGTCTGTTAAGCTGTTATTAGTCACATACCCACATCCTTCTGGTAACTTAAGCTTCTGGCAATTGAACCAAGAATCCCCTGTTTCAGCAATCACAGCTGTATTAGCTGAAAGCATCTTCTGTACATGCTGGAACAGAACATTGACCCGTAGAGGTTCATTAGGCTCCGGTTTTAGAGGAGATCCTTCAGGAACAAAGATGCGACGATAGTTTTCATAAGCAGTTTCATTTTTCTTTATTCTCTTTGCTAGTTCAGAGAGGAAATCCTTCATTAGTACGCAACCAAAAGCTGGTCCATTGCCGATTACTACTCTATCAGGCTGCACGATTAACGCCTTCTCTTTCTTGATCAGAAGCGAGTACCCAACAGAACTATAATCATTAAAAATCGGACCAGCAAACAAGTAAGCATCAGCTGATTCAACAATTTCTGCGCAATAGGATGTGCCTACTGCACCCCAATATGTGCCAATGAAGTGAGGGTGCTGTTCTGCTACTAGCCCTTTTGCTGATGGCATCATTGCCATGGCATAACCAGAAGAATCAGCTAGTTCAATAAAAGCATCACAAGCTTTAGCTACTCTTAGCTTTGGCCCTCCAATCATGACTGGTTTTACTGCCTTGCTTAGAAAGGCCACTGCTGCATCCACTGCAGCTTCCAACCCCCTCTGGTTACTTACCCTGTATCAGCAATAAGTTATAATCGTAAGTTGAAAGAACATTTTGCATACAATAGTGACGAATCCAAGATTTGTAAATACGTCAATAGTTTTCACATGTACATACACAGTCAAACTCATTGCGTTTGCTCTTGATCTACCAATTTAGGGGCAGAGTCAGGTAGGGTCGAGGGGTTCATCTAAACCTCCTTTGGCGAAAAATTACATCTTTATACATAATTAAATTTATTTTTATGTAAATAATAGATGTTGAACTCTCTTTGGTTTCTTCATGTATTTACTTCTTCAGATTTTGAACATCTTAGTGGAAGTCCTGGTTCTGCCATAGTCAACGAGTTCTAACTCTAAGGTGAAAAAACATCTTGCCTACAACAATGACGAATCCAAGGTTTATAAATGTGCCAATTTCTTTTCACATACACGTATACAGTCAAACTCATTGCATTTGGTGTTGATCTGCCATTTGTGGCGGAGCCAGGTAGGTCAAGGGGTTTATCCGAATCTCCTTCGACGGAAAATTACAGTCTTTATATATAATAAAGATTATTTTTTATGTATATCATAGATGTTTGGCTTCTTCATATTTTGAACTCCTTAGTGAAAGCCTTCATTCTGCCATTGTCAGTGAATTCTAATTATAAGTTGAAAAAACATCTTGTCTACAACAATGACAAATCCAATATTTAAATTTAGTAAGTTTTTCTCTTTATATATGTGCTAGTTTCTTTCCGCACGCACATATACAATCAAACTCACTGCGTCTAGTCTTGATCGCTATTGTCAGTAAGGTTAAAGATTAACTCATGTGTAACAATGACGGATACAGAATTTAGAGTCAATGAGTTCTACTCTTTATATGTGTGCCATTTTTCACACTTGCGTACCCTGAACTAGACACAGTGGCTATGTCAACTCACTACGTATAGTCAAGATCCATCACTTTCATGCAAGGTCTTTATGAATGTAAAAAATAGATGATAAGGTAACACATACTTATGTGATATACAAAATGGAATGGGATCCCTGCTGAAAGTTGGATGAGGAATGGCTGGCAAATTGCAACTTATACTAATGTATACTGGCTTGCTTTCTTTTAGAGCAGTGGAAATGGCTATATCAATTTGTTCATGTGCATCCTCCAAGTTATTCACCATAGCCTAGCACAAGCAAACATAAAAAGAAAGAAGGTCATTCTTTTTTAAAGGAAGTAAGTATAATTGTATAATGTATATTGACTTGAGGAACCCATAAAGTTCAAATTCTAGATTCACCTGTGGCCGATTAGTTATAGAAAAAGCTCAGACTTTTAACTTTATTTTACCTGATAACATGTAACAGTCTGAAAACATCTTAATTCTTGGCTAAAATCAGGCAATCCAATAGTATGATGCAGGATTCTATTAGTTCCATAGTCATTAGTATTAGGACCTCCAACAATGCAGATAATAGGGAGGTTCTCACTATAAGCACCAGCAATTGCATTGATCACACTGAGACCACCCACAGTGAAGGTGACAACACACGCACCAACGCCTCGACACCTCGCGTACCCGTCAGCAGCATATCCAGCATTTAGCTCGTTGCAACAGCCAATATTCTTAAGCCTTGGCTCAGCAATTAGGTGATCGAGAAGTGTGAGGTTGAAATCACCAGGCACTGAGAAAACGTCCTCAACGCCAATTTCAACTAGTCTTCGTGCTAAATGGCGCCCCAGGGTCGCGTCAGGGCTCGCCATAACAGAAGAAGAATGTGAATCTTGGATGCAGGAAGTGGAGCCATTTGGTACTGAATTGTCCATAGTTTGAATATTTGTGTTGGTATTAAGAGAAATGATACTGGGAAAAAAGCAAAAAATATAGTATGTGTGTAAAATAATAAAAGAATTTGTTAAGATTCGAAAAGGTAGGAAAACTTGAGTGAAGAACAAGGTAGCGGTTTCTTTTCTTTTACTACTTCAAATTTTCAAGAGAATGTCTTGGCTCGATCATCGGAGTTACTATCTAATTGTTGTACAATTTTATTCGAAAAATTCTTTTGGCCACAAAATTTTGAGCACAATGGAATATGTTTGTATGTTCTCACTACAAGTAGTTAAAATTTTGTCAATTTTGTCCTTTCCTTTCAAAATTTAATCTCTCTGATTAATGCAATAATGTGTTCTTTTTCAATGCTTGAAAATGTCTACATATATCATATTATTTCCGATTAACATTACCAATATTGTTTTTTCTTTATTGTATATACATATATTATGCACGATCAAAAGATATCATCACACACAAATATAATTACTATTTTAGATAATTTTTAAAAATCGTACATAAATTATCTTGCTAACTTTTATTTTAAATCCATCTAAGATAAAAAAAACATCAAAAAGTGAAACTAAAGTTAACATTTTTCATTACTTTTATACTGAAATTAAAAAAAGATGCATGAAATTTCATTTGCTTTTTTCTCTCCGATTGTTTATAGGGTGGACATCCGTCGTTTCATTGTTATTTTAATTTTGGAAATGAAGTCGAACTTATAATTAAAGGAGTCGAGTGTAGGAGTCACATCTAAGATGTTAAATGGGTCCTCAGGTTCAAAAACATTGCGCGTCATAAAAAACCCGCCACTCAGAAAAGTTATATATTCAGTAAATAGTAATTACTACATGCATCTTTTTTCCTTTTACGTAAATCAGAAGAGGAAACTTTATTATCCTCACTACGAATGACTAAATAAACCAAGCAACAAACAAGAAAGACGCCTCACGACATTGATGAAGTCACATTTATAGAAACACAAACATAGAATGTATCAGCAAGCCTAGCAGTAGCTTCAACTTCCCCAAATAAGTAATGAATTTGAATATCATATGGAAGCAAGGACACTTGAGAAAGAACAGCCTCAAAAAGAGGACTTACATAAATCAACACAATGCATCTTGGTATATAATACCAAGACTTGTGATAGACCAACACAATACCTCAAACAGAGAACAAACCCGACCTTAACGTAACCCCAAGATGTTGATACACCTCAGAGATGGACAAACAAATAACAAAAAAAAACCCGCCCCACCCCGACTAGACAACCCCGCCCCAAACCAACACCGAGAAGTAAACACTCCTTGAACTTGACCAGACTGTATCTAAATTTGGTTGGCAAAAATGGAGGTGCAACAAACCTCACCAACTACATTTGGCGTACATGACATACATCTCAGGCTGAAGCAGTCTCATCCTTTTTCTCTGCATTATCAGAAGGCTTCTCTTCTTTCGTGTTGTCTTCCTTCGTTTTCTCTTCAGTTTTTTCCTCGCTCTTTTCTTCTGGTTTCTTATCTTCGACACTCAGCTTCTCAAGTTGGCCAGCAGCATTAGATGCATCCACATTTTCGTCTTTTTTCTTTTGTGATTCAGCAACCTCTTGGAAAGTCTCCATGAAGGTCTTGCAATCTAAGAATAAAAACATTACACTAGGACATCGTTTTTGCTAAAAATAGATACTATATAAATACAGAGGCAATATAACATAAAAGAATCTGGGACATGATCATGCATACTATTAATGTACAAGCTCAGAATCACTTCCAGGACATCTCTCAAATATTGTCCAGTGTTTTGACTTATCCCCAAAATCATGGGCAATTTTCTAATCCCTTGAAAGTGTAATTAACTCCAATATGTTGAGTGAAACTGCAATGAAGATCCACAGTTCAGGAATCCTAAAAGACCTGATAATTGAAAGATCACCTTCCATACTCGGCTAGGTTCATTCCATGCCTCATCATCAAATATTCCTATTTGATAACCTTATAAGCACCAGTCCGCAAGTCCCTAACTAACATCTCATGTTGAGAATAGGTATCATGGATATGATATAAACTCTATTAAACTTCGACATCTGAAATGTTATTCCATTGGTTCAAATAAGAATAACTTAAATGTTTCTGAAGAGGAGCAGAGTAAACAAAATTCTATCTCCCTCTCCATCTAAGTCCTTCTACCCATATCCACCCCACCCACTCCACACCCAACTCCTTCGGCCCCCTCCCCTACACACACAAACTCCTAAAAACAACCTTCAAACAGGAAACAAAAAAGGTCACAAAATTTACAAGACTGGAAGCAACAACTATGATAAGGAATTACACATCGTAGTTCTCACCATATCTGCAGACGTCTCAACTGTTAAAGGGTTATTTGCTTACAAATAAGGGAAGATAATTTCTAAACCCATGTTTTGTACTTTAGAAGATTGAAATGGGTTCTTTGGAAGGAGTAAAGTCCTATCTCCACGAACATAAATGTTATTCTGACCTTAAACCCCCTCACCATGCACAAGTGTCACCACTGGTCCCCCTTGTTTGGTCAACCACTACACACTGTTGTCTTACCTGGGATGATGCAACATTTTATCCTTCACCCTTCCATTTGATATTCTTCTGCTTCTTTTATATTATTACTGCTATTATTTTTATCAGTACAGTTTTGTTATTGTCTGGTCTACGTTTATTCCTTACCTAATATACGCATGAGAGGAACAACAAGGGTAAAGCCACTATATACAGACCAATTCAACTAAATGTCTCAAGAGATTCTGTCCCCAGCCATGCCTCAAACATGGGACAGAAACATTACAATCACAACAAAATAACCAACCACGATTTGGTGGTACTATAATCTTGCCTTGATCAATTGCCAATCCAAACAACAATCATAGGCTGATTAGCCAAAATTACTGGAACCTCCAGTTGATTTGCATCCCCATTACTCTCAGTTAGATGAATTGCACAATTTTTACACCTCATACCTGAAGATCTAATTCTTATGATTGACACTGCATTTAACATTCAATCTTCCGGAGTGGGTCAGTCGTAGCAGTCACAACTAGACTAATAATTTATGAACAATCAAAACAAATTATATCATATACACACAACAGAAGTGTAGGCTTTTTGATCATAGAGACAAGCTTGAGTAGGTGACTAGAAACAAGAAAATGAGGAACGACAAATCCCACCCAAAAGTACAGCCATTAACTGGGGAACTTCTAGACTCAATTGATCTGAATATTTCAGAAATCCACAACCTCAATAGGCCCCCATTACAGCATGCCATAGAGAATGAAATTTCTCCAACCAAAAATCTAAAACCGGGTACCAAAGGAGTTAGTCTAATAGTTAGTCTAATTACTAGCAGTCATGGGGAAAAGGCCATCACGGCAGAAGGAAATTGTAGATTTTGGCTAATCGAAAGCTTCATCCAAAAAAAGAGATCCTAGAATCTATTACAAAATGACAATACCAGCAGAGTTAGAAATTCTTACTCTCTAAGGATGCAAATCTAATGCAGAAAAATTCATCCTTCAATTCACCATCAGCAAAATCTGCCGCATGCCAAACACAGGACTTCTCGTTTCCAGCATGTTCCTGAACAGTCATCGTCGGAATAACTGCATCGCACCGAATCAGAGTCCAATTTTCAGACCCCAAATCAAATGAAACACACAACTGAATAAAATCAATTTTAATCGTATAAGTATAAATCGAACTCTAAACAAACCTAGATGATTTGCGCAGATCTTAAGAGTCTTAGATTGACGCATAACAAGACGAACTTTTCCAGTTTCCTTATGCTTTAAAAACTTCACAGTACCAGCACCTCTCTCTTTCCACTGATTTCCATCTTTGTCAAATCGATAAAGCTTCGCTTTCCTGTTACGACAAATTCACAAGTATTTAAGTTTATCTATCAATCCTTCAAAATCGACACAGATCGAAAGAAATAAACACGATTATCAGGGAAATTTACAAATCGAGGATGACATCTTCGTTCTCTTCGCCAGTTGTTACCGCAACTTCCTCGAGCCTGACAATCGGCGCAACCTGAGCTCCGGTATCTTCGTCATCGGCTCCGGCGGCTTCTTCCTCTTCTTTGTGCTCGTGCTCAGGCTCCGCGCTAGACATTGTTAACCGTACGGACGCTGTGTATCTTAACAGAGAGGGTTTTGTGGTGAGAGAAAGATAGTGAGACGGCGGAAGAAGGGAAGAAAGGTTTATATATGAGTTTAGGGAAGAAAGCGTGATGCTTACGCACATGATTTTTATTTTTAAAATTTTTTCATCGACACTTAAACTTGTTCCTATTTTCTACTTTAACACTTTAATTAAGATTAGTTTCTATTAAATATTTTTTATCTTTTAATTTATTATTTTGCCATGTAAGCGTTACGTCATCATAATTGAATTACACACATTTTATCTTTTTTGCCAAATAAATATTTTGTATTTAATAGTCATATATTTTAAATAATTTAAGTGTTTAATAAGAACTAGCTTTAGTTGAGATGTCTAAGTGAAAAATGAGGACAAATTTAAGTGTCTATTGATGACTTAAACCTAAAATTAACTTATCATACTTTTAAAATTATAGATTGAAAAATTAATTTTCTGTTTAAATTTTGAATTTTGAAAGAACAAACAAACAAAGAATGGGAAAGGGAAAAAAAATACACAAGGAATAACATATTTTGAACATAAACGCATGAATATTGAAGTAAATTTATGGTTAACGATGGCTCATGAGTAGTTTTGCTATAGTATGAAATAATGATATTACTATTTTAATAAATGATGCGGAGAGGGATAATGACATTGATCCACAAAAAGCTCAGCAAACTCTTGAAATAGCAGAAACTAATGTGGAAAACGCTAATGGAAGGAGACAAAAAATTTGGGCAAATTCGACGAGCTAGAACACGAATGGAGGCTAGCAATTCGATTTCATAGCTAGTTGGTATGTTCGAATAATAAAAAGAAGCTCTTCTTCTAATCCTATTTGAATTCTGCCGTCTGAATGCAATAAAACAAAATTCAATTCTGGTTCAAAAAATTCAATTTAAAAAATGAAATAGGAAAGATAAAAAATCAAACAATAAAGATACTAAAGGTGGGTTGTAAACCTTATTAGATACCATTCACTTTCTTTTCCCTAATATGAACCTTGAGTCATTAAAGCCTCTTTGACTCGGGCTATTTAACGTTTCGAAGGATTTTTTTTTTTTTCTTTTGAAACGCAGAATTATTTCTTTCAATCTTCATCTTTTTGCCCGTCATAGGTGTTGGTATATATCTCAATTTCGTTCTTTCATTAGTATTTAATAAGGTCAAAGTTATTTCTATCTAATTTTTTTTTTATAAATAATTGGATGACTAAAATAAAAAAAAAATTATGTTTTTTGAAACATTCTTTAACAATAAAAAAAGAAGACTTGATTCACACAACCCATATGCTGATTCATACAACGCATCGTTCACTCTTATATTTATAATTTCTGTTAAATCTAATTAAATGTTGATGAAAAGGAACCATAACTACATAACCCTACATGAAAAAGATCATAGGTTCACGCGAACAATGACCCACACACCCTATAAATTAAGAGTCAGTCTAAATATGCTCTTCATTAATTTAAGTCTCTTAATTTCATATCACAACTCAAAACTGAACAAATTCATTTTTTTATGAGGAAAATCATTTCTCACATTCAACATGAACTTGTATGTTTCCAATCAAAACAACCACCTGCACAAACAAATTTAAGGGGCTGGAATTTTGTAAGTTCTTGAGGGATTCACTTATCCAAGAAATCAGGTCAAGCGTTCTCAGTGACCACTCTCTATCCGAGAGTGAGCAGGAACATTAAAAAAATTGAAAAACCAAGTACATCCATTTTTAATTCATAAAGCTATAAAGCAGTTGCAGAATTGAAATTGAAAGTCTAGCTTGCGTAAAAGAAGGGCAGGATCTAGTACAACTGAAAGCCACATAACTACTCCCCACTAGATTGTCTACAAAACAGATCAAGCATTTAGGAACAAAAAAGAAAAAGCTACATCATTCTCTTCAACTGTCATCTTCAGCCATTGCCTCTCTAACATCAACAGTAAAGTTGTATTCCTGGTCACAACCCAGATAAGAATCGCACATGAAATAGAGCGTGTAGTTCCTTGTTCCAGGTTCAGAAGGGGCAGCAAAATCCAGCTTGACTCTAGATTTCCTTTGGAGGGTAACTCTCTTAATGGCCAGTAATTGGTTGCTCTTTGTATCCCCGACGACAAGCCACCATCCTTCCTCTTTGGTTTTGGGATACCTAGGTGCAAAAACAGGTCCAACTTCCGTTCTACCCTCAAGATCTCGCTCAAGGATTACCTGCACACTTACATCGTCTCCAGCATGCACGTTATCACTGTCCAGCACATCATATGTCAAATCAATGTTTGGAAACCGATTACAGAACCGAGCAATATCCAGAAGCTGCAAGTCCGACATTTGCAAGAGCTCACGCCTCTCATCATCTTCCATCTCCACTAAATCAAACACTGTTTCTATACTCTTCCCTGGATTTTCTTGGCACTTCTTAGCCAATTCCTTCGTGAAGTGTGGAAGCTGGAGAAGCATCGAGTCACGTTCCCACATGCCCTGTGTCACCATCTGGCTCACCTCCATTGTTAAAAGTGCTAGACTAAGCCAACCATTACTGGAAATAACATCTACCATTGCTTGAAGCAGCCTAGTAGCAGAAAGCAGCACCTCTTGCTGGTCGGAAGCAAGATTTCCACCCACCACTTGCCTAGAGAAATGGGCTTGTAAAAGAGCATTAGCCTTGACATGAGGATCTGTATACTTCGGATTCTCAAAAGAGAACCGCAGGTGATTAATCAACCTTCTTATCAATTCCTCTTCACCTGGTCGTATTGGCAGCTGTTCAAACTCTGATGCTGATGCCAATATTTCAAGCAAGCCCTTCAACTTTGTTTTGGAGGTCACAGAAGAGCTAAAACGCTCTATTGTAGTGTAATTGATATAATAATACGACACTATCATCCCAAGATTCAAAGGTGAAAGCAAAAATTCATCCTCAACAGCAACACATTTACTTGCCTCCAAGTCACTGATGGTATTTTCCACTAGCTCTGAGAGGTGGTCAGACAGATGCCTATGACTAACACCCTGCAGATTGTAGTAATTTGGATTCTGAGTCAGCCTTCTATACATGAAGGTCCATGTTAGGTAATCAACAGCATCCTGCTTGTTCTGAATAACACCAACCACCACCTCAGCATTCAAATTATCATGGAGATAATGTTGCAGATGGCTTTCAACTGGGAAAGCTTCATACAAGAACTTCTTGTAGTAATCCTTGCGTGGTGCATGGCAGAGGATAACACACTTCCCTGAGCTATCTAAAAGAGGTCGACTGGCATGGCCCATCATCTGCAACAAATCAGTAACGGGATAATCAGTGTGTGCATTTTCCCTACCATCATAGTACTGTGTTCCCATGACCACCACCAAATGAGCAGATAATGGTACTCCCCAACACATTGTACCGTTCATCACACACACTTGAATCCATCCAGTTTCAAACAATGTCTTCACTATATCCTGATCAGTGGCACTCAACCCCTCATGCAAGTAGCCCACACCATACTTAAGTGTCTCTTGTAGCATAGGTTCATTGATCCTTTCAACAAAAGGTTCCAGCTCTTCTGCAGGTCGTAGCAGAAATATAGGTGTGTCTTCGCTGTCCATGCTTGAATAAGTCATCAGATCTACAGCAGTCAATCGAGCATGCTTCCTTGTGGGAACATACACAATTGCAGGTTTTCCCTTCCTTGCATGTTGGACTATTGCAGTATACGTGGGTTTTGTCATTGCTAGCATCCTAGCTTCAAAGTTAGCAATATCAACACCTTGAATGTGTATTTCAAGTGGCACAGGCCGTACACCGGGCGGAAAGTTGAAGAGCCCATGAGATGTAGCCCCAATCCATTCTCCCAAATCCTTGGCATTAGCTAAGGAAGTCGACAAAGCAACGATGCGGATCTTGTTCTCAACCTGGCTTGATATATATCTCATCCGAGAGACGATCACCTCCAGGGTTGGGCCAACTTGACCCCCAATCAAGTGCAATTCATCAATAATGAAAAGACTGACTTGCTGAACATGCTTACGTTGTTTCCAGCGACGAGATAAAGCATCCCATTTCTCAGGTGTGCTGATAATTAGTTGACCCTTCTCCAAAAGCTTCAGATCACTGGCTGTCTCCCCAGTTAATTCAACAACTCTCATTCCCAGATGGTCCCCAAATTTCCTTTTCCAATCATTGAACCGCTCCTTAGCAAGAGCCTCAAGTGGAGCTATATACACAGCACGAATGGTACTATCAGGTCCTTTCTGATGATTCCTCAATATGGCAAATTCGGCGCAAATGGTCTTCCCACTACCAGTAGGAGCTGCAACCAATACATTGTCATCTGAATTGTACAACACTGTGAAAACCTGAGTCTGAACCGGATTGAAATGCTTGAAATCTTGATAAAGTGTTTCATATGCTGGATTCCTCAATGCAGTAACTGGCAGAGGTTGCAAGTCTAGTAACTCGGTGGGGGGAGGATATTTCTCTGGCAAAATCAGATGTCGGAAAGAGACAGGCAGAACAGTCTGGGACCCTAGCCATCTGTCCGAGACGACGCGAATGAAATACTGTGGGGGCAATGGCTCATATATTGGGACTGTGAAATTCAAAGTATGGTCTTCATCAATATACTGCTTCTTCAGCATGAAATATTCATGATGAAGAATATACTCCCCATCGTTATCTTCAACAATAATCCAGAAAGGTTCTACAAAACCGTGAACCTTGTCTTCCCATTGGAAATCCGGTGTAATAGTCAATTCAACCCTCAAGACTGACCGGGTAATCGGTTGAACATGTGCAGCGAGATTCAGCCTTGGGAACTGATGAATAAACTTGTGTAACGTCCTTCCCATCTTCGGGAACCGGATAAGCTCTCCCAACTCTTGTGATGAAAGATCATAGTAACGCTCCCAAGCCAAATCTTTCTTCTCCAACTTCATCAAGATTTCATTTGGTATGCCATGGAATTGGCGAAGCGGTGTCTGTACACTCCACATCCTCTTGCTTATCATTTTGCACCATTTTAAAGCCTTCTCGGCTAACTGAGCCCATCCCCTCTTCAGAACAATCTCAAAAAGGGCTCGCATCAGACGAGCAGCACTCTGCAAAAGGAAATAACCAAGTTAGATAATTGCTATCAGAAAACACTAAATCATGCATGAAAAAAGAAATAACAAGCAACTAAATAGGAGGTTACTTATACAACACAACAAACCTGAGTTATATAAACCATGTCGGATGACAGGGACAACCCTTCAAGCTTCAGCCGTGAAATATATGCCTGCAATAGTACATTGATCTTGGCACTAGGTTCCTCAAGACTCTCTTTTATCGGAATAGGAACACGATCTAGAAGCTTAGCCAATTCCATTTTCTCATCTTGTCTGACTGTTACATATTTGAATTCCTCACTAAGAGAGAAAAGCCTACAAAGTTCAATATCACCCATTGTAGGCTTCAAATGCTCATTGTATGTAGAAATTGTCCCATGAGTTATATAATAATAACTCGCAATGCGACCCAGGTCAGTCACCTGGAAATATCCACTTTTTCGGTCATATTTGACCAAGTTATTCTTGTCCAGCAATATGGCAGCAGAATGAACCTGCAAGGAAGCAAGTATTTCAAACTCTGAAGGAATTATAGATGCTTTCAGCTAAGATGGAACAAAATACCATTTGAATGTCGAACTATCAGTAATAAGACAGAATAACAATTTCAAAGATGGAAGAAAAAACAACACATGCATTAGATGTTAATACCATTGATTATCATAGGAATAAGTAGATGGCTCTGTTCAGTTCAAACTAATTGAAATTAGCTCTCCATAGAAACAACTAGCATCAACTCACCAAGAAGGATAGCTTCCAACAATCTAACTACTATAAACTAAGCATTAACATAAATTCTCATTCGAGACGGAGGATCGTAACTTCTATAGCGGAGTACCCAGTCCCAATTTCAAAGAAACACAAACTGAAAACCATCGACAGAAATTCCCCTCTAGAGAAAAGCCCGTAAGTTATGAATTAGGGTGCATAATTACATTACTTAAAAGCACCACAAAATGAAAACCATCTTCATATGAATTTAAGCCCCACATGAAATTACTTCTTCCATGATTAGAATCAATGTCCATGAGAGTGGAAGATTATTAAACATTGACAATAAAAGCACACAATTAAACCGAGCATCTGGCAGAAATTTTCCTTTGAAGCAAAAACTCATGCTGGCTCAGGGTGGCATTTAAACTTAAGAAGAAACATCAATGACTGGAGGATGGGTGACGTTAGCTGGAGGATGGATGAGATAAGCCAATTATTAAGTATCTTGGAATCCATAACCCTTGATGTGAGTTGGTTGGATTCCCAGACTAAACAGAAAATTCAGGATAGAAGATTCTTAGTTAAGAGCTGCTATATCCATCTACAGAAGCAACCAGAGTAGTGTAACTCTAAATCAAAAATCAAATCAATAATACTGCTAGCAAGAAAGACAATAATAATGAATATTTATTCTTTAGTTTTACATTGGTTTTACACAATTAAAACACATAACCTAATTTCAATTTTTCATTACGACTTATTTTAGCATGATTTAAACTTTAAAAAATTATGATCATTTTCATTATGACTTATTCACTTCCAATATTTGTTTTAGGCGATCTCATTATTACTTTTTGCTGAATATTTTAGTGTCTTCACTCGTATCATATTTTGTGTTTTTCTTAAGAAACACCCTGGATATTTGTATTTTGGTAGGACTAAAAAAATATTTGAAGCACAAGTTAATTATAGAGCCTTCTTGGGACTTCATTGGAACTTCTATCAAAATAAAATAAGGAAATAAAGGGACAGCAATTGGAATATCATAAGACTTACCAAGTCAGCACGCCTTTCCTCCAAAGCATAATCAGTCTTTAGAGCATCAGCAGGTAGACCATAAAGTGTGGGATTCCGTACCATGCGGACATAGAGGTAAGTATACAGGAGCCATTTACATGCCTCCTTGGCATTCAACACAGTCCCAAGGACAATCTCAGCATTTAACTGATCTGCCAACTTGGAGATGAATTGACTTTCTATTGGCAGCTGCTGGTTCATCAGGGACAAATAATACTGCAATTCGCTGTGGCCCGTTAATATGATTCCTTCACCATAGGTGTCATATTGAGGACGTCCAGCACGGCCAAGCATTTGCATAACATCTAGAGGACTGAGCTCAGTCCATGCTCCTTTCTCAGGATTGTAAATCTGGGTACCTTTTATAATCACAGTATGTGCAGGTAAATTGACACCCCACGCTAAAGTCGCCGTTGAAACCAACACTTGCACATGACCATCAGCAAAAAGATCCTCCACAAGTTGCCGATCAGTTCTAACCATCCCCGCATGATGAATAGCAAAACCATATGGTAAAAGATCTTTGAGGTCATTGCTCTTCACAAGCTCAGTTTGAGACTGTAGAAGTTCCCGAGTTAAACTGTCCTCCTTCAAAAACTTACCAAGGGTATCATTAGCAAGTGCTGTATCCCGTATTGCACGAGCTGTTTTAGATGTTTCCTTCCTGGAATGGACGAAAATAAGCACCTGATGCTTTCCTGCAATACTAATCACCTTCTCATAACAGACGTCATTCATCAACTGGAATCTCTGCAGTGGCTTCTTAACTGTAATTCCAATATACTGTTGAGCCAATGGAACAGGCCTATAGCTATTGTCAAAATGAAAGAGTCCTTTCTTCAAATCAACTCGCAAAAACACAGCCACGTCCTCATAATTAGGAAGAGTTGCTGACAATCCAACAAGCCGAATATGCTCTTTTGTGGTTTCGATCTGTCGAATAGTTCTAGCAATGATACTCTCCAAGACAGGACCTCGATTGTCATGCAGGAGATGAATCTCATCAATAATAAGAAGTTTAACAAGCTGTGTATATGTCCGATCACCCGACTTTCTGGTTATAATATCCCACTTCTCTGGGGTAGTCACAATAATTTGAGTCTCTTCAATCTGCTGACGAGTTAATGTTTGATCACCACTCAACTCTTTCACCGTGACACCATAATGTTCCAAACGCTTGGAGAGATTACCAACCACTTCAGCAACAAGGGCTTTCATGGGTGCCACGTATACAATCTTATAGTTGTTGTGGTTGAATGTGCCATCATCTTCGTTGCGGTTTAGTGCAATTTGCTGAAGTATAGTGAGCATAGCTACATTAGTCTTCCCGGCACCAGTTGGAGCACAGAGCAGTATGTTCTCTGGAGAAAAGAGAGCAGTCTCATATACTTTACTCTGCACCCTGTTCAATTGGGTCATCCCACTGAATGCCGGTTGGGCCCACTCTGGAATGGAGGATATCTTCACAAGCTCTTCACCAGGGTCTAGTGGCCTTGGCTTCAAGGCTGGCACGTGAACTTCCTCATACCCCTTCTTATGATTCCTGTAAGACCCCACTGGAAGCTCACATTTTTTATTTGCCATCAATAAACCGCCTTGATGAAATGCAAGGCTGTCAAGATCAAGAAACTGACGCTGCCCCATCAACCAACCATTATCAAGATCTCTATCTACAAGTGCCTTCCTCTCTCCATCACCATCAACACCAGACTCATCTTTAAGACGTCGAGCCTCTTCCCTAATGCTTTTCTCCAGATTCTTCTGCCTCTCCTTTGCAGTAGCCCTAGTAGCATGCAACTGTTCTAATATAGCCACATGATCTGGTCCCAACCCTAGCATCTCTTCTTCAATTTTCTTCCTATTCTCTTGATCTTCAGCCCTTGCAAGACGGGTACACCATACTACCTTCAGCCGGTTTCGCAGAAGATACTTGATGAGACTGAACTTATCAAATTGGAGATGCACCAGCAGCTTTGTTTCTACTTCGCGATCATCACCTTCAGCAAGAATTTTAAGAACCTCCTCAGCAAGCTTTTGGCTCTGTTGGGGATCAATCTGCTGCTCATAAGCTTGAGAAATCTTTCTTTGAAGCCAATAAGCATCTATGTCCTGAACATTCAAGGCCATTCCCTCATCGGCCTCCCGCATCTCATCATCATCAATGCCACTGCCCATCTGCATAGCCCCAGAAGCACTGGTTTCCATCACATCCTCGTCCTCCTCTTCATCTTCAGGAATCACATCAAGATCACTCTCTTCTTCTTCTTCTTCGTTCTCCTCAAACTCAACTGCTACACCGACATCATCATCAAGACCATCATCGCCATCAGCTGCAGCAGACGCTGATGCATCGCCACCATCCTGATAGTCAGTAATGAGTCGCCCAATAGACACCAACTGATCAAACACCTGATTCGATATAGGATTTAACAGCTTTTCAATTTCCTTTTTCTTGTCAGGGTTCTTGAAGTTGTCATTTTTTAATACAGCCAAAATCTCATCAGCTGCTCCACTCACAATGTTGAGGGGCTGTCCACCAAGTTGCTGCTGAATCAAACTGAGCATAGCCTCATAAGCAGCCCTAGTTTCCTTTGTTTTAGGCTGGTAAACCCCTTCCTCACTAGAAGTAAGAACACTTTCTTCCTGAATTCGTCTCTTCTTGCTTTGCCTAGTGGGCTCAGAGACAATTACATCCCGCTCCTTCTTCTTCCTAGCCTTCTGAAGTTTCTCATCCAACTCCGGAGGTCTACCCTTGTAAGCTCGATCACCAAATGTTTTAGGATCAATTTTTCCATAAAGAGACTCAGGTTCACCAGAGGGTTCATGAGTATCTCGGGGACGAGAATCAGTAGTTAGAACAAGACTTGAGTTGGCTCTGTACTCATACTGTTTAAAACGTGCATGAGCTTCGGCACCACCGCCCAAATTCGACATCTTCCAATCAAAAATCAGAAAACCTAAAATAAGAAAAAAAAAATACGGACATACTTAATCAGTCTGCTCAAATAGCTAAACCATAAAACCACTGAAATGATGGATTTAGGCCCAAATATGAATCAAAAAAAACCCGAATTCAGTTCGTTCAAATACGAAAACATACATAAAGAAGTAATAATAATCATAATAATAAATTCGACATCTTCCAATCGAAAATCAGAAAACCTAAAATTCAAAAAAATACGAACATACTCAACCAGTCTGCTTAAATAGCTAAACCCTAAACCACTGAATTCAGTTCGCTCAAATACGAAAACATACATAAAGAAATAACAATAACAACAACAACAATCATAATAATGACAATAAATTCGACAGATTAAACGAAGAACCAAGAGCAGATGAAGGAGATATACTTACATAAAAGAGACAACCAGATCTGAAGGCGTCGTACAATGTTAGTAATAATCGTCTGTATAAACCCCAATGAAAGAACCCTAAGGCTTTGTTTCGCAGGTGGACAGAGTGATATTACCAGTTATATTATTACAAAATTTATATTAAGCTTCTATACCATATTAAAAAGTGACAAAAGTAAATAACTATAAAATAAACCCCAATGAAAGAACGCTAAGGCTTGTTTGGCGGTGGACAGAGTTATTATTAGTTATATATATAACTGGGGTAATGCATTATAATATTTATCTTTATAATAATTAAAAGTATTACGAAATTCATTTATCGATCTTCTATGCTATACTATATTGGTGAAAGTCTTATCAAAGTTATTTGAACTTTTTGTTATTTATTAAAATATTTTATTTTAGATAAAATTATTTTTTATTATTTTTTAAAATTTTAATATAATATAAATAAATAGATAAATAAATATAAATATATTTATTTTTTTAATATTAAAATTTTAAAATTAACTAAAATTTTAATTATCAAATTTTTTATAAATGAAAGTATGTAACAGATCGAAATATTTTCTAAGAAAAGAGTAATTTAAATGATATTGAAATATTAAACTATTTTTTATATTTAAAATTCTTTTTTAAAATTAAATTTTAATTAAATAATAATTTTAACTCTTAACTATTCAACTTTAAATTATTACTTTATGCATTCACAAATTATTAATATGTCTCTATATTAAAAGTAATTAAATTTATCTTCTCATTTGCTAAAGAATTATCAAAATGTAGAAACTTAAGTTTTCTTTTTCAGGTTTTATTTATTTAATATAAAAAGAAATAACTCTTTTATTAGGATATTTTATTAACTAAAACAGAAAAACATTGACTAGAAGTTCATGAATATTCATTAGAAAAGATTTTCAATACGATGGATCTAGAGTTTGAGTTGGACTCTATAGTATTTTTAATTGAAATTAATCCAAATTAATACAAACTTTTAAAATTTAGTTTAAATAATTAAATAATAATAATGAGAAAAATCGAAAAAGAATAAAATTATCTAAAAAAGAGTCTGAAAGCAAAATGTTCAAAGTAAAAATTAAAAAGCATAAATATCAATTAAAATCAAGTTAAAAAATATATTTCATATTATGTGTTTTTCATTATATTCCATTTGATATGATATTCAAAATTAGAAAGGATAAATACTAGTTAAAATCGAGTTAACAAATATATTTCATATTATTGGCATCAGCCTGTATACAAAAGTCTCGTTCAAATATAATTACCATTTAGCAGTAATCTCATATGAAACTTGATTTTTAAGATGAAAATTTTTTAAAAATAAACTGGAAAAAGAGTTCCACTAAAACAAAACTCCTACGTTTGATTTTAGTGGAGCCAGTCCATATTTGTCAATATCAGAAACAAAACTGTCATCTTTCTAACTTCAAATAGAGAAGAGCACAATACGGACTTATTGAAGGTTCAAAAAGATGAAGAGAATTTTGAATAGCATTGAAAAACCTACGGAGAACAGACTTGACATGACACAGTACAATGATTGTCTTTCATAGCCCCACCATGATGAACATAAGCAGCTCCGCGTGCCGAATCGACCTACACTGGACCAATAGTCTCAGTAAAGTTGATCGATCAAGCACCTCAAAATTGCAAAGTACGAATGTTTTGGAGCCACTTCCCTATCCTTCCATAGGCTCAGCTTTGGATGACTCTTCTACCTTGTCGCCTTTCTTTCCTGCTCATGCAATTCAAAGAGTTTAACTGATAGAACGCGATTGTTCTGCAATATCGATTCAGTAATAGCTATATTTTGCGAATGCATTTAGAATTACCTTTCTTTTTCTTTCCACCGCCTTTCTTCTTGGTCTTGGTGGGAAGGGCTAGCCAAGCCTTGATTTCAGGTTCATCCTCTACCGCCTTTTTAGGCTTCAGCTCCTGGAGAGCATGAGATGTAATCCTATCCGATCCATTAGGCATTAACAGCACTGTGAACTTAATGTGAGCAACCAAATCACCTGCATAGCAGCATAAGATGATGAAAGCAAACAAGGGATATTATTGACAAAACATCGAATCTGAAATCAAATATTGAAGAAAATGATGCAGCTTTGACACGGTTAGAATGGTACTCACCAGGTTTCTCATGTAGAACAGGATATGGCTGCAAAAGCTCATGGTTAACACATTCAACTAGACCCAAACGAGCCCTCTTCTCCTCCAAATCCCTGTTCAAGTAAAATAAGAGTAACTAAAGAGCATTCTATTTGATATGCGAAACCAGACAAAACTATAATCATGAAACTTCTAAATCACTAGAGCTGAATATGAAAATTGGAAAAATCATCGGACCTTGCGGTAAATGGCATGATAGGAAACTTCTGACTGATTTCACTGAAGATAAACCTTGAGGTTTTCATCTTCAGGTTATAGCTTTTGTCCACAGCTCTCTTGTAGATCGTTGTTTGTTTCTCATCCAGCAACTTCGGCTGAAAATTTTTAGAAAGGCCCGTGAAAGTAAAACTGTGAGATTCACAAGGAAAAATCATAATATTTAATTTTCAGATGTCAAAGGTGCAAAAGACGTCCACACCTTCCCATCACCGGTGCTTGTCACGATATCAATGGAATAGACTTCATTCTCCTCAAATTCTGCTTCATCTACTCTTGTATCAGGACTGGAAACACTCAATACAACTTTGTTTCCATCAATTACAAACTGCTTCATTTGATGGCTCAATACACCCTCGACAATCTTGCAGTCATAGGCAGCAGCAACCTTCTGAATAGCTTCTGTTACATCCGAGTTCTGCAATGTCCCAGGAACTTAGCAATAATAACAATACACAAGAAACCAAAAAATAGATAGATATAAGACAGAGCATCGGCATCCTGTCATCTTCATGCCATAACTTCACTGGTCTATATAGCATCTATATCCTAAACACCTACACTATCATCCTGTCATCTTCATGCCATAACTTCACTGGTCTATATAGCATCTATATCCTAAACACCTACACTACCTTGACCATGTATTCATACATTCAAATGAGACCAAAGGAAGAAGTGAAGCTAACCTCACAGTAATCTGAGGATTAAGAACACAGTTGAAACAAAGTAGAAAAAGACCCAATAAGTTGCAAGTTTACACTTGTAAAACAGAACTTTTTATTTAACACTACCTAAGATGACCTGTAACTAAGGTATTATATAACATTAAACACAGTTAGTGGATCTCATGCAAGTGAAAGACTAGGAACTGAGATACATATCAAGAATTTTTTCAAGAAATCATGTTACTACATACCAAATCTACCAAGCACTAAGAGAACAATAATTTAATTGTCAAAAACAAAAAAAGAACACTAAGAAACTGGAAGTACTACCACTGAAGATCAAAATAATCAAACGGTTGGGGGAAAAAGAATACAGTGCAAGTAAAATTTGTCCATGTCCATCAATAGTGACTCCAACTATATTGTTTGAGGTTCCTCAATTGGAAAAAAAAAGAGGCATTAATAACTCCTTTACTTCTAAAAGATCCACCAAACTAAGGATGACATAGTCACACAAAAACTACCTATCGTTTACCAACTGAAAACAGAACTTATAGTTTATTTTCAAACAAGGCAAAGTTGATAATCATCGGTTAGCTGAAAAAATTACAGCAGAGCACGTTCTTTAAGCAATAGAAAATGTTGCACAAAGCAAAGAGTAGCAAATATCGAAGAAAAACTATCCACAGAAACACCAGATCCCTGCCACCAATTAAAAACTGGAATGACACTTTCCATTTGGTAACTTTAGCAAAACAGAAGTACCCACTGAGGAATAGCCGGAGGGAAACAAACATAAAAACTACAGGATTAACTTACAGAAATAAAAAGCAATTACTGATATTTTATCTCGCAATAAAACAGAACTTAACCCATTTTATGATAGTAACATAAAAGTAACTTACAGAAAGAGGAAGAAAAAAGAAGGTAGTATGAGAAAATTACTGGCAGAGAGGATTCTGTTTTTGTAAAAATTGACCAAGAGAAAATACCTAGGATCTATAAGGACTCTCCTCTTATCAATACTGAAGAAAACTGTTGAGAATTTAAATATATGAACAAATGCGTCCATTGTCTAATAGATTAAGCTTTAAGATGAAGTGTCGCTGAGAATTCATCTAATGAACTTAACTCATATTAGAATATATCTTCAGAAACTACTACCCCTGTCCATGTTTGACTTGGCACACTCCTTAAGAAAGGATAAATGGAGGGACAATTTACTATATCGACCCTATTAATTATAAGTCATCAAAATATTAAAAAATGAATAGTATTTAGTTATTGAGACCAACCCAACCATGCACATAATTTGACATGTGAAGAAGTTCCCAGATAACATTCTTTTATAAGTAGGAAATAAATATAAGTCAATTCCACATGGAAATTTTTTGTTATATAAAAGCAAGATACAGAAAGAAAGATCAGCCAATATGTCTATAATAACATGTAATTAGTTAATGCATCAGAACAAACAAACATCTAGAATGACATTACCTTCTTTCCTGGTCTCACAAGCCTCAAAGCAACTTCAGCGGCTGTGTTAGCAGCAGCAATCACATCAGCAGCTCTACCAGTAACTGGTCCTTCGCAAAGAACATGTGTATGCCCAATTACTGCAATAAATCCATCAATGTGACATCCCATATCACTGCATCGAAAAAGAACTACATGTTACTCACACAACAATTTATGTCATTTCACAATACAATTAAAAAGGGCCAACTCAATAGCGCTAAAGTTTGAATTTGACCATGAAAAAATTATTTATGACTTAAAGTTCCTGCAATCAGCACTTGATGCTAGAATTCAAGCTTAGCTCCGCGCTGAAAGAATTGTTCTTTTCTTCTAAAGTAGCTTCTGGAATCATGATAAACAATGAAAATCACCTCAAAGTGATGTAAACTATTACTTACATCTTCAATATATCTCCTTCTTCCAGTCCTGTCTCATCGCTAGCCAATGGAGAGAAATGGCACACAGTGTTATTAACTGAAATACATGTTGGAAATGCAACACCTCTCTCAATCTTCTTCTTCACATTCTTGTACATATTTCCAGTTTGCCTGCACCACAATTTATTCATCAATCAGTAAAATTAGCAGATATCATCATTCCTGAGATACAAGGCAATTACAAGAGTTGAAAGTAAAGAAAAACCCAAGAAGTGCATACTCTTTGATAAAAGCATCCCCCTTTTCACAAAGATCAACTAACTTTGTTTTTGGCTTGCATTCGGACAAAACCAATTGTAGAGCCTCTGCAACATTGAAACCAAAACAACAAAACTTAGTCTTTTCTATGAATGAATATGGCTTTTCAAATACCCTTTAATCATCATAATTATAAGCAATTGTAATTGCTTTCCACATATAATTTCTACAGTTATAAACTTCATTTCATGAAAAAAAACTAAAACAATTGTTATAACAAACTTTCAGCAATCAGATGCCACCAAAAATTCAACTATCAATCAAATAATCAAACAGGGTATTTAAAAAAAATACATGAAACATCAAATTAAAAACCCAAAATAATTATTTAAAAAAAACAGAGCAAGGAGATTAACTGTTAACAATTTCAGCGGCGCTCTTGTACTTGGTGACGACCTCAGGACTTGTGAGATCCAATTCCTTCTCTTCTCTCTCGTCGTCCGACATAGTTACCAAACAGCTATAAATTCAAACACACAAATTCTGCTGAAAAAAAACACACACGAAAATGAACTGAGCAGAGAATGGCGACAGAGAAAGAGGAAAAAATGTAGAAAAACGAAAATTTACCGAAGAGAAATTGGAATTCAGTGATGAAATGAAAATGGAGGCAACAAGGGTTTGGAGCTAGGGTTGTTAGTGAAGTTAAAGGTGTGTGAGGTGATAAAAAGGAGACAGCTTAGTGATTTTTTTTTTCCTCTTTCCTATTTGGCAGTTTAATGCCTTATTTGGCGATGTTGATGTTGGTAGTATAATCAAATATCAATTTATATTTTTGCTGAGTATTAGACTAGTACTAATTTGTTAAAAAAAATTATGTTTGTTGTCATTCTAGAAGGATAGCTCTATAAATGAGGAAAGCAAAAGTAAATAAACAAATCTTTGATGAAATTATATATTTTATATATATATATATATATGTAAGGCAATTAATGATTCAAGCTTTAGGATTCAAAAATGAATTCAAATTTCATTCAAGATGTCAAAAACATCAGATTATCCAACTAAGTTTCTTGATAACTTGTTTAATAGAGGAGACCTAGCATCAATTGCTCTAATGTTTGAATGCTTTCAAAAATTCTCTAACGTTCTAGGTCTTATAGCAAATCAAGTAAAAAGTAATATGTATTTTAAGATAGTTACTTATCAATTGATTCTACAGTATACATATTTCAAAAGGGTTCTCTACCTTTTGAACATCTTGACAACCTTTGTGCTGAAAAAAGTTACCAAAAAGTCAATGTCAACCACTAGTAGCAAGATGTTGAGGAGGATAAATATCTAAATAAAGAAGTTTTTGGCTTATGCAGGAATATTACAACTAGTGCAGAGTATTCTAACATCTATACAAGTTTTTTTTTACAAATAGTTCTTCTACTAAAAAAAAGAAGCTGACAACAAGTGAAAGCAATATGCAAAAGATTTTTATGAACATGGGATATTCAAAATAAAGTAAAGCTCTCATAGCTTGAGTAGCGGGAGACCTCAATGTACCTAAGCTCTCATAGCTTGAGTAGCGGGAGACCTCAATGTACCTAAGCTCTCATAGCTTGAGTAGCGGGAGACCTCAATGTACCTAAAATGCAGAAGTGGAATAAAGTACCTACACTCAAGCATTTATGGAACCAAGCAAAGAAAAAGGACAAATTAGGATAGCTTGGATACATACTTATTATTTGAAGGGCAGAAAACCATGGGAGGTCCAAATCAAGTAAGCATCTTGGAATGTGGAAAGATTCGCAAGAAAGGCAGTGGCTTGATGAGACAGAGTTATGGAAGCAGACACCTTCAGTATAAAAGTAATGGACAGACAGCCTAGACGTGAAGGTTGGTATGCAATAATCAAGGAAGTCCTAAATGAATATTTATTCTATACTTGGCTTTACAAGAGAGACTCTACACTAAGGATAGACTGAAGAAATACGAAATACACACTGACCTAATATGCCCTTTATGCAGCAACATTGAATCAGAAACTCATCAACATATCTTTTTTGCTTGCATGATGATAAATAGAATTTGGCAAAAGATTCTGAGTTGGCTATCTATCAAGAGAAGCAGCTAAGGATGGAATGAAGAAATTATTTAGGCTACAACACACATATCAACAAAGTCTCTACAAGCAGGAGTTTGCAGAATGGCTCTAGCAACGTCAATATATTTCACATGGTAAGAAAAAAATTATAGAACATTTCGAGAGAAGAGGAGAAGCACAGATCTGATTATCAGTCAAAATATACAGAAAATTCAACGTAGGTATAGTTTGAATCCTAGAGTGGGTGAATACATGAACAATTTTAATTTCTATCCTTAGTTTAATCACTAGCAGCAATAGAACTAAGTGAAAAGAACTCTGAGATTGGGGACTATGTCCATACCTTGAGTTTCAAAATTATATATATTGATAAATCTGATAAATAAAGCTTACAGTTATGAGAAAAAAAAAAAGGTCAGTGTAAGTTATGTTTGTGATTTGTTATTTGATGTTTTTAAATTTTTTATGGAGTTGGAAGCTTATTTATTTCACAACCTAAGTCTATACGAAAAAAGCCCAAATAAGCCCAAAATGAAGCCCACAAAACACAAATAAAATCTTATTGATTCATAAAGGTATCCGTCAACATCTATAAATTGGCCTTCCAAGGTAGAATTTTCTATTATGATCTTCGTTTTTTTCTATCATGTGGCTGCAGAGAGCTTCTTCGAACATGTCCTATTTTATTTTGTAGCATTTACCTCTTGATGTTTTCGCTTCTCTACTTAACTTGCAGAAGGTAAGTATTCTCCCTTGTCATCTTGTTTATCTCATTTCTTTCTTGTTGTAATTCCTTTCTCTTTTGCAAAGGTATACTTCAATAGATGCAATTGATTTCAAAGTAATATTAATATAAATGTCAAAATCATATCCGCTGCAATAAGAAAAATTTTATGTAAATTCATCTTCTTTATCCTTTCCATCTCGTTTCATTCTCTCCGATCTAAACCCTTTTTTCATCTAAAGCAAAACGTGCATATTTTGTGATGCTTTTGACTTTTCTTCAAGCGGAGTTATTTTTCGATCACAAATCTATTTTTTTTCATTTAGAACTTTTTGAGATATATATATTTTGAATTGATAATTTATTTATTTAATTCATAAAGATTCGTATATTATGACTTATGAGTATTATTAATTTTGATACTCAACTTTGACTCTCTTGTTTTCCAATTCATATTTTGAGTTACTATATCAATAAATACAAGGGAAAATGGTAAAAAAAATTACCCCTCAACTTTGTTCTATTGTTTGATTTTATCTTCGCCGTTAAGAAAAAGTTGAAAATACTTTTGTCGTTAATAAACTTTTCATCCATACCTCTCTATTGAATTTAAAATCCAAATAATACAGTTTTGACCCATTTTATCTATTACACAATCCCTCAACAACACAAATTCGACCTGTTCTAAAAAATACCAAACTTAACCAACTCAATTCCTAAAATTACCCATTTCTATTTCAAATTTCACCTAGAATTTAACTCCCAATTCCTAAAATGAACTGAATTTACATCAAATCTGAAATTGAAATTGAGGCTCAGATTTGTATAAAATGGTGGCAAAGAGGAGAAAAAACGACGACGCCATGGCTGAAAAAATGAACCGATTTGACTGATCCAAATTTTGCTCAATGTCATGGCTACAAAAATAAACCTATTTGATTGATCCGCATTTTGTCCCGCCAAATATGAATTGCATTTTCTCCATGCCTCGAAATTCAACCCAGAATTATCACTGCCTCTTCCATCTTTTCTATAGCAATTTTTGGATAACTTTTAAAACCAAGCAAAATTGGAATCAAAGAAGTAATAATTTTTTTCTTTTCTTCCGGAGGGGGCAGGGTGGGGGGTGGATTGGACAAGGAGGATTGTTGATTTGATCGGATGGAGAAATTATAGACGGTGTTTTTCTTCTTCACCATGATTGGCCTATAATTTTTTTCTTCAATTCCAGATATGATGTAAATTCAGTTCATTTTAGTAATTGAGAGCTAAATTCTAGATAAAATTTGAAATAGAAATGGATAATTTTAGGGATTAGGTTGGTTGATTTTGATGATTTTTTTAAGATGAATTATATTTGGGTTATTGAGGGATCGAATAATAAATAAAATGGGTCAAAATTATATTATTTGGATTTTCAATCCAAATGAGGGTTATGGATAAAAAATTTATTAACGACAGGGATATTTTTAACTTTCTTTTAATAGCAAAAATAAGGTTAAACAATAAAATAAAATTGAGAAGTTTCTTTTGACCATTTTCCCTAAATATAATCACCTAATTTTGATTAGCATTTTACTATTATTATTCTTTTATCATTGCTATCATATTCTTATAATTATTATTAAAAGTGTATAATTTACCATTAGGGTCACTATTATTACTCTATACTTTTTTTCCTTACACAATTGATTGTCATCGCCTTATTTCATATTTCATATTTATTAAATTAATTGTAAGTTGTTGTTTTATATTTATATTTATATTAACATAAAGTTAATATTAATATTTTGTATATATTAATTATCAATTGTCATGAGATAATATACATTGGAAAAGTTTTTAAGTTAGAAGCTTGAAATAATATGGGAAAAAATCAAAAAAATTCGGCTAATGTCTCAAATCAGATCAAATATCGTAGTTTATATGATTTGTCATAATTTATCAAAAAATAGCTTAAATACAATTTTTCTCTTTTGAAAACATAATTTTTTAAAAAAAGAATTTAATAAAAATTTAAATAATTTCACTCTTTAGTCGTACTTTTAACCATTAAGTAGCAGGAATATCCATACATATAATCTAATGCTTATCTAATTTTAGTTTGACTTTTGGAAAAGGGTCAAAAATACTCTCAAATATTGAGTATTGTTTAACTATATTCTTATCGTTAAAATAAATTTATTTATACTTCGCCATTACAAATCTCACCATTTATGCCCCTACTTGGACGGAAAGTCCCAAATAACTTTTATTTAATCCGTTTTTTATTTTATCCGATCTCAACTCAACCCAAATCTCACCAATCCTAAATAATAAACAAAATTAATATAA